>OZ014452.1:4840023-5440023 GCA_963966035.1 Acleris laterana
GCACTGAAATAGTATTAACAGTAAAAAAATATGAAATTTCTGACTGGTTTACGCTATATCGTGTCGCTATATCCGTGATTAGTTGCTTTCATGTTTTATTTAATTCATTTCATGACTTTTAATGCAGAACTTAGTGTCCACATTTTAATAATTTGTCAAATTTCATGTTTGACTAACAAAATTTTGAAGCTACTTTTTATTTTATTTTTAAAAATGCTCGCCTAATTGTCGAAAACATTATTTCCAGGGACCGGGTGTTGTGTATAGTGAAACAGACGTGTACAGTGAACGATATAGGTGCTATGCCGTGGTCCGGTCGCGGAGCCGTTGTAAATACCCACGCTGGGGACCTGCTGACATTCCGCCTTCAGGCTTGAGCTCGCCACATATCAAGAATCTCAACTCATACCCACTCGACGTATTCATTGATCGAAACTGTTGTCTATGGATGTCCCCGCTTTTAGTTCGTCATCGAATCAGCGAAAACCTAAGGCGTTGACTGTTTAGTTGTTATGAATAAGGTTAGCAGTGCTCAATGAACGTGACGATTTAGCTTGGACTGGATTATTAAATTATTATATTAATGAGGTTCTCTTTCGTGTGAACGCAACACATTCCTGCTTTTTCACTTCGTCGCCAATTTATCCCGGCACAAGATCGGATTGCGTTGAGACGAATGTTGCCTTGGAAAGGCCCGCTTGCATCGAATAGCATTTATATGATACTTATATCTCGCTGAATCGCAGCTTGCGTATCAATTAAAATTTTAATATTACTAGTTGATATTACTAGTTATAATATTTTAATATTCAAAATGATGCAAGTGGACCTTGCGAGCGTGGTTCCAGTGACAACTTTGGAAAGAGCACTCGAAAGATTAAGGCTACAAACGCACAGACAGGCGGCTTGCTTAGCGCCTAGAGACTAGCGAGACGCCTGGCGAGCAGCGAAGTGAAACAAACGTTATACAATTTCCACAACCGGCCACACTGCGCGCTTCGCGCCTTTGCTATTTGCTTAGCGTGTATCTATGTGGCCGGTTGTGAAGAGTCTAGAACGTTCCTTTCTCTTCGCTACTCGCCAGGGGACTCGCTAGTCTCTAGGCGCTAAGCAGACCGCCTGTCTGTGCGTTTGTAGCCTTAGGGGTGTGGAACGAATACTTTAAAATATATCTCTCAGTACAGGAAAATAGTGTTAAGCAGTTATATGACAGTAGTTTGAACACTTCTGTTCTGTGTTTAACATCCTATCACTAGCACGAGGGGAGTGTACAACAAATTTAAATCTGCACAAATATAATTTAAGCTCCCTATAGTTAAGCTAATTGTAGTAAGGGAAACACCAACAAAAAATATAATTTCATAGTAGGTTGAAGGACTTGCCAAAATATTATTTTCACTGCGAGTACGTTTAATGTTTTTAGTACTATATTAGTGTACAAGAATTGGTGTTATATATGTTATTTGGTATTACGTGTACGTTGCAATGTTGCAAGTTGCACGGACGGTCCCGAGCAGCCCCAGTAATAGATGAACTATTTTTACATGAGGAAATCTCCTGGTATATTGTACTGTATGTTTAGACTGACCATGATTATTTTATTTGCTTGAAGTTTATTTTGTTATAGAGATTACACTACAGTGTAATTAGTTTATCCTGTTAGAAAAGTTAAGAACAAAGCGCCGCGAGGGAGAAACTGTTAAACAATATAGGGATGGTAATTGTAAAAGTTGTACAGTCAAAAAGCCTGGGCCTGTTTTCTTTGGCGTTGCAGTGATTGCTTAATGGCATATTTCGGTCACAAAATATTCAGAGGATCTGCATGTACAACTTTTAAAAGGTCCGCCCACAGTGCAATCGTCGACTTAGTACATTTCAAACTGTTTAGAAATGTGTGTGATGGAACAATTATTGTATTATGTGAATTGTCGAGGAAGATGCGGTTTATTTTGGAAACTTACACATTATATTAGTGGTAGTACAATTGTTTATAAATCCCAATCTAAGCCGTGTGCTCCTCGAAGGGGGCTGGTAAGCGTTATTTACAAAAATAGAGTCATTCGTATTTTCAATTCACTAAGTCGCGCAACGTCAATTTGAGTGACGGGGCACGCCCTCTTGAATTAAAAAATCACTACCTACCGCGAACGTTCTGTTTTAATAGGGATGTTGACAATAGTACATGGTCTCTATTCCACTTTGCTTTAACCCATCTAGCTTTCGAAACCATCTTGTTTTATTTACAATCCGGCCGCCTTTACTGTTAGGTCAATAAGAGCTACTATAACATTTACAATGTGATAACGGTATGGTTCTTGACAAGGTGTGATAGAGACCCGGATTAAATTATAAGACAGTACTAATTTCACCAAACGATGTTAACCACTTAACAGACGATTAGAGCGTTACCAGCTGTCAACATTTATTTAATAGTCGATTAACATTGATTAAATTTAACATCGTTTGGTGAAATTGGTAATAAGTATGTCGAATTTCACCAATAAATTAACCGACGATTAGAGTGTTAACGGCAGTCAAAATGTATGAACTAAAAGTCGATTAACATTGGTTAAATTTAACATCGTTTGGTGAAATTGGTACTTAACATCGTTTAGTAAAATTGGTAGTGACCATGATGAATCATAATCCCTTATAAATACCAACTCCATATATACGAAAATATCAAGACTGAATTTATTTTTCTATTCATCACGATGTCATAAACCAGAACCCATTTAAAATAAATTACCTGTCAACATCCTTAATTAGTTAGATGTGATGGATTACAATTGAGTCTAAAGTTACACCTCTAAATCCTGTGTCAACCCAATTTGATAATGATGCAAACAAACCGATTTTGTTAAGATTCTAACTAAACCTCTTAGACAGACTTCCACGAACAATTTAACACTGGGTTAAGACACTAACTCGAGTTACTAAACGTCAGATTCAGACAAAAACTGTCATTTTAACTCGAGTGAGTGTGTTAACCCAGTGTTGAATTTTTCGTGTAAGTGGGGCTTACTGCAGTTAAACACATTGACCTGTACATTCATTTATTTGTACTTAAATAACTCATCGCTTTTTCAAACAATATTCGTTATTAAAATTGAATGAATGAAAGACATTTAAATTCATTAATGATTAATTCAATCACTAAAACAGGTAATAAATTATTATTTATTGACTTGTAATTGGCATTAGGTTAATGAATTATGTAGATACTGATGTCCGTTCCAAACATTAGAAATTGCGATATTGCGAATTTGCGATTAACATATTTTGTTCTAATAAGAACATTAATTCTGCCCACATTAGAAAAAAAGCCGTATGTGTCATACAATCGCAAATGTATTTGACCTTATTTCATAAGTCATGGGATTCAATTTGCCTTGACTATCAGATTGCGCATACGTCATTTTTATTCAGAATTGGATTGACGCAGGATAGCCCAAGCTCTAGGGTAAAGTTGCCAGCCAGATACCTGTAGTCGGCGTCTGCCTATACTTTGTATGAGTGGGAAGAGTACGAAAGATATATTTCCCACTCTTCGCACTCATATAAGGTCGACTACTGGTCTCTGGCAGACCACTGGTGACCTTACCCTACGAAAAACCTATCTCACGAAGTCCGTTAACCTTTCGAACGCCACAGTCGGCTCTGGCCGTCAACAGTACCTTTACCACGAGTTACAATTACCGTACTCGCTAGCGAGTCGAATGCTCTGTCCCTCGCACACCTCGCAGTATTCTTATAGAGTGCGAGAAACAGAGCATTCGACTCGCTGGCGAGTACGGTAATTGTAACTCGTGGTAAGGGTACTGAAAGTCGTGAACTGACGCTAACCTCTGCAACAGCCGACACAAGTTATATATTAATAGAGACTGTTTCGTATGAATTAAGTTGTATGTTTGGCGTGCGAGTGACACATTTTGTATTTGACGTAAAGGTATAAGGCTATAGCCCTCATGTTTTTAGTGGTACATTGCGTTGCTGCTATAGCCTCCAGTGCAATAATGTTAAAACAACTCTCCATTGGATTCCTACAAGCTTGCGGGCTATCAACCATTGAAACTGGGCCTTAATGCGTTCAACAAGTATTGTGAATGTTGTCAGTCCAATGGAACCCTGACCCACCATAGAACTGTGTCACAGTGACGTTATGATTCAAGTCGTAAGAAGTGTCAAACAAATTGTTTTATAATGTCACTGACACCGTTCTATGGTGGTTCAGCGTTTCATTGGGCTGATTGTACATTGTTTTAGTCTGCGTAACCTCGAGAGCACTAATCAAAACGCGCTTCTACACTACTACAACCAGAGCCTAACGTACTTCGTGAAATAGAAATATACGAACAGTCGACTACAAAGAATAATGTAGTAGTAGTAGTATGTAGAATATGACTTGGACCTTATTACAATGTAATAAGGTGAGTAAGTGGATACATGTCTTTGTAGTCGACTGTACATGAATTTTATAGAGCAGTTAAAAAGTAAGGTTATGGAACGCAGTGGCTCGGTTTTTGCGTAGCGCAGGCCGCGCCCTCGGTACCCCAGTAAGTGCAACATGACATTTTGTAGTTAATTTATTTGGCCTGTGGCAAACAGGTGGTTTAGTTGTGATATTGCCTAATATTAAATTTTTGTATACGTTTATTTTAATGAGTCATCGACGTGACTTTAATGTTAGGTTCAGCAATCATAGATATATCTATTTAAGGAATAATTAATGTACCTACCTACAGTGTGACAGATGTAATTAGTGTATTTTTAATTGAGAGCCGCTTAAAATATACTTTGAAACATTCTGAATGTTGATTTTTTTTATATGATTAAGATTTTTTATGGATTATTTTATGCTTACACTTTAATAATTTATGGTTACGCAAATACGATAGGAAATGAGCAGTATTCAATAATTTATAATTTATATTAGTTTTCATATCCATTGCATTCGGTAGAGCGATTTGTTTTGTATGGTTGTAGCGGGCGGCCGCCGCGAGCGCGCGCCGGCCGCTCGGGTTGTTTCACTATTTATGTAATATATTATTATAACTGTAGAAAACTTCCTATTATTTTGTAGTACAATCTATAATAAACAATCCAGAAATGTGTAATATGTCGTTTTTGTTGCAATTCTGTATTCACATCCACAGCAGCGTCCGCTACGCACGTGGGTAAAATTTCCTTTGTATCAAAATGTATGCAGACAGCCTACAGCGGGACACGCACGAAATGATGTAAGTGACACGCCTAGAACAATTGCCTCCGCTAACTTGCGCGGTTTGTAGGGCGTACAAAAAGAGAATGCACGCGCTAACATGTGTTTAGTACGCTCTGACGGGACTAGTTAAACTCTCCGGTTTATATAAGCTCGTTCGACCGACCGAACGCCGTTTTTAAGAGAATAACACCCCAGCGCTAACGCCTTTGATTTGTGCGGTTTGGTACCCGCTCCGTGCACCCGCGTAAGATAGCGGAGGCAGAGACCCACGTAGCTCACGAGAGTAGCACGTGTGTGCGGAGTGTACCCGCAGGGTTCCGTTCTAAGCAAAACTGCAGTAACAGATAAAACTCATGTAGTAATATAAACCTTATTATTAACGATATAGAATTGAATTTGCTTTGGTGATAGAATTTTAGATACTGCTTATTGGCTTAGGAGGGCAGAATTCCGGTTTCAGATGTCTAGCCATGTTTCCTAATGTTACTGTTAATTTAAACATTCATAGCCGTACGAATGGTGAAATGCGCTGTCATATTTTGGTCAAAGTGGAAAGTGTTTCTTATGTCCTTTCCAATGGAAGGATGTAGGTAGGCACTAGGTTAAATATTAGAAACAGGAAACTGCACAAAGAACACTTACTTTTATTTTTCAATACAGTAAATAGCTACTACATAATAAACTCGTCGAGAACCAAATTGGTCAAATATTATGTTAAATAATAGTATAAAACAAAGTCGCTTCTCGCTGTCTGTCCCTATGTATGCTTAGATCTTTAAAACAACGCAACGGATTTTGATGCGGGTTTTTTAGGGTTCCGTAGCCGAATGGCAAAAAACGGAACCCTTATAGATTCGTCATGTCTGTCCGTCCGTCCGTCCGTCCGTCTGTCCGTCCGTATGTCACAGCCACTTTTTTCGGTAACTATAAGAGCTATACTGTGGAAACTTGGTAAGTAGATGTATTCGGTGAACCGCATTAAGATTTTCATACAAAAATAGAAAAAAAACAATTCATTTTTGGGGTTCCCCATACTTAGAACTAAAACTCAAAAAAAAAAATTTCATCTAAACCATACGTGTGGGGTATCTATGGATAGGTCTTCAAAAATGATATTGAGGTTTCTAATATATTTTTTTTCTAAACTGAATAGTTTGCGCGAGAGACGCTTCCAAAGTGGAAAAATGTGTGTCCCCCCCCCCCCCGTAACTTCTAAAATAAGGGAATGATAAATGTAAAAATAATATATGATATACATTACCATGCAAACTTCCACCGAAAATTGGTTTGAACGAGATCTAATAATTAGTTTTTTTTTAATACGTTATAAATCGTAAACTGCATTTTGTGGTACGGAGCCCTCCGTGCGCGAGTCCGACTCGCACTTGGCCGGTTTTTTAATAGATAGAGTGATTCAAGAGGAAGGTTTATATGTATAATAGATTCTGGTTTATGTACGGGTGTTACAGAAAACTCACATAAACCGAAGCGAAGCGAGGGCGGGTCGCTAGTAAATCATAAAACGCTTGTCACTAACACAAGTGATTGTTTATTTTACGGGTTTTCTTTGGTCTAAAGATATATGTTAATTAAGCCAGGATCCAGGCGAGCGATTTCATCGGCCAAACCGATAGGGACGCACCTGTCTGTTAGAAGAGAAATGAGCACGCGATCTCTTTTTTTTACCAAATAGTTGCGTCCTTGTCAGTTGGCTTACGAAATCGGTCGTCTGGATCCTGCTTTACATACTAATGATTTCTATCAATAAACCTTTTTGATCTGTATTATGAAATAACGCAAATTTTTTTTGTGATTTTCCACTAACCTTTTGAACGCCACATACGGCTCTGGCCGACAAGTGAAAGTCGTACCACTGACGCCACGACGGCTACAGCCGTCACAAGTCCAAGATTAAAAGAGACTTTGTTTCGTATCAATAAGGTGTAATTTGCATAGCATAGCAAACATGTTTGGCGTGTAAGTAATACATTTTGTATTCGATGTAAGCGTTCAAAAGGTTAAGACAACCACGAATTTATGAAAATTCGTGTATACTATTTATGTATGTCCTACCTATGTGAACACTTTATTGGACAAACAAGAAATAACAATTAAAAAATAGACTAAAATATAACAGGCATGTACTAAGGCGAACTTATCCCTACAAGGGATCTCTTCCAGTTTACATTTGATTTATTATTTTGAAAAATAAAAGTAAGCATCAGTAGTGTATTTTTGTCATTTCCAATATTTAGGGTAGTTACCCTCCATGTGGCGTTCGTTTTCAACACCATGTATCTTAATTAGTTGATGGGCATCAAAAGTCTTGAAAGTAGAGAGTAGTATAGCCAGACTGCAAATTAATAAAAAATCCATTTTGCCGGTTCAACCGTCAAAACATCAAACTGACTAAATATCGCGATGGTCGCGATATTTTGTTTCACCATACATTTATAATTTGTTCCACTTTACAATACTAAAATGTTGTCCAAAGTCGTGCGTCCCTTTTCCCTCCCGAGTTTACTACGGGGGGTGCAGCTGCAGCCGATGCGGTACGCAGGACAGATGTTCCCGCCGACCCAGTACGACATGCCGATCCCTAAAAAGTTCCGTCTCGGCTACGTGAGGAGGAACCACCCGGAGATATTGGCGCTCATTTTCTTCACTTGCACTGGCTTTTCGTTCACATTCCTCTCTATAATCTGGGCCACAAGGAATAAGGTAAAGGCACCTACTTATATTTAGGTATGATATCATGAAAAAAAATGAGTTTTTTTTTAACGAGGTTAACAATGAAACAAGGTTGGAACCTTTTAGTAAGTATGACAGTAAAGTTGTGTCAGCTCTTCCAAGTATAGGGGAAGATGGGGTGTCTTCGTACAAAGGGAGCATTCGTACAGTGGTCATATCTCGATTATCCAACATGCTAAAGCGTTCATATTTATATGCGTGACTGCCGCTCATATGCATAGGCTACCCTCAAAAAGTGATGGCAGTGCAGCAGCAAATTTCGCCAAAAATAAATAATATGTGTTTTCGCGACCCGAAAGTAATTTTTGGTTCTCCTTTCAATGCGTCTGTCTCTAATAAGTTTTACTTGAATTAGAAAAAAATAATTTATACAGTTGGTAATTAGCTGCTTGAGATTAATATGTAAACAATGGTTTTAGAATTACTTTTACGGTTGTTTTCTATTTTGATTATTTAATCTGATCGTTTTGGTTGGGGTACCTTCGTGCAGTCAAAATATATGCAATTTTATACCGTACGAATGCAACCCATGTAAGTTAAAAAATTGTATAGGTATCAAGAATAATTAGAATTACAAAACCAGGTCAGTAAGATATGCCTAAAAGATGACTAAAACAGGTAAAATAGCTGAAAATCCAATGAATCCTGGGAAAAAACGAATAGTGTATGAAGGCACCCCACGTATGGGGTACATTCGTACAATTCCCATTTTTTGAGAAAACCATTATAATCTTGGCAAAGTTGCTTTGTATCAAAACTGAAATACAAAATGATTATAGCCAAATAAGTGGATGATGAAGTAGCATTCATCTCATATTGAAAAAGTGGTTCGTTTTTTTTTTACAAGGCTTAGAGTAAAAAGTGTACGAAGCCACCCCATCTTCCCCTAATCATTAGCAATCACTTTAAACTGAGACTTGTTATGATATGATGGCTGGAAGGAATCACCTATCACAGAATTTAAATTTTTTACATCTAAGTATTTTTATAGTACCTATTATCAACGTTATCAAGCTAAGCGTGATTACTAAGTTGAGAGTAATGGTGGCAGATGACAATTAGATTAAACCTAAATTCTAAATTGTATTCGCCCTTCTCGCTGCCATATTGTAATCATATGGTTGACGGTATAACAATTCTTATCCTGCCGTCCTAAGCTAAAACGCAGCAACTAAGATAAAACTCCTGTAGTAATATCAACCATAGATGGGTTTGAAATATTTGGGATATTTCTAGTTTTATAAAAAAAAAAGTTATTAATGTGATTTTACTCATTGGGTAGGTAACGTACTTTCGATATCAGTTTAAAGTTTTCTGATATTTGTTATATTTACGGAATATTCGCCTGGCTTATACTTAACGATTACACCGTGTACCTAACCTATTATTTAATACTTGGACTATTAGGTATGTAGGCGTTAGCCGCCTTGTTTGGTAGGTACTACGGCAGTATGACTAAACCAAAGTAAAATAACGGTCCAGTTCGGACAGAGGTTTACCAAGGTAAATTGGTTTAATTAAAACCCATATCATTTCGCACTTGTACCGTTGTCTATTGCATAATTATTACAGCGCGATAGCTCTTAGAAGGTGCTTCGGGTTTGCACTTGTTTCTCACTCGCTCTCATACGCCTTTATTAAGAGGGAGTGAGAAAGAAGTACAAACCCGAAACACTTTCTAAGTGCTCACAGACTGCATTTATATTTTTTAGCCTATAGTAAAACGCAGATAAGAAGTCAATCCTGACATCTGTCATTCCAGAACAAATTATAACCTCAAAATTAAGAATAGGTATTTTTCCCTCAATCAATGGCTTTCACTCTTTGTTTTAACAATGTCAATGTCGAGTTTTAGACAATCACCGTGGACTTATTAAAGAAACAAGACCATGGTATTTCAGGTGGACTAAACAGAAGTAGGTACCTACATGGGGCTAGCTCCACGCGTTAGTCCAAGAATAGGTTTTAAAATGAAGTGCGAATGACAGGTGTCAGTGTCAGCATTGATTTCTTATCTGGCTTTCGCTATAGTATATCGGTAACCGGTGTAGGTTGACGTGACGTTCAGAAGCCACGACCACCGGGACACCATCTCCAGCAGCATGTGTCTTTGCAAGCCCACCGTGCACAAGCTGATCACCATCAACCAGCTCCACGAGCCCTGGCCCGAGATGCAAGAGGTGCTGGCCAACATGTACGAAGCGGAGGTGGCCCTCCTCCTTCCTCCGTGCAAAGAATAAACCACTTATAAATACCTGTTTTTTAAATGTGAATAAAAATTCTTGTTACTAAGTAACTTTTTTATTCCATTTCAAACTTTGACTACGTTAAAAGGTTTTGTTTTAATAACGGTAATTTATTTACTGGAAAAAAACGAAGGATAGGTGTTTTCCTGACTCGCCTAGCGGCTTGAACGCGTGTGTAGGTATATAGATAGTATTTGGTTTTTGGTTTGGCTGCATTCACATATGGAGAAAAATGTATTTTTCTTATGAAACAAAGTAATGTACCTTATTGTACAAACAAAAGAGATAACAATTTTTATCAATTTGACGACGCGCTGGCCTAGTGGGTAGTGACCCTGCCTACGAAGCTAGCGGTCCTGGGTTCGAATCCTGGTAAGGGCAGATATTTGTGTGATGAGCGCGAATATTTGTTCCTGAGTCATGGATGTTTTCTAATGTATTTAAGTATATATTTCTCTATATAAGTATTTATATCGATGTCTAGTACCCATAGTACAAGCCTAGAGCTTAGTTTGGGACTAGGTCAATTGGTGTGAGATTGTCCCCTTATATTTATTTTTATTTTTAATTATAAAATAGACAAAAATATACCAGGGATGTACAAAGGCGCACTTATCCCTTTAAGGGATCTCTTCCAGTTTTACCTTTGAGCGATTGAGAAATAATTATTTTTTCCACGAATAGCCAAATAAGTACTTACAACACCAAAGTCATTGTACTATGGTATCTACGCGTCACTCAACAGGAGGGTACTAAGTTAAAATAATCGAAGCGAAGCGAGGGCGGGTCGCTAATATTTATTTATACGTTTCTCTCGATGTACGGCCGAACCCTATATTCAAACCGCGGATAGATAAGGCTTACTTACTTTGAGTTAAAATTTGACGTTTACGAGTACACACAACAACACACCTAACTAACCATTAAAGACGGAGCAGAGAGAAAAAGAAAGAGATGTATATATGTGTATTATGTCAACAACATTCGATTCTAGTGCGACTCTCTTTCACGCAATATTTCAGATTTCTGAAGTGTATAGCTAGATGTGTTGCTGTGTGTACCTTACAAAATGTGTCAAATTTTAATGCGAAGTAAGACTATCTGTCGAATAGAAGGTTCGGCCTTTAGTCTCGTCTCGAGTGACGAGGAGTCGGCGCCCGAAGTTTAGAATTTAGTGGTTCGAGGTAACCATCCAGGGCCTCTCTATTCAACACGGTAAAAACCATAATCGTTTTTGAGCAGCGTATTGTCAACGTTTTGATAGCTCTCATTTACTTAACAATATGGGGGCCAAGTAAAAAAAAATGCTATGACAGGGGTCCTAATATGGCTGCGTTTATCGCGTGACTGTTTGGAGAAGGCATCCGTCACCTTCTGACAACTAAATAAGAACGAGAGTGACGGATGCTTTATCCACATGTGACTCGCGATATAGACGCAGCCATACTAGATCCGCAGGTCAAATACGATTTGGATTTTACTGCCTAGAACATGCCTACCTGTACCTACATGGACTCTTTAACGTCATTTTAATTGGTAGGGCGTGCCGTCGTTAAAACTGTATTAGGTAATTCTTTTAGGTATGGTGTGGTGAAGCATAATAAAAAATCAGGAAATATTGCTTCTAATACCTACCTTTATTCATAATATAAAATATACATACAATTTTAATTTAAAAGTCACAGTGTTCTTTAAAATATCCTCAAGCTTCATCCAT
The DNA here is from genome assembly GCA_963966035.1 of Acleris laterana. Taxonomy (NCBI): domain Eukaryota; kingdom Metazoa; phylum Arthropoda; class Insecta; order Lepidoptera; family Tortricidae; genus Acleris; species Acleris laterana. Next base: position 4,851,962 of record OZ014452.1, read on the forward strand.
TGCCGACCGCTGGATTGCGTTTTAATATGTGAATCCATACTGAAACAAAAAAATAATCTGTTAAATGGACAAGTTAACACGGAAATTTTTTTGAGCAAGTTTTTGACGTTTTTGGAAAATGCTCGCATTAAGACGTAGGGCGTTCATAGGTAAACAGTGGTCATGCCGCAGCTAACAAACGAGAATACGAACCAGGTCCTTCTGCTCGACCATGCAGTCGAAGAGCAGCTTGGCGCGGTCGCAGCCGGCCTCGCCGTCGCTCACCGCATTCTCGTTCACTGTGGACAAACATCAGCAGGGTGATAAAAAAAAGATCCGTGTGGTTGCCGGATTAGAATAGTGCCACTCCAAGTCATCCCGTGGATGTCGTAAAAGCCGACTAAGGTAATAAAGGCGTGTAGTACTGTTAGGCGATGGGCTTGCAACCTGTCTCTAATACACTGTTAAACATCTTCGCCTAAGTGTGCAAAATGTGGTTACAGAATTATCAACAAGTTTTTACAGTTGTTGGAAATTCTGTAGCTCTGCCTACCCCATTCTGGGAATAAAGGCGTGAGTTTATGTATGTATGTAAAAGATCTTTATTCAGTAAGTAGGCTGCACGGGCACTTTAACACGGAACAAGGACCAATAATGGACAATTGATTGTTATTTCACAGAAGATAAGGAGGAGAATATTTGTTAAGCAACAATCAAAAGGATCGTAGGTCTTTGAATTAAGAGTTAAGTGTCCATTATTGGTGCCTGCCAGCTTAAAGTGTCCAACACTAGTGCCATCACCCTTGGACGCGGTTATAAGTTAACCAAGTCATAATAAACCTACCCTTACTTTCAAGTGATTAAGAGCTACGATAACGTTTACAATATGGTTACGGTACACGTAGAGTAGCAAAAAAAAGTAGAATCGAGACTGTTGATTTCATAGTCACTGGTGTCTTCTTCTTTCAAGCAATGGTGTCCCGGTGTCCTTCAAAAGTAGGAGTCATAAATACGGTCAAACAAGTGCATTATGGCGACTACGAAACTATGTCAAAGTGACATGTTACACACACCTTCACGCCTTCATTCCCAGTGGGGTTGACAGAGCTACAGAATTACCAACAACTCTAAAAACTTGTTTTTCATTCTGTAACCACATATTGCAAAAACAGCCTAAAATATTTACCAGTGTATATTAGTGACAGGTTGCAGACCCATAGCCTAACAGTAGGTACCTACTACAAGCCCTTATTCCCTTAGTCACTTCTTAACCAACCAAAATTTAACCAATAAAAATTTCATTTATTTATTTATTTATTTATTCTTACGAATTCCACGGGAAGACATGGAGTGGTATTCTAACCCGGCAACCACACGGACAATCATTAATCATCAATGACATATTAATCAAATCATCAGTAACTTTTTAGAATTACCTATTCATTATCAACTTTAACCATTAGTTAATGGTTAAAATTCGAAAATCTAATTGAAAATGTGACACTTGTTTTGGATTTGAAAATTGGATAGGTACGATTTCAATCCACATCAGCCCTTAAGGCAGTTTTTATAATAATAAATTAAATCAGTTACGTTAGTATTAGTTCAGTTACTGATCAAAAAATTAGCCCTTACAGTGTCCCTTTAAATCACTGACGTGGTTCCATGATAGCCTAGAAATTTGTTTGACTGAATCTTATACTTAGGTAAGCTTATTCCATCTTCGACTTTGTCTTGACTCTTTTGCCTCGACTGGGGTCAAGTGCAAACCCATTTGAATATAAAATAAATACAGAAACGCTTCGCTCGCTCTTACCAGCGCTGCACGCTTTAGCGGCCTGTTTCGCGTTCTCCAGCCTGGATTCCTCGGCGTGCTCAACAATCTTCTCACTGGCTACCTCCTCGGAATACAGACCCTTGCTGTCCAGCTACAAAGAAGGATCAAAGTTTATTTTGCTGTGTCAATAAAGATCACTGACTCTTGATTTGACAGTGTTCATCACAGTTAACATACAATAATACTACCTTTTTGTTGCATTTTTTTTATGCTGATTTTAAATCGAAAATGCTTTTAAGTCACGGATTTATTTTTGCCCAATTAAGGATTAAAGTATGTATGTATGTATGTAAACTCTTTATTGCACAATAAAAAAAAACAATTACAAGTAAATTCGTACATAAACTTAAGATTAACATGTACAAAGGCGAACTTATCCCTTTAAGGGATCTCTTCCAGTTAACCTGACCATGATTGAGGAAACTGTACGAGGATAGGCAAGATTACAAGGATGTGCACAAAAATAAAGAAACTCATAATTCTACAGCTAAATATCCATAAATCATACATGTAAATAAACATCAAAATATACACAAATATAAATATAATGATAATATATACATAATATATACTTACATAAATAAATAGTTATATAAACATGTACTTACATATACTTACATATAAATAAATACATGATATCGAAATGGAACATTACTGACTATTTTGCCTTAAATAATTAAATAAGCCTGTAAACACTACTCATCCAACCACAACTTTTTTAACTTCCTTTTAAGCGACATCGCTGACTGAGACTGCCTTAAGTCCAGCGGTAGCCCATTCCATAGTTTGACAGAGTGTACCGTGAAAGATTTAGCATAACTGTGTGTCTTGTTAGGAGGGATAGCAAGAGTTAGATTGTTGCTTGACCGCAAGCGGTGTCCACTACCAGAAGCCAAATAACTAAACCTTTTAGCGAGATAAGAAGGAGAAGTAGGGAGGAAAAGGATGTTGAAGAGCAACGACAGGACATGCACGTCTCGGCGACGACGAATGGGAAACCAGTTAAGCTGCGCACGGAACTGTGACACGTGGTCATAAAGTAATGCCACAATCTTTTTAGTTAATGTCACAGTTGTTACTGCATTTATATTAGGTGCTCGCTGATCTTGAGGGACCAATACCATACTTTATGTAGTTAACATTTGCCCCCTTATTAAAAGTATGTGCACTATTTTGTCCTGGCGGCGTGAGGGGAAGACAAACGGTAAATTGACTTGCATAGAGGTATACCTCTTAGTCCTAAGGGTTGGCAACGCTCTTGCAGTCTTGCGCCTGCAAATGTCTAAAGGGCAGAGCCCACTGACCATCAGGGGGCCTAATATGGCTGCGTTTATCGCCGCTTGACAAAATTTGGATAAAACATCCGTCACGTTTTGACACGCATATAAGCACGAGAGTGACGGATGCTTTAACCACATTTTTTTACGCGATAAACGCAACCATACTAGACAAGGGCCGCAGGTGCCATGTGCGCTCATTTTCCTTCTTTTTGACACTTTCTAGGGTTCCATAGTCAGTAAGGAACCCTTATAGTTTCGCCATGTCCGTCTGTCCGTGGTTTAACTCAGAGACTCTTGGTACTACGGTTACAAAGCTGTGATTCGGCGTTCTTATACATTGAAATTACGCACATGTTATTATAATTTTTGTAATGTGAACGAGCGTTTCGAAAATATGGAACTGGAAAAGTGTCAAACCGCCTGAGATACAGACGGCTAAAGTGTTTATACCTACTAAATATCATCTAAGACAGCAATAAATAACTTTGAACACAAATAGTTCTTACATATTGTTTTTATGACTAATATCTTTGTGTGTGTTGTAGAAGTTGTAGTAACGGCTTGGGAGCGGCCCCTACACTGAGCATGGTCCGACATGCTCTTGCACGGTTTTTTAATTATTATCACTTACCAGACCGATCTTCTTGTACACGCACGCGAAGAAGCACTTGTTGGAGTCATCGGGGCTCTTCTTCGAGGCCTTGAACTCCTTCAGCTGCTCCAAGGTGTACTCGTGCTCCGTCCCGCACTCCGTCAGGATGGGCTTCAGCTTCTCTTTCAATTCAGCTTTCTTCTCTTCTGTCAATGACTGTGATTAAGATTAACACCTATTACTTATTTTGAACCAAAGATTAGATCTGTCTGGATGGTTTCATTACAATTATTTAGATCAAGACACGTGTCAGTGTGCCGGCCAAGTTCGAAGATAAAGCAGAGCGATACTGCAGCTTTCCCCTCGTAACTTTTTTCCCATAGTGTCTACCGGTAGGTTTCGATGTTATTGGCGGGCAAAGCCAGGGCGGGTCGCTAGTTGTGTATTTATTTGGTTGAATGTAGATTACACTCGCACTCAAAGAAGATGATTTGAAGATTTGTAAATAATACAGTCAAAAAAAGTTTAAAGGTGCTTTTCCATCGGCGAGGCGAGACACGGCGAGACGAGAATGTTTAACATTTAAAAATGTCAATTCCCCGTGCATCTTCCTTGGAAATTGTATTTTCGTAAATAGGTAAGCATGTATACAGTTGTTCCAGAACTTGGCGTAAATATTACCGCATAAGAAAGGCCCTTCTATACCGGTCCAGAATATAGTTTTAACGTTCCACTGTGTTATTTATGTAGTGTTTTATGATACTGGTACAGAAATCTACCTTGACGCTATTTGACCAATACAATACGTTAAATTGCAATAAACCCTCGGTCAATTCAGGTATCGCAGGTTACATACACATTTATTAAAATCAACACAAGTCGTAAATATAAATATTCAAAAAATACTTACGAAACAACTGTTTATCGAAGCGACAAAGATAGCCAGCACCAAAACACTGTGCAAAGACAGAGCCATTTTGTAATAAATTAGTCAAAAATTCCAAGTTAATTATTAGAACCGAACTCGGCGACCGATCAGCGAACTGTGATCCGCCTCCTCTGGCGTCCATTATATATAATAACGCCGAACTTTTTGTCTAAACAACTTCGTAAGGAAAACGAGGTGTAAAATCTACAAAGTCATTAACCAATTGGAACAAACTTTATATGGCCGGAAGGTTGTCCGAAGTTAGTGCATTGTAACGTTTGTACAAGGTCGCTGGACAATGGGCCGCCGCGTCCGTGAAATGTGTCGATTTGATACCCCTATTACACGTGTATTAAGGGTAGGTACTTTAATTGGGTCCATATTGGCTTCGCTAAAGTTTATCACCCGAAATTGATTTTCCTAACGATTTGTACTCCTAATGATCACTGTTCCTAAAATTTTGTTTCCTAAAGTTTCCGTTCCTACATTTTATTATACTATTAACGTAGTCCATAACACTCAGTTTTCCGAAAATTGATTTTCCTAAAAATTTTACTCCTAATGATCACTGTTCCTAAAATTTTGTTTCCTAAAGTTTTCATTCCTACAATGTAATTGTTTGTCAATTTATCTATTTCCCATTTCTGATTTTACCTTAGTATCCTTTGCCCAATGTAATGGATTGTTTTATTAATGGTTTACCTATTATTAAATCGACTGTTATGTTTGATATTTTCTGGGCAGAAAAAAAAATAACCTCGAAGGCCAAGGCGGGAGCAGAGCTCCCGCCTTGGCCTTCTAACCTAACCTATCCGAACCGGTTCTGCCCTAATTCGTCTTTCTACTAAAACTAATTACAAATTCAAAACGAATTCAGAGCGTTAGGAACAAAGTAGTTATGAGTAGTGATTATTAGGATGTAAATTATTAGGAACAACATTTTCGGATTTCCGATAATCGACATTAAAAATTTAGTTCAACTTTGGCGCACCCGTTTGTTTAATATTTGTACAATCATATTTTAAGGTTAAAGGTTAAAGTTGTTATTTTTTAGATTATTTTTACGGTATTAGCATAAAAATAATAGAAAAAATAACATTTTTACAATTATAAATAAGTTTAATGTACTTATAATAATGTGCAATTTTAGGAATAAAAACCATTCTACATAAAACAAATATAACAATGAACAATAGTGTAAAAGATGGTTATGTTGAGAAAATATAGGAAAACAAATAGTAGTATGATCGATGTTTATTGCAACGGACATTATGAAGTTGAATGATTAGGAATTCAGAGCGTTAGGAACAAAGTAGTTATGAGTAGTGATTATTAGGATGTAAATTATTAGGAACAACATTTTCGGATTTCCGATAATCGACATTAAAAATTTAGTTCAACTTTGGCGCACCCACTTTAATTGCTAAATCTTAGTAGAACCTTGTCGCAGGGAGTAAATGATTAATGTTGACTCAATTTCGTTCTTATAATTTGACTTGTGTCACTGTGACAGGGTTATATGGAGGCTCAATACCTTGCCAGAGTTGCCAGTGTAATACTTCATCTAAGTTTAGTTGCACCGGCCGGCGGCCGCTAGTACCGAGTTTGAACCCCTGCGCGGTTGCCGTTTACCAATGAGTTTCTAACTTATCCGATGCCTTAATGGTGAAAGAAATAAATATTAGGAAATTGTACATTCTAACAGCTGACCGTTTAAGAGGGTAATTTGCACAAAGGAGCCTACGGTCTAAGTGGGTCCGGAAGGACTCATCTAAGATAAGATACAATGTTATGTAACAGCGGCGATGTTACGGTCTCGGTGCTCCAGTGCACTCGCACTTGACAGGATTTCTGTACCAGATTCCCAAATCACCGGATTTATTTGTATTATTTATACCGCAATGTGGTCATTTGCAACTCAGACAGTTTGAGATGTAGGTTAGGTAATTTTTTCGAGTCTGTCATTTTGTCGTTCTACTACTAACTAACCCCCTGTTATCAATTATCTATCATAAAGGGACAAGTTTTTTTTTTGCTCTTATTTGTATGTACCTACTTATAATCCGGGTTGGCCATAAACTTCAAATATTTTACTTTTTTTTAAAACATACCAAATTGTTATTACTCAAACTCCTTTTGACTGTTATTTAATCGGATCACTTCGTTTACCCGAATTTCATTTGCCATAATTGTGTCACTTGCCATAAAGGCATGTTAATTTGCCATAAAGGCATTTTTTCTGAAACTGTAAACCTTTCAGGTAATTTTTACATGCCATCGTATAGAGCCCAATAGGTTAGGTTAGGTTTGTTTTATAACAATTCTGAATAGTTCACGATTTCAGAAAAAATACCTTTATGGCGAATGAATATTATGGCAAGTGATAGAATTATGGCAAATGACTTTCGGGCAAACAACAGAGAACCTTATTTAATAGATTAGTCGTAAGTTACAAATCATTGGAACATTTTCTTTGCGTGTAAAGTTATGTATTGAACTAAACGGACTACACGGACAACCAGACAGATAAAAATATCGATTTATTTATTTAATACTACTCTAATAATTATTATTAATCAATAATCATAGTCATTGACAGAACGGAATATGAATATGAAGTTCGGAATAGAGCACGAATTAACGAATTTTCATAATAAATAATTCAGAAATAAGAAAGCAGCTTCAAAACTAAATAAGCTTGAATTAATATAAAATTATAATAATGGATAGTTACAAACTAAATAGTAAAGACCAACTCTTAGACAGACAGATAAATGTCGGTCTCTTTTGACTTAAGAAACGCAAAAAATAACCTGTTTTCTCTTCTTAAATTGATGCCGGCGGCGTCCCATATTTTTAACATCAGCCGAATTCTTAAAAAAGGTTGTGCGTTCTTGAAGGTAGTTTTTTATTTTTTTAATCATTTATTTTACTTTGTACTTGTGATCATAATATGCTGTTATGTAGCCCGCCTTCTCAATTATTAAAAGACAATATAGGACATTACAAGCTCGCCGCAAGCAATGCCGCGGGAGTCAGGGTCTAATATTTAAAAACCATTAAAATGTACCTACTCCGTCATAGTCGCTCAACTATCTTAATGGAGATACTTATTGCCATCCTTGAAATAGGCACCGTTGAGGAGTTCCGGTGGCCTTCTGCGGTCTTCATCATCTGTTCCCCTTCTCAAAATGGTATTAACTAAAATTAACAAATGCCTAATATCGCTATAGGTATGTACCTTCAGCATTGATGCCCAGCTAAATATTACTTTGTTGAAGCTTCCTGGTGCCTTTGCAGTTTAGGACTAGTTTAGAATTATTTCCAGTGCGTCTTATACGTGACAAACGGGCAGGATGCTGTCCGAGTTGATGTAGATGTGCGTGTCTACTGGTCGTCTCGAGGTTGATTCCGCGCATGTGTTGATGGCGAAGACATCCGCTTGGAAGATTGAGGCCTCTGTAGGTACCCATGTTGACGCGAATTTTGAGTCTTGATCTCTTACCATAGATGCCGCCCTCCACATCGTTCCCTTTTTTGGAACCATCCGTATGCCAAATGAGACTACCCTCTCTGTAGTCCAATTAGCATTTCAGCCATACGTCTCTGGAGGAAATCTCCAAAAATGAAAGTTATACGTTGCGATCATGTACAATAATATGTAGGTACCTAATTCAATGTTTGTCAAAATTCTTGGAAATTTTGAATAGCTCATACGAATACAAAATAGTTACTAAGAAACTATTATTATCAAAACGGAACAGATAGCTTGAACCAAAAGTACAACAAGGGCATTATAGAATAAATTTGTGCATAATTCCAGTTTGTCATGAGAACCGAAATCGACCCCTGCGATCGATGAGTGAATTTTAATCGGCATCTTCAGGTGTCCATTATACACCTATATAATTAATAACTCCAAACTTTTTGTCTAAATAACTTTGTGTAAATTCTCAATTGAAATTCTTCGTTCTTTGCCCATTTTTTTTTTTGGTTTGTTCAAGTGTCCTGATCTTTTTTTTAGTATAGGTAGGTAGTTTATACTTATGCATACAACAGTTGTAAATTATTGAACATTTTCGTAACTTCTAGACTAGTCAGACACGTGGTGTGGTAATTGGTCTAGGCGTAATCATAGGCTATTTCCTATCTTCCTGGATAATTAGTGACTGCATGATGACTTTAGTTTTTTTCTAATTCAGTACGTGCACAAACTCAAGGCCCTTCATTCTTAGAAACTACGCTGTAGGTATAGTCTGTGCCAATGGAAATTGGCAAACACGTAAACATAATCACACGAACCAATCCACCATTATTACTCGATAATCACTTGGTTTTAAATATCCAGTGAGGTATAGCAATGATTTATACACTTGATCTTTACTTTCACATTAAGTTTAAGATTAAATATCTATTTATTACTTATACGTTATTTTAAATAAAAACACGCGTGATGAATATTTGTGGTTATATGCCTACCTGTCAAAAAGTTCTAATTTGTTTACATCTTTGGCAATTTCAATTGAAACAGGCTATAGTAACAATCTGAAATTCGTGTTTATTCGGAATAAAATATGTATATGTACGAGGGCCGCCGTTCCGAAAGTTTCTTGCTGTTTCGACATTTATTTAAATATATTAATATTGTTCATACATTCATAAAGCAAATTTTGTCAAAAGTATTAGTAAAAAAATAATGCTTTTTTTTGATATTTAATTTTCACAGAGAAGTTGTTTTCTATGAAATTTTAATTTTTGGTGAAAAAATCAGCATTTTCGTAATCAAAACCTGTCTCAAATCTAAAGGGGTCGTCTGATTCTGATGATTGCCCGTGATGGAATCGTCAGTATTTTTAGTATATTTAAGCAGTTTGTTTTACTCTATTCCCAAATATACATATATATATATAGTACTGCACAAAATGCTTTCATTGAAAGTCACTGAATTTTGCCTGGAGACTCTAATTTAGACATTTCTTCAAGGCTTGTTTACTCCATATTCTAAAAATCGTTCATTGAATACAAAACGGACACAATCCAAAATGAGTCAGTGTTGCATTTTAAAATTAGAAGCTGTTAGAATACGATATTTAATGGCAGAGCAAATTATTTTGGAATGTGTCCGTTTTGTATTCAATGAGCGAAATAAGGGATAGGTTCTTGGAAAAATCCTACAATCTTTATTGCTTCGCAACGGCTGCAACGTTACGTGCGTAACGAAGTCATATAATATGTTAAAAAATTGAGGAGTCGATTTTCAAACATAAAAAAAACAGGCGAATTGAGAACCTCCTCGTTTGAAGTCGGTTAAAATCGTTTCCCATGTTAATATAAAACATACAGATGTTTGACATTCTGTTTGTCTAATTCGTGGAAGGTGTTAAGGAAAAACAAATACTAAATAGGTATCTAAAAGCTTACGTTTATTAGTAAATTACGTTATTACGCAAATACGAAGTTCTTGGGGTCGTCTTCGTAAATGCACTTGGCTGTCCAAAACGAGGCCTCGCACAGGTCCTTGTATTTCTTGGCTGTAAATACAGAAGTTAGATGTTACAAAGATTATTCACAATGTAAGTATCTCTCGTTTATAGGGACCAGCCTGGAAACCAGCGCCGGGCACATGCTGAGATTGGGACTAGTGATGGGCGATTTCTGAAACATTGCACAACTTTTCTTAACTGTGAAAATTACAGCTTCTGAAAGTTACATAATTAGATGGAAATTATTCTAACACAAGTAAATTTCGTTTAAATTTCATGAAAAGTTGGGTAACATGTCGAAACTATAGTAATTTTCAGAAATAAAACGATTTCACTGTGGTAATTTTCAGTATATTGCTTGAAATTCTAGGTGAAAGTTTCACTTTTGAAACTTCTAGAATATTTCAGAAATTTAAATGAAAGTTTCACTTTTGAAACTTACAAGCTGCCCATCACTAATTGGGACCCATTGTTCAACCTAGTTTCTTAGTTTCTATAGGTTTTTATTTTATCTCATAAATTATTATTTTTTGATACTTTTGTATTTGCAAAATTTAAGGTTGTGGCAATAAAGATTACTCTTATTTTTATTCTTATCTACTGGCTGAGGGCGTCTACGAATTCTGCCCTCTTAAGGCAGTATGTCAGATAAGACCCCTGTTGCAATATGGACCTTATTACTAGCAGATGGGAATTAAAACTGCTTTACTGGTTATTGACTTAGGAGGGTAGAAATATTCGCCGATGCTGAGGGAAGGTTAGATTTACTACTCCAAAAAGGTACCTATGTAACATAAAATGGAGATATCAAAAAATTCAAGATCATGGCACGGACCATGGGTTATTTTTCAATCGGTTGAAAGTGACAAACCATCGCGCGGGTTTCGGTTCCAATTCAAATAAGGTTTTTCTAAATGTGCCGGTAACATTAGAGTTACAATATTGTTTATGTAAAGCCTGCGTACTAACACGAAACAGGACCGAAACACCGCATTGCGATAAAGTTCTATTCGGTTCCGTTTCAGTTTCGTGGTCAGTGTGCATCAGGCGGAAATAGGTACCCAAGCTAATTGGATTCAAAATCAAAATGAACAGAAATCATCAACGTCACACTCAATTATTGAAACCTAATTTCAGTGTCCCTTTGTAAATTATGTCATTTTTTTTTCATTTTTGGCTTTTTATACCTATCCGTATCCGTTTTTACGTAGGTAACGGAATGGAAGCCTATTACTGAGCCTCCGCAGTTCGACTGTCCTTCTATCTGTCAGCAGACTGTATCATTAGGTACTATGGGTGTGTATTAAGTATAACTATAGCTGCTATAAGCTAAAGAGGGTCTTTAATGTTTTACATTAATGGTACAGTCGACGTCAAATATATGTTTACATTTTCTTATCTTATTCCATTAAAATAAGGTCCAAAATTACGCATTAAGGTCCAAGATTAAGCTCTGAACTAGGCGGTAAGTATACTTACAAACGTCTTTGCAGTTTTCTACTGACTTTTTCACAGCTTCTTTCATCTCTGCAGGATACATCAGATCCACTTGCTTGATGGATGCTTCGTAGCTCAATTTATTATTTTTCACCTAAAACATTTATAGAATTTAAGTCGCTTTACGACATATATCAATGAATCAGAATCAGAAAATCGCTTGTCATTTGCAAACATTTGTCAAAGCCTGTTTAAATACGACTAAATATATACATCAATTCACGCCTTTACCCCAGGGTGGGGTAGGCAGAGCTACAGATTTACCAACAACTCTAAAAACTTGTTGATAATTCTGTAACCACATTTTGCACAATAAGACCAAGATGTTTACCAGTGTATTAGTGACAGGTTGCAAGCCCATCGCCTAACAGTACTACCAGCCTTAATTCCCTTATTCGCCTCTTATGACATCCACGGGAAGACACGGTGTGGCATTATTCTAACCCGGCAACCACTCGGGGGAACCACTAAATATATATTCCTACAAAAACGCACGCTGACACTTACGTACTCTTACAGAGCTCAGAGGTACAAGCCCACAATTCTTATTCTAACTAGGTATTCTTATTCTTTTGTTTTACTTGCATGTCGTTGACCACTCCGCCCAGGGGCCGATCTATTAAAACAGCGCGCTGGGCTTCCAGGCTCCAGCACATCGTCGGTCTAGATCCTAGATGTGACACCATACTACCATATTTTCAACCGACTTCAAAAAAAAGAAGGAGGTTCTCAAGTCAACCCGTATAGTTTTTTTTGTAAGGCACTTGTCCCACCGCCGACGATGAGCGGGAAACGGGTAGAGCCTCTTTTAGACACGGGATCTATATATTTTGTTTGGACAAACAAGTGGAGAGAGTTCTCGCCGGTAGTATGAACAGCCGGCGTTCAACTATACTATACTACCTACCTACTAACTATTAAGAGCAAACTTAGATTCTTTGCTCCCAAATGTATATGTGTATCTTTTATTGACACGGGATCTTTTATACAATTCTTGAGCGAGAAAATAGTCAAATTAACACAAGCAATACCTACTAATTGAAAACTTTCTGCATAAAAATCTAATTAACAACAAAAAGGTCACATCTAGACCGACGACATGCTGAAATATATTTCTCCTTCTTCTTCATGTCTACTATTATTTCTTTTAACTTGTTCTTGATGGCAATAAGTAAACTTTCTTTTTTCATGAAAATTCCAACTGCCTCATAAGCTAATTGACGTGAGTGCGTTAACTGGTTAGGAATCATAGTTTACTTACGTTTGTTGTTACTACCAAAAACCGCATCCCTCATATACCTACTCATATCTCTATACTCATAACATCTCGGCGGAAACCACTGTACTTACTACTTGAGCCATCTGGTATATACACGCGATGTAGCACATTACATTTTTGTCTTCTATAAATTTTCCTTTGTCTATGTCTCCGACCAGGTCTGTATAAAAATCATGTTTTGTATTATATATAATATATTATTGCTGGTACAGTTACCAGAAAAGCAGTACTTACTGGCAGTGAATGCGTTAAGAAATGGTCAAGAGGAGTAAATACCTTCGGTGACATCAATTTTCGCCATGCATTTCTTTTTGAACATCTGTGACGACTTTTTCAATTGTTGTTTTGTTAACTGTAATTACATAATGTGTCAATAATTTGTATCAGGTTTGTCGTAATGTTACGAGTACGTTCGTCTAATATATGAAAATCTCGTGTCACAGTGTTTGTAGCACAACTCCTCCGAAACGGCTTGACCGATTCTTATGAAATTTTGTGTAAACTGTGGATACTCAGTACGTGAGAATAGGTCGGTTTGTAAGAAAAAAAACGTACACCCGGGCAGCGCCGGGCGCGGACAGCTGCCTAGTAATAGTATAAAAAGTTATGTTTTTAATATTTTAGGTATTTTGATTATTTTTGACTTGGATTCCTTTATGATACACTGGCCAGAGACTGTAAAGAATAAGGAAACATGGAAAAACTGGAGGGAGCCTCTTAATAATAATAATGAATAAAACCTAAAAACCTAACCTAAATGTGTAGAATATAGATTATTACAGATATACTTACAGCATCTATGCCATTGACTATAACCACAACCACCATTAAAAAAATCCAATCCTTCCCACCCATGTCCAATCAGCTCTGAAGCATTTGTATAACAAACTGATCCACGTTTCTGTAAACCATATAAAGGAAGTCCACCCACAATGACGAGGGGAAACCAGAAATGTATGTGTGTAGTGTATTTACGGAGCCAGGCTCCAACGGAGTATTAATTGCACTCGTTATTGAACCTAATATACCATTAGAAGAAACTGTCTGTGTTTATACTGGTCATCTGTGTTTGAAACGATTAAGTTATTCGTTGATAATCGCATAATTAAATTTTAATGGCTTAATTACCGGGTGAATCAGTATTTTCGCGACAGGTAGAAGGACAATTGTTCTAAGAACGGTAGTCTGCACTTCACTCTGCTATTCTGCCGTTCTAAGAAAAAAGGGCGCATGTCTTATCGAACCGCGAATGCAGAAGTAACCTTATTTCTTAAGATTTGCGGTTAAATTTGCTTTGTATTATGGAAATTTTGTTCGACAACGAGGATAGGTCTTTTTACAATAAAAACTTCATAAACACGTGTACACGTGTGTCACTATTTTGTGATGCTTTTATTGAGTGAGCAGCATAAATCTTTACATAAGTTTGTATACAAGCTGACCCCCATAGTCTTCTTAACCCTCTTCGTGTGATCGATCAGTTATAAGTACCTGTAGGTATCTATACATACACATACATACATAAACTCACGCCTTTATTCCCGGAGTGGGGTAGGCAGAGCAACAGAATTACCAACAACTCTAAAAACTTGTTGATAATTCTGTAACCACATTTTGCACACTTAGGTTAAGATGTTTACCAGTGTATTAGTGACAGGTTACAAGCCCATCGCCTAACAGTACTATACGCCTTTACACCCTTAGCCGTCTCTTACGACATCCACGGGAAGACATGGAGTGGCACTATTCTTACCCGGCAACCACGCGGGTGTAGGTATCTATCTACATCTAATGCTGAACATAGGTCTCACTAACATAACAACGACTCATCAGATTCCCACTACGTATCCAGGGCTCTATTCTAGGTGGTAAAAAGATATCGTAATTGGTCTCTATTCAACACGGTAAAGCCATATCGTTCATTGAATACAAAACGGACACATTCCAAAATAATTTGCTCTTGCATTGAAAATATTATACGAACATCTTATAATTTTAAAATGCAACACTGACTCATTTTGGAATGTGTCCGTTTTGTAGTCAATGAACGATATCGTTTTTGACCTGTTACCGCGTAATTCGTATTGTCAACGTTTTGATAGGTCTTATTTACTTAATCACAAACACAAAAAAAAACAACTCGATCGAGCCATACCCGAGTTACTACATGGCATAACTAAGAGAAACGGGGATTCATTTTTATATTTATAAACTAGCTGCCCGCCAGCGGCTTCGCCCCGCTGCAAGTTCCCGACCTTCCCGTAGAAGTTTTCTATTTTTTCTTACATATAAACCTTACCCTGATAATAACGAACACAACAAAAAAGAAATCAGCCAAATCGGTTCAGCCGTTCTCGAGTTATGCGCTTACCAACACATTTTGCGATTAATTTTTATGGTATAGATGGGGTTATTTGGATCCTTTAATTGTATGTAATGCATGGTGTCCTTTCATTTTATATGTATAGCGTAAAACTAATTTTATAAACGTCTAACTCTATTTTTAACCGACTTCAAAAAAGGAGGAGGTTATACGTTCCACTGTATGTATTTTTATTAGACTAGAATCTAGTTTGTCGATTATATATTTAGGTTAACAGATATTTATAATTACATAACTCTGATCCGAATAGGCCCCTTTGTATGCTTACAATCCTACTCGTATTTATCTTTACACTTGCTTCTGCCCGCGACTTCGTCCGCTTAGATTTCGATTATCGTTAGTCCCTCGGGAACTTTTAAATTTTCCGGGATAAAAAGTAGCCTATGTGTTATTCCAGTGTATAAGCTATATCCATTCCAAATTTCATCCAAATCCGTCCAGCCGCTGCAGCGTGAAGGAGTAACAAACATACACACTAACACACTCACAAACTTTCGCCTTTATACTATTAGTGTGATAGCAAGTACAAAACAAAGTCGCTCCCGATGCATGTACGCTTAGATGAACTACGCAACGGATTTTAATGCAGTTTTCAGCAATAGATAGAGTGATCCAAAAGGAAGGTTTATATGTATAATAAATTCTGGTTTATGGACGGGTGTTACAGCAAACATATAAGTACTGTGTGAAATTTAGTCTGTTTCGTTTATTACCTAAAATTAACCTGTCTTAGTTAAGCTTATTAGTTTTTGTAAGTACCTACCTACTAATTATAAATGTTTATCACCTGTTTAGAGCCAAGTTAATTGGAGTATTTATTGCTGCCGACAAACTCTGAATAAGTTTGGCAGATGTAAGACTTTCTGTAAAGTGGTTCTTAAAAACAAATAAATGTATTTTTCATTTTTTCATTTCATTAAACTTACGTAACCTGAAGCGAAGCGAGTGTGGCTTGCTAGTTTATCTATAAAACCTATTCCGATAGTTGAATTTCGAAAACGAAACACAAAAACCTCTCAAAAGATCTAACGTAGACATCCTTCATGCATGTTGTGGATATTGAAACTGACTCCATAGTCACTAGTAGTATGAACCGTTCCGTTGTGAAAAGATCAATACTATATTCGATTCCAGTTGAACCTTTCCGGTTATATGATAAATTTTAAAAGAAATCATCGATATTTCTTCTACATTTTATTTAGTTAATCAATTCTCAAGGAAACACAAAGTTCGCTGGGTCGACGTCGTAAAGACATTTGGCGAAGTAGTAGCTTATCTCACAGTTATCCTTGTACTTCTTGCCTGAAACATAATACAAGAGTAACATTTTTTTAGAGTTATGATAGATTAAGTGTTCAGTCATTAGGTATAAGGTTGGAAAAAACTAAAGCCACATGGAGGGCATACCTTTAACTATGGGAAATTGCAAATTTTATACAATCCATGACTTTTTGAAAATTTGTCTTATAAAATGTTACATGTGGCGATTCGTTTTTTCTGGAATATTTTTTTATCCACAAAGACGCATCCTAGTACTTTATTTTTCGGACACTGGAAACGTCACATTAAGAGTGGGGCCCAATTTTATGGTTTTAGAACATTAAGTAGAACCCTTACATAGTGACAACTCTAATCAATTCTGTGTTAGTCAAATGGCTTGATTTAAAATGATCAAACCTAGCCAGATAGCAATAAAAGAGCTGACTTTGCACGAGCTTTTAAAATTTAATAAGTTATGACTGTACTTGTATATAACTAATTTTAAATGAGATCAGTAAAAGGACTCACAGTTTGGATGAAAAATTACAGTTTCTATGACTTTTACTTTGACGTGTGTGAGACGGGCATCTCACTCAAGATCATTTAATTATAAGGCCCTTATGTCTTAAGACTGCGCCGAGCGTACGCCGGATGTACTTACTAATAAACTAAAGTATTTTCTTGAAATTGGTCGGTAGGTTTTTATACTACAAATTAAAACACAACTTATAGGGTATATCACATACTTTATTAAAAATTCACCTTCGAGTTATCAACTTTAAGAAAAAAGTGGCCACCTTTTTCCGTTAAGCTGACTACTCAAAGGGTAGGTAATTGTTATTAAAGTTTGTTACGTATCCCATAAATTGTGTTTTTACTTGCGCTACAAAAACGTATCGTCTGATTGCAAGGAAACTATTTAGTTAATTAGAAAACACAATAATAGTAATGAGGGCGCCACTGGACGCTCGACGTTTGCTCGGTGCAGTCTTAAATCAAGCATGCATGGATATCCTATCCACCTGTCTGACCACGTGTTTTGACTCCAATGAGCACTAACCACCTAACTTACACACAAAAGGCGGGCGCGGCGTGACGTCCAACATTCTGAGGTTAGTCATTATTACTGCTGCGATTTCCTGATGGTTGCGAGCAAACGGAGCAAAACAATAATTATGAACGTATATGACATTCATAAAAGTTCCAAGAAAGGAATAGCAAATTATCACTGCGTTAGTTACCTTTATTTAATAAATACTATCTTACTGTAGATATATATATTATTTTTGGTATCTTCTCTTTTGTTCTTCCTCTCATTCCCAACTCTACTGATATACTCTACTAATAATGGTAGAAACGGTTTATCCGACTTCTACCGGGGCGGGAATTAGAGAATTACAGAATTATGGTCACGTGGCAGAATTGTGGTTAATTATGAAAGTAAAAAAATACTTTGTTTTGGTATATTCCCCGAATGTTATTTTTTTTCATAAACTCGCTCCATATCCTCCTTGTAGTTTATGAGAAATTAAGTTGACAATGCAATGAAAAAACAAGTACGATGTTAGCGTTTCAGGTTCATACATACATACATAAACTCACGCCTTTATTCCCAGAGTGGGGTAGGCAGAGCTACAGAATTATCAACAACTCTAAAAATTTGTTAATAATTCTGTAACCACATTTTGCACTTTTAGGCGTTTCAGGTTCATTTTCTAATTTCTTTGATTTTCGTGATCACCAGAGATCGGAATAGGTAGAGCTAATTTGCCTAAACTTGACGCGTATTCATTCATTGCGTGAGTGAAATGGGAATACAATATTGAATGAAGGTGCATCAAGTTTAGGCAAATTAGCTCTACCTATTCCGATCTTTGGACTGATCACAAATACATTATTGGCGTTACTTTTATTCACTTGAAAGTACGAGCTACTATAACGCTAACTATATACTTAGGTACAATATATAAGCAAGATGAGCTTAACAAATTAGAATTACCCCAGCTACAGAAGAGATTTCAGTGACTCTTACCTTTCTCGGCTCCCCTGCATTTCTCTACGGCCGCCTTCACGGGCTCCTTCATGTCCGCCGGGAACATCATGTCTACTTGCTTCACCATCGCCTCAGGCGCAATTTTATTGTTTTTTAACTAAAAACCAATTGAACGTTAGATATAAAAGTTATAAAAACACATTATAATGTAAATACCGGTTTACAATATTTTTTATTGGCAACCACCAAATTATGTAGAGTTTTTTGGGTAAAATAGGATCATGTGGCCAATTTCAGTCTGAACAGCGTCCCCAACTCTTTTTGCCAAACTTTCGCCTTACAAATCTAGTGGCAAACTAAACCTTCTTTCTTAAACCTTGAGGCTTAAATTTACACGATATGAAATCACTATAAATCTGCCTTCAATGTCACTTCGACCAATGTGTGAACCTACCTATCTTTTGTTTTTTGTACAAATAAACAATTACATACGTTTGTTCGTACCAACATTAAGATACCATTAGCAACTGACGTGACCATTTGTAGGTTATTCGTCATGCATGGTACTCATGGTCCCTCTAAAGATGTGTGATAATGTTGGGCATAAAGTCTATTGTGATTGAGAACATTATTTTTTACTTGCTCCATTACAATATGGGGTACGTGATTGTTTTTTTTTATTTGGCTTTAATTTTGCAGTAAGAAAAGTCAAGTACCTTGTCCAAAAATGAGTATCTTAGCATAAGTTACGTGTCCCCAAAGTCAATGATAAAAATTGGATAATATCTATGAGGGTACATAATGACAAATTTAAAAGGAAATCTATACGACTGTGTAGACTTCATTGTTACTTAATTTATTTTTATACGTCTTACTTACGCCATGCATCCAATTAAGGGATGAGTTCACTTTAAACTAAAAAAAGTCAAGTTCTTCTCCAATAAAGAGTTTACATAAGTACATCAGTTTACTCTGATTACCTAGTACTCGTAGGTACTTATTAAGATTTTGTGTATAATTACCACTCCTCCTGATGAATATATGCAAGCTACATAGCACATAACGTTTTTTTCTTCCAGAAAGTGTCCCTGCTCTATCTTTCCCACTTGATCTGTAAAATATTGATGGTTCATGGAATCAATTAATTTTGGAATGACGTAATACTTCTTTGTTAGTAAAAATTAATATTTTACCTTCAGTGACGTCATTCTTTGGCATACACGTTTTCTTTAGCAGCTTTCCAGAATTTTTTAATTGTTGTCTAGTCATCTGCAAAAATACTGTATTATTGAACTTAATAACAAGTGCCAGTGGACATAGCCAAGTGCCATTTAGAAAAACTTATCGATTGCTGACCTGTTTTTTATTCAGCAGCCAGTAGTACCTATTGTCAAGTTGGTAGGGGAATGAATGGCATAACATTGACAATACAGGTCAAAGACGATATCGTCGATGAAACTGCAAAACCGTGTAACCAACAAATTTATTATTGAGCAAAATAAACCTTAATGTCTTAGAAAAAGGTGCATTTTGCTCCTCATTTAAAAAGCTTCTTACGCGGTTTTGCAGTCTCACCGACGATACGGTTTTTACTGTGTAGAATCTCGGTGGAATCACAACGTCAGTGATACTGCAATATCGCGTAAGTAACAAATTGTACAGGTGGCTCATTAAGATCGGTCAGGATGGGAAAGTCTGAAACTTTAAGACATACTTACCGCACCTTCGGTAGAACAAGGGCACAATGTACTATATGATTATAGGGGCAATTTGTGCCCTTGTCCTGCCGAAGGTGCGAATTACGAAGATCTGTTCTTAGGAATCATGTCATTGATTTTAATAACAACAAAAACTGCATTCGTATATTTAAAAAAAACGACATTCAGCTCGGAAATCGAACCCGAACGTTTTGGAAAATAATTAACACTATTTCTATTTACATATCGAGTTTTTTTTAAGTATAATGTCGTAAAAGCCGACTAAGGTAATAAAGGCGTGTAGTACTGTTAGGCGATTGGCTTGCAACCTGTCACTAATACACTGGTAAACATCTTCGCCTAAGTGTGTAAAATGTGGTTACAGAATTATCAAAAAGTTTTTATAGTTGTTGGAAATTCTGTAGCTCTGCCTACCCCACTCTGGGAATAAAGGCGTGAGTTTATGTATGTATGTATGTATGTATAATGCAGTTTTGCTTGTTATTAAAATCGATGACATGGTTCCTAAGAACAGATCTTCCGTATGTCTTATAGTTTAAGATTTTCCCATACTGACCGATCTAAATGAGCCACCTGTATAAGCTGCAAAATATATCGCGCTGTTGCAGGTTGCACGCGGTATTGCAGTATCACCAACGGAAACTAGTATAGGATTAAAGTAAGCTTTAAGGCGCCGGGTCTTGTCATACTATACTTCTGCTGTTTCTTTTTTTGTAGCGGTAAGTAGAAAAACATTTCGTTTTCGAACATTTCTTTATTTTTGGTTCAGTAAGTGCGGCAACATAATGTAATGTTTTTTCTAAATAAAATAAAATAAAAAGGTATTGCAGTATCACCAACGGAAACTAGTAAGTATAGGATTTAAGTAAGCATCAGGCTTTAATGCGCCGGGTCTTTTCATACTTCTGCTAGTTTTTCTTTTTTTTTGCGGTAAGTAGAGAAACATTACGTTTTCGTAGATTTCTTTAATTTTGGTTAAGTAAGTGCGTCAACATAACGTAATGTTTTTCTTAAAAAATTAAATAAAAATTGAAATAATATTATTAACATAATAAAACGAGTTCTTTTTGTGCAATGAAGAGTTTACTTACTTAAATCAAAACTCAGCTAAACGGATATTAAAATAAATAGATTCGTGAAGGTAATATTGATTTTGTGATTTTGTTACAAAAACTTGCAGAGAGATAGTACGGAAAGACGATTGTCCTACCCGTCACTAGTAACTAACTTATACAGAATCCAACGTAAAAAACAACACGACGATAATTCTTTGGGCAGTAAAAGCTTTAACTAAATATTTAATTAATAAAATGTACTTATTTCACTTACTGCGGCGGCATCCCACACAAATAATGAAGCAACAATTAAAAATAATACTCGCCCGGAAACCATTTTTCCAGCGTTCAAATTTTCCCCCATACCTATTCGAAGGCTAGCTTAGGAATGTTTGTCCCAGCGTCTAGATACAAAGATCTTTAGAGTCTACCGCAAGGTGTTTTATAAAGGCGTACAAGTGGTTAAGTATACGCTATGGTGTCGCAAATTATAAACTAGCTATGTATTTACATAGTTATAATAATGGCTGGTTGTTGACAAAATTGGCACTTCCTTTGTCAACACTTCATTTTCTTCGCTAGAGATCCATTGGGTTATACTTAGATGCACAATTGAGCAAGAGATAATCTTTTCAAGTGATACATTTTATCCTTGAAAGGCCCAACGTCCTAAGTTTAGGACATTTGTCAAAGTGACTTTTGACTTTAGTTGACTGACACAAGTAATTTTCGAACTAACGAAATTTGACGTGGGCCTTACGAGGATGTAGAACAAGTAAATAAATTAGGAAATATTGTGGAACAAACACATAAATTGACGTAGTCTAGTCCCAAACTAAGCTTTAGACTTCTACTATAGGTACCTATATGTAGTAGGCTATGAAAAACATACTACATAGTATAGAGAAATACAAAACATCCAAGACCCTTGTGCTCGTCACTTGCATATTCGTAGGCAGAGTTCAATGAACTAGACTAACCACGTCGTTTAGTAGGTAGGGTAATTAGCAGTGATCGGGGTTTTGGATGCGACTTGGGGTGAATGGCCTCAATCATTATGCTAGTATGGATATGCCGCGGGATTCCGGGCTTTCGTGTAGTTTCGTGTAGTTGATGAAGGACAGTTTTTTCGTCATATTATTAGATTACATATTGATAAAATAATTTATTTCAAATATTTTGCATATTATTTTTATTACTTTTGGTCTCTATAAAATTTAAATAACACATCATTGTTTTTTCAATGTTCCCTAATGTTAACCTATTTCGTTTAACATCTAAAACCCATTTATAAGCCGAAAACGATCTTTCTACTTCAACTGTTGTTAGCGGAACGAATTTGTATAAAGAAATTTCATCGGATGCGGATTCGTGTGATATTTTTTCGGCGTATGTTTTGATATCATCTAAATCCGGATTTCGAGCCATGACTGCTTCTATTTTAGTATCTATACGTAAGCTAAGACTCCAACTTATAACTGTCCGGACTTCATCAAAGATTTCTATGGCATCGATGATTGACGTATCTCGTTAATGTAGTTTGACTAAGGCGATCTCGATTATGCTAAAATATTTATTTATGTAATCCATTTGGCTTTTTACATTGGGTTTCCTTAATATATTTTTAGTTTTTTTTATTGACACTGCTTCCGAATCTCGTAAACTTGATACAACTGTATTTATTTCGTTAAAATATTTAACGTAATATGAGAAAGCCAAGTTCCCCACCTTGTAAAAACAGGCTTAGGAGGTAGAGGCATGTTCGGTAATTTTTCCTTTAATAGTAGTCTGATAATAGTCTGACACTACTCGGAGATTTCAGAAATATTTTTTAAATATTTGCAAAGTCCTATGAGAAGAAGCCACAATAGATGAACAGAATTATCTTTAAATCATTGAGTCCATAAAACGAGTCGTCGAAGTAAAAAAATAACTATAAATCACAACGTGCAACTTAAGTTAACGAAGGGGTTATTGAAAGGTCGGTTGACAACAGACTATTTATTTAATTTATTATTTTATAAAGTTTCGTTAGCACAACGTGCCAGTAACATAACAACATATAGATTACAAAAGCAAAAAGGTTGCATTTAAATGTGTTTATTACCTACTCTTGAGCCCACAGACCACTTACCCTATAGACTCCGCATACAAAGGCGCCCCCGTAAGCCATGCTTATGCTCACAGAACACTAATTGGTTGCCATGGTTCTATTGGCGCACACTTGATTATTCGTTGACTTTGAACTAGCCAATCACGGTGCACTTTCCGCCCCCCGCGCCCCGCCATTTTGGCTTAATGAGATACTAGACAAACTGTTCCGAAGCGGAGTCTATAGGGTGCTTGAGCCTATCACAGTAATGGGAGTTTCCGGTGCAAACATTATGTTAATAATGAATATGCCCGGGATCCCGGGATTTGTATTGATGTTGGAGGATAATTATATTTTATTTTACATGATATTAATCGAAATTACGAGTTAAAGTTTGAAATAAACGTTATTATTATTGAAAAAATATCGCGGGATTATAGTCACATCCATACTATGATTACGACTCGAAATCCCGCGAATTGCATCCAAAACCCCTATCATTGGTAATTAGGTAATTAATAAAAAAACTATATGCACTAGATTATTTATTACATATTCACTCATAATGTTAACAACTGGTCAATAATGTCATTGATTAATATCTTAATCTAAAAGTTATTTAAACATTAAGTACTTCAAATCCTAACATTCCACGTGTCCTTTCAAGTCAATTAAAAACACAGCTTCGTTAATTTAAGTTATCAAAAGTGTAATGTTTATGGGAAGATGAAGTTCGGTGGGTCGTCTTCGTACAAACATTTGGTGGCGTAAAACACGCGCTCGCACTCGTCTGAGTAATTGTCCTCTGAAACAACAAAATAGGGTATTTGTGCTGCCAGACAGTAAGGGTTCCTTCCCTTACTCACTGTCCGTCCCCTTCCCGTCTTTTCACCAAGCGGTTCCAACGGAAGACCAGGGCCAGTGCTGAGTTGGGACCGTTTCGCAACAATTTCTTGTTCTTTTTATATCTATGTAATGTAATTTAGTATTGTTGCGAATAAATGTGTCTTTATTTTTATCTTTATCTACGCTATGAAATTAATTAAACTGAATCATATGGGTGTCAATGTCATAGAAAAACCTCGTCATGCCTAATGTTCTTTAATAAGAACGAATAGATTTAGTGCGTTCAGTTCATTCGTTAGTTTTGGTATGGGGTACTCACGAATATCCATACATTTCTCGACCGACTTCTTCACCAACGCCTTCAAGTCCTGAGGGTAGAGGATGTCGATTTGTTTCGATATCAGCTCCTTATTCAGCTTGCCATCCTTAACCTGTTATGAAAATAAATGTTATTGCACCTTGTATATTATTCACTAGCTTCTTCCCGCAACTTCGTCCGCGTTAATTTCAATTATCGTTATTCCTTAGGGAACTTCGGTAATCCGGTATGAAAAGTAGCCTATGTGTTAATCCAAATTAAGTAATTGTTTACATGAAACAAAGAGTTGACATATATAATCGTATGTACATGCATCTAATTACTATGCAAGATCTAAACCTCCCATCAGTGAGCAGATAGTCAGGTAGGTAAAACAAACCCGCAAAGATAATTATATTTGTAGTCGTCAATTATTCAATTATAAGAATTATGGTAATCATAGCCATATAGTTTTTAGCCGGCTAGATTGAACATTAACATATTTATTTGTGGAAAAATACAAATTGTAAACATGAACGTACAAAAAGTTTAATGAACTTCGGCCGGACTGCAAAAAATACACGCTGTACATCTCGACGGATAAATTATAAATCGGCGAGTCTAAGTGGTTCCGTCAGAGCGTACAAACATTTGAGCTTTGCATTCACAATTAGGCAGCAAAAAACTCGCTCGTATGACTTAGTTCGTTCAATAGACCGTTTGACAATCAGCCGTTTTTATGGGATTAACATATCTGTGAACAATAATTATTTTCAGTCACTATGTGATTGAAACAATGGCTTGTCTTTTTTTTTACAAAATGGGTTGGCCTGTCTCCTTGATGAAGACGAGGTGGAGGGTGGTACATACACGCCTACCCAGAAAAAACCTTCACTCTTGCCGTGAAAACATGAAGGTTATACGATTCCGGGAGTCCGGGACGCAGGCGAGCATTCCACTCCTTGGAAGTGCGAATAAGAAATGACGCACCAAACCGCTTATTATAGACAAATATTAACCAGTGAGTTTAAGTTATACGGTTAAAGCGTGTCTATAACAATCGTGTCGTCGATAAAGAACTTTTCCCCTCAATACTTACACAGCATTTAATCCGGAATGAAATTCGGGACCGAATTGCCTCTGGACGTATGTGTGGACACAGGAAAAAATCATATGATTGTTTGAGCAACAGATTCAATCCAGATGCTTTACGCTAACTAGCGTTTGTACTCGTTTAGTTTTTAAGCCAATCGCGTCACTGGAGACACACAGAGTGTACTTACTCTACGTGACTCTTCGTACTACCTCATCTACCAGTGGCTAGGGTCCCAGCCTCCCAGGGTCTTTAGCAGGTCCGATGCATTGCAGATGCATGTCGGAGTCTTAATAGTCCGTGTCGTTTCGGACCTCGTGGACCAAAATAATGTAGATGGATTCGCGAGCAAAACGTCTTGTCTTCTTACTTTGATATTATAATCTCATGATGTCTGGATGCCTGTTACTCAATCAGGCCAAAACTACTCAATGGATCTGATGAAATTTGGCACACAGGTAGATTATAGTCTGGAATAGCAATAGGCTACTTTTTATCTCAGGAAATTTCTCGTAGCTGCTCAAAAACTATTTGAGAATAATTGATGACTTTTTTGTGTTTTGTTGTCGAGCTTGTTTGATTCGTGAAGGTATAATATGTTGAAATAAATCTCCCGTGTGGCAAAAAAGGCAGAGATTGGACTTTGGTCACCTTTTTGCATGGAAATGATGTGATGTTTTTTTGGCTATTAATGACGCGCGTGCCGACGAGTCTATATGCAGGATGCTTAAAAATGTTGACCTATGTTGAGGACCAGTCGAAAGTACAGCTATAGCGACAAAAGCACCCTAACGTGTACCCTATTGTCAGTGACCAACGGGCGTGTAGTTAAGACGTTTTGGCAACGTGTCCACATTTAAGACTTCAAATCTAATATGTAATACACCAGCGTCGGCGTTTAAGAAATAGGCATCAAAATAAAGAGGGATGAAATGAGGCAATTTTATATGACAGCTTTTTTGATATAGCAAATTGCAAAGCCTAGTGATGAGTAAGGTGGATGATTGGGCGTGGCACAAAGTATAGTAAACTAAAGAGTCCATCACATATCGCAAATTGAATTTGTAATGTTACTATTGTGACGTAACTAAATTGCCATTACAATATTTGCATCTAATTTGTGATCTCCCTGTATAAAAACAAAAGATAACCCGTTTACACACGTCAAGATGCGTAATGATAATGAGATAATGACTGTAAAAAAGTTATTTACATATTTAAAAGCTTTGCACCGCTGAGCTATCATACGGATAAAGAAATCATACATATTTAGGATATGTATACACATAAATATTGGCTGGGGAAGATATACAGTAAATCATTAATAGTTCCTTTATTTTTGCCTGTGCACACAATTTTGATAGGTATCGAGTACACGCTGTTCATAATTCATTGCAGTTATAGGTTTTATGCACATGATCTTTTTTAATAATATGTCTTATACTTTCAGTTACAACTAGAGCGAAAAATTAATTGGTCTACCGCTATAATTTGGAGCAGCGGCAGCATGATCCGGTCTATATTCCTATGCTGATTTTCACTTGAAAGGGATGAGATAACCTCGGATCGTTAGTAGGCGACACAGGAAAAAAAACTAATTTATGGTTGAACATAGGATTGAATCCAAGTAGCTTCCAGTCCGAGCCTGGTCTGACTCACCACTTGAATTGTTTTGTAGATGCACGCCACGTAGCACATGACATTACGTTCTTCGGGAAACACGCCTTGTTCGATTCTGGCCACTTTATCTGAAAACGACAACGATTGACTTTAGAAGTCGCCGAAGGTGTTTAACAAATTCTCCATACCTTTTTTATAGCTAGAAGGCAACGAAGAAACAGGCCGCCTGATGTTAAGTAAAATCTAAGACCTATGGACTTTTATATTTTCAAGACCAAATGCAAATCCTGCAAATGCGTTGCCAACCCTAAAGTCTTAGCTCATGCTAGTAATTTCACCTACTTAGTCATCCTTTGGGACCAGTTAGGGGCCTACATTCGATATCTAAGCTAGGCTAAGCTATTCTTGGAATACCTCCATCATATTTTTAAAATGCACAGAGACGAACCTGCAATGAGACATAACTCAAAAAACACAGTGTATTTAAATATGTATGTTTCTTTGTTTTCGGTCTTTATTTGACCTTAAGGCTTTTTTATACAAAAGACATCAACTCATCCGAGCTTAACAAAATATTTACCAGAAACGGAAAAAACGTCATTAAAATGCCACATTATTTAACAGAGTTCTCAAAAATAGGTAGGTAGTAGTTTATGTTTAAAATTAATATTTTACTATGAAAACTGCGGATGTGGTCTCTTTTGTGGGCACGAAACACACACGAAATTTACAAGGTAAAATTTTACCCGAATGAATCAAACCTAGAAAATCTCAAAGACAATCGAGTACAGTCGATCTGTGATAGCTACACTACCTTCTGATACTCCCACCTTCGGCATACACTGTTTCTTCATCACAGTCATTGTTTTCTTGAGCTGCGCGCGCGTCATCTGGAATATTACTTATACATTAGGACTTTTTGTCACTAACAAAAAGAGGCTTGTGGAGATAGATAATATCTCGACGAGGAAAATAATAAACACAAATGATCTTAAGCACAGTATAAAAGCAGTAGTTCATCTTCAATAAAATAA
The DNA here is from genome assembly GCA_963966035.1 of Acleris laterana. Taxonomy (NCBI): domain Eukaryota; kingdom Metazoa; phylum Arthropoda; class Insecta; order Lepidoptera; family Tortricidae; genus Acleris; species Acleris laterana. The sequence goes on from OZ014452.1 coordinate 4,880,229, forward strand.
TTGCGTGGTTTGCATGTGTGCCTCGACCGTACGCGCCGCGAGCCGCGAGCCTCTACAAGCAATTGCTTGCACTAGAAGCGAGCGACGCGCATCGACGCAACCCTAGCGCTCGAGCGGCAATAGGTAATAGAAACTCCTAAAGGCCGAAGACGAACTACTTTTCCATTTGTACTATGTGTTTAAATGTTTACTGGGAGAACAAAGATTTAAGCGATAAAACGTCTTGATGCAAGGTCCAATAAAGGACACTGTGGAAGTGGTCAATGTCCCACGAAGTTATTTTAAGAAGTTTTATGTCCAAACTTAGCGTGGAAACATGACATTGTGATATTTTTACACGATTACCAAGGTCGTATCGTAACTTTATTGATGCCGTGTCCTTACCATGAGTTACAAATTAACGTACCCGCTGGCGAGTCGAATTCTCTGTCCCTCACAGACCTCGCAGTATTTTAATAGAGTGCGAGGGACAGAGCATTCGACTCGCTAGCGAGTACCTACGGTTGTTAGGGGTACAGGTAGTGATTCTCTGAACAACGACGGTCGGACGGACGGACGAGTGAATGTCCAAGCGGTGACTTTAGTCCCGTCGTCAGTGCGAACAAAACATATTTTAGCGCGTGCATTTTCAATTTAGTAGCATGGTTTCTGCCCATGGATCGAACGTATAAGGCTGCTTAATTAAAAATGCACGCGCTAAAATGTGTTTTGTTCGCTCTAACGGGACTACTTAAACTCGCCGCTGCGATTTCGCTCGTTCGTCTTCCTGTCCGTTGCTTTTGAGAGAATAACTCCCCAGAAGTGTTATCGTGTGAGCGCGTTACAATTATGTTGGTTTACTCGACGCTTACAGTCAAAAGCGATGATATCTATACGGCCATCACGCCAAATATATGTAGGTAATGGTAGCCCTTATTATCAGTAGCATAGGGGGTGTGAATATTTTTATTGCGCTTTGGGAGCGTATATATTTATGACTTTCGACTATTCCTGAACCTAGAGGTTCGGAAGCACCTATCACCGCGCGTTTAGTATTAATCCTTATACCTACGTCCAAATCATTTTCACAAGAGTAGTGGTAGCTACCAAACTAAATCTTAAGATACGTATGTTTTTTACCTCATTTCATTGAAATAATGTGCAAAGATTTAAACATATCTTTGAAGTCGTCTGTAAATACCTAAAAAGTTATAAAATATATGTACTTACCCCAAATGAAGTATGAAAACATACTATAACCAACACTAAACCCATCATGAAACAATTCATGTTGTCCAACAGGCGCGGACATACACTTTTCGTCACTAAACATGAAAAACTAAACCATGGAGCTCCTATTCACCATTTATGACCAAAAATATAATAATGTGGTATTAAATTTGACGTGTCTAACTGGTAATTTTATAACGAAAATTACTAGTTGACTAAACGCCATTTACATGGTACTGCCATGGTAATGAATGGGTAGCTGTCCGTTACTAAAGAGGTAAGTGACTATTTGGCTAAATCAGTTTGACATTGTACCTACACTTACCCACGGTTTTGTGGTAATTACGACCTTTTGGAATGTGCCACTGTATGCACTGTCATCAAAACATCGGGCAAAACCTTAGTTATGGTTCCTTTTGGTAGCCCTTTTTGAAAAAACCCAAAATTTGTGTACTACCTAGAGCCCATTTAAAACATAATCGCGAAATGTTCTTTTAATACTTACTTACTTGTAAATCTTGGGCTTCAACTCAAACCCAAAAAAAAGTGATATAATAAACGTTGAAAAAATATTGTCCCTTTAATGTAGACGTTACCTTTTTGTAACGATATAGGAGTTTGTAACACCACAGGTAACACCCTGTTTCTTCCTTTTAGTAAGAATATAGAACAAACAAATTTAAACACCCTATAAGTAAGTGCCACTAATATTGTGTCTACTTTCTCAATTTCACTACCATACCTTCTCACTGGTAACTTTTAGACTTAATAACCTTTTACCTTCATAAACCCCGGTTTCCCGTTCACTTGGGGCTGAATTATCTTATCATTATTATTTTTTTATATGAAAGAGAAATTTAGATTTATAACTTTATCTAACAGATTTTTTTTTCTGAGGGTAATTTAGGTCTAAGCAAAGTATATTTAACAATAGAGAGATCTCTCTCCAGGTGGGTGTATGGCGCGATGTAGAACTTTAATTGCGCTGTGTGACGATGGTTGTTTGATACAAGTTGTCGTTAGATGTCGCTAGGTCACCACAAGTGTTCAAAGTAAATCATATTGGAATAAGCAATTACACGTTTTTTATTATTAAACCACCGACGAATAAAATAAGACCGATTTTTAACCGCTTAGGGGAAGACAAAGTTCTTCGGGTCGGCGTCATACATGCACTTCGCGGTCCAGTACGACGCCTCGCAAACGTCTTTGTATTTCTTTGCTGTAACAAATAACGTAGCTAAAAATACAATCGAGAAGGAGTAACAAACTAACACACACACACACGCACACACACACACACACACACACAAACTTTCACATTTATAATATTAAGTAGGAAGTAGGATTAAATTAAACAGTTGAACTTACAGACGTCCTTGCACTTCTCAGCCGCCGCCTTGACGGCGACCCTCATGTCGGGCGGGAACATCACGTCCACCTGCTTCACCACCGCTTCGTAGCTCAGCTTGTTGTTCTTTACCTAGCGTGGACACATCAAATCAAATCAAATCAAATCAAATTAAAAAAAAAAGTAAAAAAGAAAGTAAAAAGTAAAGTAAGTAAAAATTGTAAACTCAACACAAATATTGAAATAAACAGATTTTATTATTATTATTATTATTAAATAGTTTATTTACCAAAACAGGTTTCAGAATTAGTACATCGAATATCGATCTGTCAGACTCCAAACTAGGCTGTGCCTGTATCTTGGACGTCTAAAGCAAAGATCTATCTATCTAACTGAGTTACATAAATTCTCGAATGTTCTTTTAGAACTTAAACTTTAAAATAAAACAAACACAAACAATGTCTTAAAAGTAAACAAGGAACAAACCAAACAAAAAATAAAACAAAATTCTCAAAAGTGAACATAGGAAAAACTTCTATAAGTACTACAACATCTATACTATACACCTTTGCTCGACCGACTCTGACTCTGAGTACGTGTTTGAGTCGCTGTGGAAACTTGTACAGTTCTTTTAAGTACTAAGGGACAGACGAGAGGCCCTTGCCAATTTTTCATTACGCTTACTATAGCGCTTCTATTCGTTTCGTTTTTAAACCAATCGCGTCACTGGTAGTTGACGTGATACGAAAAGTCACGTGATCTACAAGTGACGCGATTGGTTTAAAAACGAATCGAATAGAAACGCTAGTTAGCGTAATGCAACTTGGCAAGGGCCTCTGGCTGACGGGTATTGCTGTGCGTAGACCCACCGTGTTAGGACTCATCAGTTTGGTCTTGATAAGCAAATAAATATTCTGAGAAAAAAGTACAGGAGGCTTGTCCAAAAAATGGAATTATTAAAAACCTGACTGCTTTAGGGTCGAGGAATTGAGTATTCCTCACCAACGAGTTAAGTTAAGACTTCATTGAAAAACAAATGAGGCCCTCATAATTCGTAATAGTTAGGCTGATTATTACGATTATTTACGTAATGTCAGATGTTTTCAAACGACGACGCGCCGTGCTACTGGTATTGCAATACAGTCGCATCAGTGTATGAAAAATAAAGAAGTGGGGGTGGTCTGGAAACTAAAAATAAAATAGTTGGACGCTATTTTACGCTGAAACTATGTTTTCAGGATATCTCAAACATTAATTACATAGGTTAGGTTGGACTTGTGATTGTGACTAGGTATCAAAAAATATTAACTCACGCAGCCAGTAATACCTTTCGATTAAATAAAAAATCTGCGTAATGATACGTTAAATGAAAGGTGTTTCGATAGTTATTAGTATACATATCCAGTAGTTGAGGTACTATACTTACCACCTGCGTCATAGTGTACACGCACGCGATGTAGCACATCACATTTTTCTCCTCTATAAACTTCCCTTGCTCAATCTGACCAATTTGTTCTGAAATAAACGGTTTCTAATGAAATTAATAATCAGAAATATTATTTAAACTGCAATCTTTTTCCCAAAACAATCCAGTACCTTCAGTCACATCATTTTTCGGCATACACGATTTTTTCATAATTTTTCCTGAATTTTTTAGCTGTTGTCTCGTCATCTGCATTTAAAATGTTTCTTTATTAATTGAAAAGGATTTTTCCGATCCGTAATAAGTACTGAAACCTTCTTAATTTGTCTGTCAGGAGTTGAAGTCAGGAGTTTGAAACGGCTAGAGACAAAATTTGGAATAAATATAGCTATCAGTGGCTCGCAAAAAGTTGAATAGGGCAAGGTTTTAACTAATAAAAATAATGTCTTTATAATTTGCCTTGTCTTGCACAAAAAAAGATTAAATGCCTAATTTACCGGAACTTCTATGAGGTCAGAAAAATGTAGGTGCTTACTTGTACTTAAGCCGTTAAAGATATTCATAAAAGCCTACCCAACGAAGGACAAATAGGTGAAATAATCCGTAAAAAAGTGAAAACTGCTTTTGTGCAACTGATGATTTTTTTTTGAACGACACTTGGTACACATTCAATGTTTACTGTTGAACACGCAGAACGTGAGAGAATTGTACAAAAAGCAACTGAGATTATCTTGGAACATATTGAATCCATGTCTTAGGACAACAGTGCCTGTCCTCCTTGAGCTAGCTTCTGCAGGGAGGCTAAATTACTGAATCGGCGATGATGATGACGATAATAATTTACATTAAGAAAATACTTAATTAGGAATCATTAAATATTTTAGGCCGTTTTTGGTCTTTGATGGGTGACCTAGTTATAAGCATTCCAAACAAAATACATACGTTTTCGTAGAGATCTTTAAATATCTGACATGCTCTTATGCTTCTAGTAATAGAGATGTGTCAGGTATTTTTGACCTTAATACTGAATAATATATTATTGCCGTAGGTACACTGTACAAAAGCTCACATGATACAAAAAACTAACCAGTAATTTAAAATCTCATTAGCTTACCGCGTTAGTAACATCGAGGAGCAAAAAACTTATGAAGATGGTGAAAAAACACATCAACTCGAATGCTCGTCTATTCATTTTGAAAACTTAACTCGAAAAAAATATGCTTCGTCGTTACTATTTATATGTTTTTTTTTGTCTATCACGTAGTATGGCAGATTGATAACAGTGGAGAGTGTTCAGAAGCATAAGTAGCTTATTATTGTGTCACAGTAACTATACTTATGAGTTCTTAACGTCGAGATCATGTATTGTTAAATAGCTCGTTATTTCTGGATTTTTCTTACCTATACTAACATAGCAATCAAGTGCGGGTGTAGGTCTGTATCATCGTCATCATGCCAGTCGGAATTCACGGTATCTCCGGCTTAATTATCAGCTTATGGTTTCCCCTTAGTATAGTAAAATATACATACATACATACCGTCACGCCTTCATCCCAGAGGGGTAGGCAGAGTTACAGAATTACCAACAACTCTAAAAACTTGTTGTTAATCCTATAACCACATTTTGCACAACCACATTTGGCTAAGATATTTACCATGTGTATATTAGTGACAGGTTCCAAGCCCATCGCCAAACAATACTACAAGCCTTTAATCCCTTAATCGTCTCTTGCGACTTCCACTGGAAGACATGGAGTGGCACTATTCTAAGCCGGCAACCACACGGCAAAAGTAAAATATAACGCCAAAAAACACTTTCTAAGTACTGCCGAAAATAGTAGATGATCACCAAAACCTAACCTAACGTAATTTGGTGATCGTGTAGTATTTTTGGGCGTCGAAGATAATTTTGGTGCTCATTATATTTATTTGTTCCCTTTACTGGGAAGTTACGATTACGATATGATCACCAAAACCTAACCTTACCTGGTTAGGTTTTGGTGATCATTTACTATTTTCGGCAGTAAAAAGTGTTATTTGGCGTTATATTTTACTATATCTGGTGATCCGTTAAACAAGCCATTTATAAATGAGTTCATGTTTTGAAAAGAGGTCCTAAAGCGAGTTTTAATTTTAGTCGTGGTTGGTTGATAGGTAAATAATTTCCATTAAAAAAAAAAGATTCCATTGAACTGAGAACCTCCTAATTTTATTGAAGTCAGTGTCAGTTAATGAAGATGAGTTCAGAGGTAAGTACAAGGAAACACTAAGTAGTGGGTGACACTTAGCAATTACAATACCATTGGTTTCACTAACGGTGTGAGTAGTGTGTCCAAACGTTTATAAAACGGTGGATAATTCAGACACTCAAATCGTTTTGCATTATTTCAAATCTATTTGCCTAAATTTATGTCATTTATTCGCGTGATATAATTACTGGTTTTAGATATGTACTCGTATGCAATAGAATTTACAACGCATAGGGTTAAGTGAGTGAAAATCGACTTAATAATCAACATAACAAGTGTTTTAAAACCATTGTCCGCAGCTTCCATTTATATACACCGTGCCCGGGACGTACCCAAAGGATTTTAACCATCGATTCTAGACCCTATTTGGAATATATAATGTGGTATATTTAACATGTAGTCCAATAACGCATAATTTCCGAGATTTTTATTATTTTAAACACAATTCCATAGTTAATTTAATTTGAACTCTGTCAAGTTAAACTAAAGCATTATTTAATATCTTTAATTCCGTACAAATAATTTATAACCGGAAAGCTACTCTTTATCCCGGAAAATAACATTTAATCGAACTATTCCGAAATAATTGAAAAATTGTGGTCACATATCGAAGTGTTAAATATAGCACGCGTCTTGGAACAATTATCTAATGTCATATAAAGCACTTTGTGGGGTTCTAGGTTCCCAGAAAAGTCGCCATGTCAGAGCGGAGAGGTCTCCGCGAAAAAAATAAATTATGGTGATCAAAACTATTGTTAAGTTCTTGATACTTGCGGCGTTTTGTGATGCGGTAAGTATTTATAAAAACTATTTCCATTTTATATAAAAAAGGTTATTGTAGTTTTGAAAACCGTAATAGCAATTAAAAATCATTTCGTTTAAAATTCAACAACTTTAGATAGTACCTACCGGATAAATCTACAAATAAAATGAAACACTGGTACAATCGACTACATACAGAGATGTATCCAGTTTTCCATCTTATTGCATTGTAATATGCATATAGTACCTATAGGATCGAATTTTTATGATATGATAGTACCTATACATACGAGAAATATTTTTCTTTCTTTCTATATTTGATTAAGACCTCACACGAGACCTAAATCCTAGCCGTAACGTCAGATTTTTTTTTTGATTACATCTACTTTATTTTGTTCCGTAGTATATCTAATATAGGTCATTATAGGTATATAGGTACTATATATATTTTTTTTTTTCTAACTTTTACACTCGCTGCAGATGACGATGAAGCAAATTAGGCAAACTGGGAAAACGATCAGAAAAACTTGCCAACCAAAAAACAATGTCCCAGACGGTAAGTCCCCTGACTCATTAATTATTTAGGTACCAAACTAACAAGTTTAGTAATAACCACCGATAAAGCAACAACGAATTGACTTTCTTGTAGCGTATTAGTAAGCAAGCGACTCCAATGTGACCATGTAAAGACTGTTCTTAAGAGAATTGTGAAGCTACAAATGTCCATACATACGATAACGTTTCTCATCCCTTAAACCTAGTCCGGTTAGTTACGATTTTTTAATAGGTATGTTGTAGATACTTATTATGAAAAATTAGGCCCGTATTTTCCTTTTCACAAACAAATAAAAATCGAAAACGCAGAAATCTAGTTTTTCATAACAACTACAACAGGTTTACCAAACCCTTGTTTTATTGACACTTATTTCATAGAACGTATCACTTCGCAGAATTTTCGTTTCATAGAAAGCTATTTTCTGCTGAACCCCGTGTTGATTTCAGGTTATCTTGTGATGGTTACGAATCTAACCTAACTTAACATACGTAATATTTAAGGTAACCAAAAATCAACACGGGTTCAGCAGAAAATAGCTTTCTATGAAACGGACATTCTGCGAAGTGATACGTTCTATGAAATAAGTGTCGGTAAAATAAGAGGACACCATTAAAAAATAGGTAAAATTGAGTAAGAGAGATAACAGCAATGGTAGCCGGCCACAAATTGAAATGAATAGTTGGTCGTTTTGAGCCCCCTGATGCCGGCTCCACACGCTTGCGGTGTTAGCCAAACACTGCAGGATGCAACCATACGTTGGAGTGAGATGGAAATACATCGTGCTCACTCTAACATATAGTTGCGTCCTGCAATGTTTGGCAAACACCGCAAGCGTGTGGAGCCGGAATTTAACACTTACCGCAGTTTAGACTTATGGTGTAAATGTCTCCCTGGATCATCCCTGGATGTGTTTTTTTTGTTTTTATGTGCAGAGAAAATAGATCATATCAAAGATGGCGAGTTTATAGAAGATAAAGACGTCATGTGCTACATGGCTTGTGTCATGAAAATGGCTAACACTGTAAGTAACATTGTTTTTCATTTAGTAAACTTTTATAGTTTTGTGTAACTTTGTAAATATGTATAAATAAAACTCATGTAAGTATAATAGGTTCGCCGTTGACACATACGTCAAGGAGGACATCATTAGATATCTATTTAATATTATCTACCTATTTCATTTTAAATTAATATTTTATTTATTTATTAAATTGGCCACATGAAAAATTGGCTCGTTTACACGATGCAGTTGGTATTATTATCATAAACAAAGTAACAAGTTTATGATTATGTAATTTTTTATGTTTATGAGTTGCGACCATTTCGTGATTACATTTTTCTTGTGCGTAGGTATTTCTCTGTCCTTTATTGTTGTTAGTCACAGAATAATGTTTTTCTTCCTTTCTTTCTTTCAAAAGCTTGCTTCAAAAATGATTGTATTTATCTGTCATGACATGACATTTGCATATAACGGAAAGTGACAAAACATACTTAAACTAAAATAGGTTAATGGTGCGTTTACTTACTAGTATCAATAGGAGGGGGTAGTCCGAGTGTACGACTATAAAGGTTGCCGCAGACATAACCGCTCTACACCGGATCAACTCGAAGTGACATTAAAAATTGAGCTTTGATCTGTGTTAGTATGATACATTTTTCAGTGGACGACTGCTAGCTTATGCCGAGGCGAGGCGTTGCCGTTCTGATGCCGATAAGTGTGTGACAGTATGGAGTTTCATACGGTCACGAGCGTTAATAATTTGGGACCCATTTCAAGAAAAATATGCTTGAAGTCGTCAATGTCATTAGAGATGTCAAGTCACTTGTAACATTTAGGAAACTCTACCTTATTGTTGTAGAATGTCAGATTGACTTTGGACCTAAGGTGGGTACCAAGTTTAATCTCGTGACTGTACACACAACATCACACCTAACTAACCATTAAAGACAGAGCAGAGAGAAAAAGAAAGAGATGTATATATGTGTATTATGTCAACAACATACGATTCTAGTGCGACTCTCTTTCATGCAATATTTCAGATTTCTGAAGTGTATAGCTAGATGTGTTGCTGTGTGTACAAAGAGTACTGAACGGCTCGAGTTGAGGTGGAGCCGATCCGGTGCCGAGCTGTTATGTCTGCGTCAGCCTTAATTCTCTTTCCCGTGACAGGTGAAGAACGGCAAGTTGAACTACGAAGCCGCGATGAAGCAGGCGGACTTGCTCCTGCCCGACGAAATCAAGGAGCCAGCTAAGGCTGCACTGACAGCTTGCAGGAAAATCGGTACGTAGATAAACTGCAATAACTCTTTACAATACCTTCGGGTCTAGATTCCTCTTGGTATTCTTACCGACTTTTCCCAAATTGAAAGACTTTTTGAGAGCTACTTTTGTACTGTGCCGGTCGCGGTGAATATGGCATCCGTCTCTCTCGCTCTTACACACTAAAGTCGAGTCCAGAATTAGGCGAACTAACTTGACAGCCGAAAATGTTGCAGACACAGGAAAAAATAAATAGTGATAGGTTTATGTCGACACAAATATATCGATATAACCTTGTGCCTTCTATAAATCTGATTCTATTTATATTTTATCAAGTAATTGTCGCCGAAACTTTCACACTCATACATAGGTACTTGCCAAATAGGGACGAACTACAGAATTTTTCATGATATACCTACTATGATCTGAAAGATGTACCGTACATCTTAAAGCGGATTAAAGCGGATATTTACGATACTTACTTCTCAAATTAGAAATAAAATACAAAAATAATGCTCTTATTACAACAGGCCATTGTGATCCTTTTAGATGGCTTCTGTCGGGCTTGTACGGTAGATACATTTCATGTACCATACATATAGCATTCATCCCTTTCTTTCTGGCAAATATGAAAGTGCGATAGAGACAAACGCTATATATCGTCGATGATAATTCCAAACCCGTTATGTGTTCGATTAGCTATCGATATTAACAGCACTAGCCAAATTGTGGCAACATTAGTGTGCAATGAACTGTCAAGTTAGTTTGCCTAATTCTGGACTCGACTTTAGTCAGAAAGCGAGAGATGTTTTTGCCTTGTCTATCCACATCGAGTAATACGACCATAATAGGCTCGCTGGTTAGACAATCTGGCGATTGGTTCCTTTCTCGACATATTCCTGATTAGACCCATTCTTCTTTCGACATATTCGTTTGGACGTATTTTATTTTTACTCCTATAACTAATAGCCAGAGATTATTAAGGGTATGATAAGAAGTCAATCTTGACACATTGCACAACCATGAAGTTCCTGAATATGGGTAATGATGACAGCAGTCAAACAATGCTGTTATTACTATTCCTACGCAACAAATAAGTGTAGCATAGTTTGACTGCTGTCAACAATGACAATAGTCAGAAACTTCATGGTTGAGCAATGTGTCAGGATTAGTGATCGTTATCAACGTCCACTTTTGGTAGCAAAGGGTATGGTTGGCAGAAAAAACAAAAACATTTGGTTGTTTACTTTTGATCTTAACCATAAAATAAATACTTACCTTCTAAAGATACACCTCCACCTCACACCTCTAGATATAAATCCTTACGGTACAAAACCTTTTCCGCCCTAATATATTTTTAAAACAGTGTACGTCAAATGACATAAAATGTCATCAAAATATAACTGTAGTTGAAAATCTAATTACACTACGCGACGTGTTTATCTAAATAAACCAATGCATATCGTATCTAGAGTGGATATTCAAGTATTTTAGTGGAGTCCTCATAAAGTGCACGTATGATCACAGTATTTACATTGACAGCATGGATTTGACACAATACCCGTATTTTATTACGACGGATAAAGCCACTCGATGTACTGTTTGTAATATCAATATTAAAAGGAAAAAGCACAATATAAACACTTAAAGTCAAAATCCCATGTAAACAAAATAAAATAAAAATAGTGTGCAATATTTTAAAGACTTAAATTTCCTTTTTGTGACTTCTGTTAACGTAGAAAGGTCATTTAGCTATTTAAAATGGGTTTTTTCCAATCGACGTGAACGACTGACAGCCAAATCTGTTGAACAAATTTTAGTCATTTATTCACTATAATTGGGTAAGTAAAGTTTTTGGAAGAGATGTAAATTATATTTTTTTTCGATAGTCGTCATCCTTAAGATCATAGAACTGCGGCTCTTTTACTTTTATTTCCTCTAATATTTTAGAAATCTTTTTTTTAGTTATGAAGTTGACATTTGTACACTTCAATGACCGACAAGCTTGTTGCCTTCGTATTTAATGAAATAGAAAAAAAAACTGTCACTTCTATATCTGTCAACGTCAAATCAAATCAAAGTAAACAAACGGTTTAATTCAAATAAGTAAATTCAAGTAAATCTTTGTAATACTCCATTTCCACAGTCCGTGTGGGATTGCCTGAATTCATTGCGTGGATTGTACAATTCAAAAGTGCTCTCGTGGCTATCAAAAAGCAGAGCAAGAGTCGTCGAAAAAGGAAGAAATCGGTGTCCAAGAAGAAGTGCCAAAGGGTTCGAAAATAAATCTTAGACCAAATATCGTGCAAAGCTCTTAAAGCAAAGCGGCAAAACGAAAGTCCAGAGTTCGTTCTGAGATCGTTAAAAATATTTCTAAAAACACTGATCACATGAAACACAAGCAAACAGAAAATAGCCGTTGTATTGAATTGTTTGTTTACTTTGATTTGATTTGACAATGACAGATATAGAAGTGTTTTTTTTCTTTTTCATTAAGTACGAAGGCAACAAGCTAGTCAGTCATTGAAGTGTACAAATGTCAACTTCATAAGTAAAAAAAATATTTCTAAAATATTAGAGGAAATAAAAATAAAAGAGCCGCAATTTCTTGATCTTTAGGATGACGACTATCGATAAAAAATATAATATACATATCTTCCAAAAACTTTACTTAGCCAATTTGGATTTGTTGTTATAAATATGTATATAAATCTCATAATTTGTAAAATATATAATGTTTAATATACTTCGTTGTTTGTTTTTTTTGTCAACCATACTTTGCTACCATTACAGGACGTTGATAACGATCACTGGTCAGGATTGACTTCTTATCTCCCTAGTATCTACTGTTGTTTAGGATGATCCAACTCTACCTTTTTAAGTATTTATCACTAGACTTTTATTGCAGCGGATCAATACAAAGACATCTGTGAGGCGGCATTCCACATTACCAAGTGCATCTACAACCAGAATCCAGAAATCTTTTTTTTCCCGTGATATTAAAAGTTTTTCCATGTATGTTGTTTCATCATTTAGTGCTATTTTTTAGTTTTTTTATTTAAGTCCTGAAAGTTGTGAAAGCCCTTGTTCTGAAAGTCACTTTGACTTTGTGGCACAATGCGAATCCAAAAATATGCACCACATTCGTTCGGACTTCCTTCTTTTATACACGCTTGTATTTATGCAAATAAACTACTCATTAATTCATTCATTCATTCTCCTTGCCCTCCTGCCTCTCTAATTCTGCAGTAGTTACCTACGTATATACGATGATGTATTTACGGACTGCAAAATTGGAGTTGATGGGGATGGGGCTATTTTTATGCATTTATGAGTATGTTACAGGGGTTAATACCGACAAAAATAATATACTTAGCAATTATAATTTTGGACAATAAAATGGAAGTTTGTTGCATTTGCAAAAATTTCATAACTTATAATCTGTCAAGAAAATCATGACTCATGGATGTCATGACTCATGACATGAGAATGATTTTATAATTGATCCAAAGAGCTAAATAACAGTATAAATTAGCATAATAAAAATACAGTAAACAGACTAGGTATTTACTATATTGCTGTGTTTTATTACGCTATTTTATATTGTAATTAAGCTCTTTGGGTCAATTATAAAATCATTTTCTTGTCATGACTTTCTTGACAGACTATAGGATAGTAGTTTAGGTTACTGACACATAATAATAGTAATTAAAACACGAGTGCTGTTTTATGAAACGTGTCAATGGCGACTTCCATTATAAGATCACACGAGTGTTTTAAGGCTTTCTTATATATACAGTTGCATACATTACGTTATCTACACCTACACACACACACACATATTATTATAAGTTATAAATACTCTAAGATGGGTCCGGAAACCGACGACTTGATGACAAAAATGGCGGCAAAACTAACTTGTGCTGTCAAGAATATGATGGGTTTTTGTTTAATCATAGACAAACTAATAATAAAGTCCCTATTCTCATGTCGTTCGAAATCAAAATGTTGACGTTTCAATTGATTCCAGAATTGGGACTATTTAATTCGTGTTGGTTTTGGGAGATGTTCCAAATTTGAAACTCATTACTTTATTATAATATTTGATAACGTAATTACAATATCACGTTACAACTGTCATTGTTGTAAACTACTAAGTAGGTACCACAGGTATTTAATTGGTTATTGCCAACAGGTTTTGAACGTTTATGATATAATTTTTATAATGATACCCCATTTATTAAATTGCTCGAATAGTTCATGAGTTTAGGTGGAATATCCGATTTTTATCTACGTACAGTCGGCTAACAAGAAGGCTTATGGCATAAATATGCCTCGTTTCTGGTATTGCCGTACATAATTGGGACCCTGCCATTACGGCTAAATTAGCCTCGATGCTAAATCACCAGTTTGGAACGAATGTCACACAAGAACAATGATGGCAGCAAGGTCGCCAGAATTTTGGTAAGTACCATACAGTCAGCGGCGAAAGTGGTATACAATCGGTGCGATTACTGAGGTTTGTAATTCATTCTCACTTACTCTCATACGTTATTATGCGAGTCTCACTAAATTTACCTGAACCCCTGGCTTTTAAGTGCTCTTGTACGTGGGTGATGGCGCCAGTGTTGAACACTTTAAGTTCACATGCCTTCATTCCTAGAGTGGGGGTAGACAGAGCTACGGAATTACCACCAACAATGGATACTTAAATTTTAATTTAAAAATCATACTATTACTATTACAACGGTTATAAATTGATTGTTGCAAAAAGGGAATGAATAACCTCCTATATATCCACCTACCCTCTAAATCTTCTGTAAAATAAGAATTAAGTGTCCATCATTGGTCCTTGTCCATCACTGGTTCCATCACCCTGAATAATTTTAATTTCTTATCTTAACATGATTAGGAATATGCTGTTAGTTCGTGTTCACATGGACAGTGATTAAACACATTTTTTTTATATGCATGAATAATAATTATTATTATATAATAATATATACAATATCACTATTGGAGTGAAAACGTCTCAAAAATTTACCGCAGTACATTTAAAGTTACTTCTGACAGTTGTTGCGATGATTTGAAATTAAAAAAGCCTGTTTGTACATACATACATACATTAAATCACGCCTGTTTCCCAGAGGGGTAGGCAGAGACCACTTCTTTCCACTTGCTACGATCTTGACAAATTTCTTTCGCTTCTTCCACATTCATACATACCCTGCCTGTTTGTAACTTTAAATAAATCTTATTCTTATTTAAATGTATGTTCGACTAAATTTTTGCCCTTTATTGTACCATTTACGAACCTGACTGTATTGAATTAGAATCATTGAAAAATATATAATCAGGTAAACGAAAAATTTATCACTGATCTGTGATGATCACTCTTGTAATAACCGGATGGGTTAATACTATCAATATCCGGGTTGAACACATAAATAGCACTTTTTCATTGAAAAATATCCAGTAAAAGTATTGGCAGCCCGGAAAATGGCAAAGTTATTTCAATTGTTCGTATGCTGTTGTCTTATAGGTGTATCATTTGTAAGTATATGCATTTAATTTATTATACAGATATAATATTTTATAACTTGAACTTGTAGTCTATCCCCCTTACTTATAAACGTGGAATAAGCTTGGAATAGTTTATGCCATGCTTTGTCCTTATCTGTAATTGTGACATTTGCATCTGACAGAAAGTGACAAAGCATGGGATAAACTATTCCAAGCTTATTCCACGTTTATAAGTAAGGGGGTTAATCACAGCATTAGCTAATTATGCATTGTGACAGGAAGTCCAAATTTTTGTAACGAAAAATTTTTTCGTATTGTTAAATCAGTTTGAGACGACCAAATCCGAATACACGCTTAAGACTGCGCCGAGCGTACGCCGGATGTACAGTGGCGCCCTCATTACTATTATTGTTTTCTAAATTATTTTCTTGAAATTGGTCGGTAGGTTTTTGTAATACAAATGAAAACACAACTTATAGGGTACATAGTTTAAGAACAATTCATCTTCGAGTTATCAACTTAACGGATAAAAGTGGCCACCTTTTCCCGTTAAGCTGACTACTCAAAGGGTAATTGTTATTAAAGTTTGTTACGTATCCCATAAATTGTGTTTTTACTTCACAAAAACGTACCGTCTGATTGCAAGGAAATTCTTTAGTTAATTAGAAAACACAATAATAGTAATGAGGGCGCCACTGGACGCTCGACGTTTGCTCGGTGCATTCTTAAATGATACAAATGTCAAACCAATTATCTGGTCCCTGCTTTACCTTCAGGGTAAGTCCGAAGCTGAAATAAAGGCGTACTTCATGAAGCTCGGCATTCAGTGCAGTCAGGAGTACAACATCACTCCCGACGAGATGGTCATGATGCAGAAACACAAGATGCCTGACAGCGAGAACGCGCATTGCTTGATGGCCTGTGTTTACAAGAAGGCTGACTGGGTAAGACTATAGTCTATACTTTTAGGTATTTAAAAAAATGTAAACAAAACCACCACGTGGTATAGTCCGTCAGCCAATAGAAGCAGACAGTGTTCTGCTTCTATTGGCTGACGTCAAAGTCGTCGTACGTCAAAGTTCGATAAAACAGTTTTCATTGGCTGTTTAACAATGTCACGTGGTTTGGAATGTTTACATTTTTTTTTAAATACCTAAAAGTATAGACTATAGAGTGGTACTTTTTTTTACAGTAATGCTTAAAAAGTGGTAATTTTGTAGCTGAATATCATCTGCATGTCGTGCGAAAAGTTGGACTTGTTTTGACTTCTCATACATACATGTTTATCTGACTAAGATTTAAGTATAAATGTCTCTTTTAATTACTGTTTTATTTTTGTTTTATTGTCATTTTTTCGCAATTGTATTAAAAAAACGTCGTTAGATACTCGCACGGAACTGTCATTATCACTCGTCCCGAGTGTTGTCCAAGCTTGCAGCTCCGGCCAAGACACCTCGGGCGGGACACGTGTATCAATAACAGAATTTTACACTAGCACTAGCATCAAAATGTACTATTTTGCAATAATTGTCTTAATCTTGATGGTCAGTGAAAGCCTGTATTAAGTTATCATAATACAAGTGTAACTAACCTACCCATTTGCAAAGAAAACGGACACCTACAGTCACGAGATTTAATTTGGTACCTACCCACCTTAGATCCAAAGTCAATCTGACATTCAACAACAATAAGGTTTCCTAAAAGTTACAAATGACTTGACATCTCTAATGACATTGACGACTTCAAGCATATTTTTCTTGGTCCCAAATTAACGCTCGTGACCTAACCATTATTTCGAGTATTGTCACAGAATAAGTAATAGTACAAGTACAGAAGCGACTCTCTGTGACAGCAAACATGCGAATTAAAACCTATTGAGAACGCGGGAACGATAATAATACAAGTGCACGCACGGAAGTGACCTTGGTTACATTTTTGCGATTGATAGTGGGGGCGCCCCTAACGAGGCAAAATGCACCTTAAATCTGCGCTGCGAGAGTCTGTATTATTTCGCCCGTCATGAGCTTTACTGACTCCGCCCACCTCCCAGGGCTGGCACTTACTTGTACTATTTCTTTCCGTGGCTGTTGTAAGAAAACAAATTGAATTTATGATAATTTGTAGTTTTTTTTATGTAGTTCTTACTTAAATGACGAGAAAAAATAGTTTATGCCTGGAGGGCTGGCAAAAGTTGTCCGCGACTTGTTTGTTGTTTGCTCCGATCTCCCTTTCCATCTAAGTAATAAGACGTAGTTTACTAGTATTAACCTTCAACATACATGATAATTTATTTATTTTTTGGCATTTTACTGTAATGTGATAAATGCCAAATTTTTTGGTTTTATTGAATCCCGACTGTGCTAATACTGTTGCACACCTGTAATTGGTACTAACTATTTAACTATTTTCTTTATACATACCTTTTGTATTTGTATTTGTTTGTACAACTATTGGTGTGTCTAATTGAATAAATAAATAAAATAAACAAATCAATATAGACCTTAAAACTTTTTGTTTGTTATAAACTCAAGTACTATCGTTACCTACTCTGTTACTTAGAAAAGCTGCCATTTGTTTGTGTGTTGTGTTTACCTAATATCCAGCACATGCTGACCTTGCTTTAGCAGGCAGTTACTAGTACTGGGAGATCTACTTACTTACACTGAACGCTGTTTAAGGCAAACTGGTTTTTGGTCCGAATAAGTTGAAAACTGCGAAACTGCGGACGGGTCGTTAATAAAATAAATAATATTATACCGCTCTTTTTGCGTCGAGGATTCAAAACTGTAGGTACTGATTATGTCAGTAATTAAGTCCAGCTACTCGTAACTACCTATCTAGATCGAAGTTATTAATAATATTAATAATAATCTTACCTTACGTCATCCTGAGGCAGGTTAAAAAAAGATAATTCGACATTGGAGTTATTATTCAAGCACCCGTATGCGATGCAGTACTTTTTGCCTTTTCGATTAGTCATATTCGTATATAAGTGCGTATTCAAACAAAAACTTTGGCAGCGCACGGCGGCGCGCGTCGAGACGAGCGCTCGCGTGACACTCAACTGATTCGCCCCTTGCAAGGGGCAGCACATTTTGAAGGCGATAGCGCGGAGTGTCACCGGCCTGGTATTGTATATATATTTTGCATGGAAATTAGATTATATGCCACAAAATTAAATGAATATTATTAATACATTAACTAAAAATACATTAATTATATAAGTTTTATTGGTCTTCTTCTTGTACACTTGTTTACTCGTTGCACAACCGTTCACTCATCTCAATCTCTCAAGGGTTAGCTGGAAGAGATCCCTTAAAGGGATAAGTTCGCCTTTGTACATATTTCTATATTAATTGTATTGTTATGGTTTTTCTTTTGTACAATAAAGTGTTTACATACATACATACATACATACTTAATATGTAATAAATGGTGCTTTTCCATTTTGTAGCATTAAATCTCCATTAAATATGTACCTAGTGTTTAAAAAACTTGAAAAATCAATATCGCCAGTTTTCTTTGCAAGGCATCACAAATATCTGCACACCCCTATCCCACTGATAATAAGGTCTATGTAAATATTATTTGGCGCAAAGGCCGTACCTACCTATAGAAATGTATTTGCGCTTTTGACCTTTAATTATTTTTTTTACATTCATCAACTATGCATATCGCCATTGCTTTGAAAAAACCCCGTATCTCGTATTATGAAATATTTTTTTCTAACTAGATCCATTACGCGGAAGTATGGATCTAATGAGATATTATTTGTCACCTGATACATCTTCCTACCCAGTTGCAAGAAATGGATCTACGGAGAATATTTTTCTCAGTAAATCTAACGTGTTGTCATGGATCTAATGAGAAGTAAATAATGTTTAGTCAAGATCACCAACATACCCGTACATATATAAGTTTTAACATCGTAATAAAGTATGTACTTATACATATTTTTGAGACTGGTATACAGACATATTGGTGTTGCTGACTGTACTTGGGGATATTAAAATAAAATCTATTTAGCCAGATAAATTCTCCGTGAATATTATAACTTAAGTTTACATCACCATTTCTGGAAATTACCAGCTCTTAACCACTTCAATAGCTTGAATTGGCCATTTATAAAACAATATTTTTATAATTTACCACTTTCGAAAATGGTTATTCTAGTCAGATTTCATTCAATTTTAGAACAGCATTTCCAGTAAGGTTAATTCAAGAAACAGTTATTTTAGGAAGTAATACTTATTGAGAAAATGTTATTTTACAAGACGGGTAATGCCAGATGTGAGTATTGTTAGAAGTGTGTATTTTGTGTGGTGAACATTCTGCGTAGCAATCGGACATTTTATGACATTATTAATACTAATTAGTCATTTGTGTACAGTCGACGCCATAAATATGTTTACTATTTAGCGTCATGTTTAAACTGCCATTTGAAATTGTCATAGCGGGTAAAGTGACGAGGTACTAAAATGTAAACATATTTATGGCGTCGACTGTACACAAATTACGTAAAAATCTTTTTTTGTAAAGATATATTTACTAAAGAAGCTGATTCAGTTTACATTCAAGACAAACTGTTAACATGCCCGCTACCTGCTAGGCTTGAATTTATCTCAATTTTTCCAAGAAATGCCCGATACTAATGTCTCCATTGGTCAATTGCATTTGAGCAATTATAATTCGGTCATCATTTTCTATGACCTGTTTGCGTCGTTTTGGTCCCGAACTTTTTTTAAATTTTTGAAGTCGATGACTTCGAAAAGTACTGATTTTCGCTTCTTGGAGTAATACATGTAGAACCTGCACTAGCTGAGCTTCATTTTTATTAATATTTACATTTAGGTAGGCTGTGGTGCCAGCCCTCGCAGCTATTATTAGTTCTGTGCTGTTGACCATACATGCACCACATACGGTAAAATTCATTTTTCATCCAATAAGATGAAAAATACTCGGTAAATTTGTCCATCTCTTCACTGGCGTCCATTTCGTTTTTAATGTAGCTCCATCCATCGGGTATTAAATAATCAGGCAGGTAGTGCTAATTTGCTACAAAGGGATATAATCCGGTTGTTGCTTTTCGTCCTTTTTATGCCCAATAATCTTGTTTTCTTAAACAAGGCATTAACAAAATGGTAATGACATCCCAATATTTTAAGTTTCATTTCCGATAAAGCTTTAATTGCCGCTTTTTCAAAGTCCAACGTTACTTCCTTAGGTTGCCAATCTGGCACCTGGGACTTTATCAAACTGAAAAGTATCGCGTAAGATTCCTTCATTTGATGTGTCATAAAGGCAAAAACCAAAGGCACTATATTAGTGTGTTCTGAGCTACTGCCAATGTCAGCGTGAATCGTGTAAATTTGTCGGAATGGTGAAGGGCATGCTTTGTACGTTCCATCCATAAATATGTGTTTTGATTGGATTAAACATTCCCGAGCTTCATGTAAACTAAATATTACAATTCTCATGCCTTCATGGTTGTAATCTGCTAACAGAAAATCCTTGTATTGATTTGGTACTTCCACATACCGGTATTTTATTATCATGATTAATGCTACAAGTGGCCAATTCATCATTCTATCTAAAGAGAGTTAACGATGTAGTCTATGAGACGAGTAGATCTAGCGGGAATATGTTCTCAGTGGATCCACTATCGGTAGCATCAATGGACCTAGTGAGAATAAAGTTTCACCAGATCCATACTGGCTCTGATAAAATGGATCTAGTGGGAATATGTTCTCAGTGGATCCACTATCGGTAGCATCAATGGATCTAATGAGAATAAAGTCTCACCAGATCTAGTATGGATCTGATAAAATGGATCTAGCGGGAATAATGATGTCATTAGATACATGGACAAATGAATAAATGGACCCATTGAGAAAGTTTTCTCCCTAGATCTGTTCCAGAGATGGGCAATGTATCTACTGAGAAAAATATTCTCCGTAGATCCATTTCTTGCAACTGGGTAGAAAGGTGTATCAGGTGACAAATAATATCTCATTAGATCCATACTTCCGCGTAATGGATCTAGTTAGAAAAAAAATATTTTATTAGATACATCATAGATCTGATGAATGGATCTTAAGAGAATGATTGTTTCGTGACGTACGATTTTAAACTCAAACGTGAAGACAATTAAGTTCAAACTCAAAATATGAGATAGAGATACGAGTTTTTTCTAAAGTAGTAACAATATTTTACTTTTATTTTACTACTAGGTACATGATATGCATTTATCATTAATCGACTGAACCTAACGCTGACCTGAATATATTTACAGATGAACGACAAAGGCATGTTCGACATGGACGCTGCGCAGGCGATGGCAGAAAAGGACCACGGAGATGACACCTCTATGGTAGAAAAGTCTAAAAAGTTGTTCGAGACCTGCAAAGCAGGTGAGGGATCCAAAGATGGGCTAAAACAAGGACGAATAAAAACCCTATCAAAATATTAGATCGTCATTTCTTGTTATATTCTAGAATCTAGTTTAAAATGTTGTTGGACTTATTTTTTACTAAGCTAAATCAAAGTTACAGTTTTGAATTGGACCCTAACTATTTTTGCTCTGAATGTAAATTTGTTGTTTCAGTAAATGATGAAACAGTGAAGGACGGCGAGAAGGGGTGCGACCGCGCGGCTTATCTGTTCAAATGTTTGACTGAAAATGCCCCTAAGGTAGGCAATAGCACCAGCTGGCCTATTGCCTAACGTACTGGCAATCGCAATCTATCTATTTAAAAGTGGAACAATTGTTTTCATTTTAACAGCACACTCACCTTCACTGTCACGATGAAAACGATTGCGATTGAGTGGTTTAGGCAATACGCCTGCTGGACCCTGCTAGACCATGAGCATTACACGGACTCTTTTAGAATTAGTTCTTCGTTCAAGAGACGGACTCTTTACACGAGTGCGTCCAAGGAGTCCGAAACATGCCGGTCTGTTCGTTTTATTAAATATTGAACCACTTAACTGTATTTATACCTACCAAAAACTTTTTCTTGTTTGCAGATGGGTTTCAAGATATAGGTCAGTTTATATCGACTTCGTGCTCCACATGGGTTAATTTAGTAGGCGAACTTAATCATTATATTAAAGAATTCATTAATCATCTACAAAGTGTTTTATTCACTATTTGAGACCGGAGTTATTAATAATAATAGACGTTTAACCCTTTCAACGCTTTCATATTCGAATGAAGTGATCAGTCACACTTTAGTTAATATGATTATGTGACGTTAGACACAAATGGTAAATGGCGTAAGGGATCTAGCACGGTATAGACCTACATTAAATAAGCGACAAATATTCTTAAGACAATGGATGTGACATTTTACGGGTTGGTAATAAATAAGAAAGATCTCACACGATATACTCATCACAGTCGCAACACATCTTTATTCCTATAGTAGGTAATAAAGATGTGTTGTGCATGTAGTTGTGCAATATTTGGCCACTTTGGCTGCTCCTGTCTATTTGATGCTAACCGTACCTAAGAATATACCATAGTTAGCAATGTGCGTATCCTCGTAGGTAAGGCCCACGTCAAATTTTGTTAGTTTGCAAAATAATCTTGTGTTACTAAAGTCAAAAGTCACTAAACCCTGTTCCTATTCAGAATGCCAATGACAATAACAAGTACAGCTGGCTGTAATTATCTTTAGATAGAGGACGAAATAGTGATGAAAATAGTGTTGCCTCTAATTAGTTTCTTAAAAAGGTTGAATATATTCCTCATCATCATCGTATTATTATGCTGGGTGCGACAGAGACGAAAACCTCTCTTATCAATCAAATGCTTATTTACTTAATCATTGATTCGGGTTAAAATTATTTAATATTTTATTTTATACTTTTTAGTGTTCGTAATAAGCTTTTATTTAAGGACTGATTCGAAATGGATTTAACAAATTCAAAACTGCTTTTTTGTTAAAAATAAACATTTATTGCGGCTTAACTTTAAATAAACTGAGAGAATGCATTATTTAAACTATTATTCTCGTATTTTCTTTTTATTTTACTTTCTCTCCCACTCCTGTCGTAACTTTTGGCGAATACCCTCCATTAAACGGGCGACAGTAGTATGTCACCTTCTTGCAGGCTGAATTCCACTTGGCAAGGAAATCCTTCTTGTCACGTGCTGACTTACCCGTTTTACGCAGGACTCCCTTGACCAGAGCCCAGTACCGCTCAATAGGGCGACATTGTGGGACATTAGGGGGATTCATGTCTTTAGGCACTATTTGGACGGCATTATGTTCAAGGAAGCTGAGGGTATCTTTGGCATAGTGGGATGTCGCAAGGTCCGGCCAGAATAGTGTTGAAGAACTGTGCTTTCGAACAAAAGGTAACAGTCGTTTCTTTAAGCACTCGTTGATATAGATTTCCTTGTTGACTGTGCCTGTTGTGACAAAGGCCCGGCTGCGATCACCACATTGACAAATGGCTTGCCAGACAAGATATTTGGAGCCAAACTTTTCCATTCCGATCGTCGTTAGTGAATCTGGAAGAGTCTCTCCTTCTGCGATCGTATAATACTGATCACCTGGCAATGTAGAAAAGTCAGCCTTGACATAGGTTTCGTCATCGAGTACCAAGTGAAAATTTTCAGTGCCTAAAAAGTCGTACAATTTACGCGACCTCGTCTTGATGGTTGCTTGTTGTTTCGCCGTAGTTTTGGGCACCTTAGACTTCTTCTTGGTCTTCATACCAGCACGTTTTTTGGCACGTCTTACCATAGATTGGCTCGTAGAATTTTTTTTCGCTATATCTCGTTCAGACATACTGCGATTCTTGCGAATTGTTCGTAAGATATTTCTTTCGAGGTTTGGGTCCCGCGGGCCTCCGTGTTCTTTAATCCTCGGCTTCTGGGCCGTGGACAAGGTCTCCAAGTAGCGTTTTATAACTTTATCAATAGTTCTGCGATGGATTTTTAATTCTTTTGCGATGAAATGATTGGGACGGTTAGGATTTGACAACCATTTGGCAACGATTTCTTCTCGCCGTTGGATTTGATTCATTCTACCGTTTTTTAGGGAACCAGTACAGAAAATATTTTGTGAGACAATATTTTAATGACAATGACAGTTAGATATCATTTTTAAAAGTTTTACAAAATAGGTTGAATAAAAAAACTCAGAAAAATAATTTTGAATTTGGTAAATCCGTTTCGAATCAGTCCTTAGTCGCTCAATCATATATTAATCGATCTTGCCGCCACCCTTAAAATAGGTACCGTTGAGGAGTTCCGGCGGCCATCTGTGGTCTTCATTATCATTTCCACTTCACCAAATTATATGATGATACTTTCTGAATGCAAATACTGATCTTGTTACTAAAAATACTAAAATGCCTAATAATATTTGAGAAGTGCCCTCAATTCCTCGCGGATCCCATCAGATTCAGATTTGGTGACAATGAGTGGTCCAGTCCCTCGGACAAAAAATATTACTATAAAAAACAAACAAACAATTTTTTAAATAGGTCCTCAATTGACGGGAAAATCGGTGAACGGTTTTTTTTTAATGTGTATAAAAAAAAACATACAATCGAACATAAAACCTCCTTTTCGAATTCGCCTAAAAACAGTGTTACAGACGTTACAGTTCTTAGAACACCTGCCGGGTTTGGGTAAAATCGGTTAGGCTCGTGCGCATAGGTACGGACGGCCGTTTCCTCGTGGTCATACTATTTTTGTCCTACTGACTTTCGACGGAGCCCCGCCCAAGGGCGGAGCTCCTGCTTCTAAGTGGTTTTGCCCTTCGGGCATCTGAAGATACCTAACGAACCTAACCTACTTTACCCTACTTTTACAACCATAATTAGTATTTAGTGATCAAATCTAGGTTCACTTTTTGACTAGTAGGACAAATTAGTATGACCACGAGGAAGTAAGTGTACGGACAAAGCAGTAGGTACCTGCAAATCCCGAGGCATTTTTAAGTAGGTACATTTGATTTTTACAGGGACACCTTGAATATCCGATTTTTTTTTCCGTACAGTAATTTATCCGAATTTTTATTTCTCCGAAACCTATGTTATGCTGGAGCTAATTTAGATTAAATGCCTTATTTAATTGCTTTAATTAGATTACGTTTGATTTATAAATTTGTCTCTCAAAACTGTTATTCAACATTATGAAAATTCGGAATTTTGATCAATTCAGAATTATGTAACGTACTGTTCCCAAGATTTATCAAAAGTATCTTTTAGGAAGAAGGCATTATGGGAAGAAAAACACCTTTATATCTATTACGGCATTGTTTTTATTGCCCTTATAACAAAAAACGTATGAAATAATGTTGATGAGGTACGAATACATTACAATAACACAACAAAATAATCTTATGTAATACTAAAAATAGATATTATGCAATAATCGTTGCATTACAATCAAAAACTAACAAATTACAAGTGAGATGAACATCCCCCTTATTTACAAACATGACAAGCTCGACGGCATAAGTTGGTATTCATTCGATTTGCTTTCTCGATTAAAGGCTTCTTCGAGAGAACACGAACTTTTCCGACCAAAAACGTACTTCGGTTCTTTTTTCTATCGCGTAATAATTAAAGAGCGAGAAGGATAGTTTCCGAAGTTTTCCTATTAAGTGATTCAGAGCTCCTTTAGGCACGGGGCTCTAAAAATCATGACACTTAACAAGTTCATAAAAACATACGTTTTTCCTAGAGTGAGTTGCCATTTGACGATGCACGACGGTAAAATCTGGGAAAATTGTCAACATTCCAGTGGCAAAAATCGTACAATTAAGTCAAATTGTAGAGTTTGTAAAATAGGGGCAGGTGTGACTAGTTAAATACTAGTTAAATGAGCATGTATTTGTTAGTGACAATATAAACGGTGTTCGTAAATACATTGTGCATTGCTGTGTGAAAATGTAAATAAAAGCAAAGCATTCGTGTGCATTACACATAAAATGTGTTTAACGGCGATCACAATTGTTTTCGTCCTCTTTAATTACGTTAACAAAATAGGTTATGACTTAGCATCCTATGCGCATAATATAGGCTCAGTAAATATTTTACAGATTTATGTACAAACATACAAGTATTGATTTTAATTTCTCAACAATTTCTTTTTTACTGGCCAAAATTTTGTTAAATCTATCATCAGACATCTTGTTACGTCAATTGTAATGTTTATTAATTATGGCAAACGACCTTAAAGGGCTGTCTGTTAAAAATCTTAAGTAATGGTAAAATCTCGAGGGAATATTTGAAATTCTCAATAACTTTTTTCGAATTATAACAATCACTTCGAGTTAACTACTGATCAAACAACGGGCCCTAAGTGACCCCAAGTAATGTTTAAGAACAAACAAAACGACAAAGTATTTGGTACAAAACTATTACCTACGCTTTGAACATTAGAGATACGAAGACATTTGAATATGGGCTGCCTAGACTGCAGCGAGTACTTCAGGGCCGTATTAATAAAACTAATCTGTTGGCCTGGATAAGATGCATAACGCTCACGTTTGTGATTTTCGAAAACGGACAAAATAGGGATGTTTACTCATGTAGAACTTTACTATTATACTTAATATAGTAAATAGATTGAAAACCTGGAAATTATAATAATAGTATTTAGTTTCAAATCAATCAACTTATTGGTCCATAGCAAGATTAGGGCAAAACATAGAGATTAAGCAGAATACTGATATAGGTCTTAGGTCAAATTACCAATATTTCTTAAAATTAAGAAAATCAATGCTTCAAACCAAGGTACCTACTCTAATTGATTTACAGACTTTAAAGTAGAAATTTCTGATTTAATTGGTCCAATAATCCAAGGGAAAAGTACTGAAGAATACATGTATACAGATCTGAAAATAGTATGTAATATTAATATCAATATTTAATTAAGTAGTACAAATACAAAAACATTATAGTGCTTCCAAGCCTTATAAATATTTTATGATGTTCACGGTAGGTACTAAGACTACATTAAATTTTAATTATTATTTATTATACATTAAAATGTTTCTTATAATGTACAAAATCAAAAAAACATCATCTTAATATTTGATTGGCACTATTTTATTATATTAACTATAATCATAATTCATGAATTATGCCATCCTCTCCATGGAAAACGGTTCGTGTCTTTAAACGTTGGTCTAAGGTTATAATTGTCATCGGCTGTCTTCGTGCTCGTAAGGAACACGATTGGCAAAGTTATTGTCAGTGCGAGAATTAGTGAGATAGCGATACACTGAAGAGCCGGGGGCCATCAATAAAATAGTCATATTGTACCTATTTTTATGTGCAATACGTATAAAAATATCATTATACTTACTTACTTTTATTTTTTTACTTTCATACATATCATATTATATAGAAAGCCTACACATTTGACCTGCCTTTTACTTACACATATGACCTATGTAAAAAAATAAAAGAAAAGTAAGTGTTTTTTTTAATTTGAGGTTATTCCTCTGAACAAACTAAAATAAAGTTTTGTTTTAGATTTTGTACATTTAATTTTTATTATTGACAGCCATATTAAACAAACCTATATAACAGATACCTATCAAAAATAAAAATGAAATGTAAAAAATATAAAACATACTGTATTTTAACTTTAATCGAAGGAATAACCTAAAGGTTTAAAAAAACACTAGTTATCAGATTTGTTGAAATAACTGTTGCTTAATTATCGTCTTTTAAATGATACATAGAAAGCGCTACATTAGTAAAATCGTGATTTTTAAAAAATATTTGATCAGTGTTGCCATTTTGGGCCCCAGATGACATCCGTCCTGCTCAAAAGCTTAATTATCATATCAACCTCAAGAATAATTCTTACATTTACGTAAACATTTAAATAATTTACTAATTCATAGATAACAGAATGTTTTAAATGGAAAAATGCTTACAACATATTATAAAATGTTTCCATTTATTGTAAGCTGCACGATCAGGGCCGGATTAACCATGTTAGGAGCCCTAGGCAATACCATTCTGGGGCCTTT
Organism: Acleris laterana; assembly: GCA_963966035.1. Taxonomy (NCBI): domain Eukaryota; kingdom Metazoa; phylum Arthropoda; class Insecta; order Lepidoptera; family Tortricidae; genus Acleris; species Acleris laterana. Next base: position 4,908,572 of record OZ014452.1, read on the forward strand.
TTTCAGCAGTTTGAAGATCATGAGTTCTTTTCAAGTTGATGAAGGGATGTCCAAGAAACATTTTCAATTCCTTTTGAGCGCGCGCGGGGCCCCTATGGATGTGGGGCTCCTAGGCCTTGCCTTCTCCGCCTAATGGTTAATCCGGCCCTGTGCACGATAAACTACAAGAAAATACGAGTGAATCCAAACAAGTCTTAAGTTGTTACAAAGAGTGTTCCATCACTAGATTATTTTATATTACACACAAATTCTCTATTAAGTTGTGGAAACAAATATTATAAGTGCGAGTAGATTTTTGAACAGTTTTTAAATGTTAAATTAATACCGGTATTACAACTTGTGTGGTTACCAGGGTAATATGAACTAGCTAGATGATTTGGACCTTGAATAATATGTAAGATACTTATATATAATATATAACTTATAACGTTGTAGGAAAAAGTTTAGAAAAAGTTGGTTCAGAATACACACTTGTAAAAAAGTAGAAAAATATGTAGCTAAGGAATCACCCTTACACCCCACACAAGGGTGTTCTACCGTCAGTCACAGGTTCCTAATGACAGGTTACAGAGTGGGCCTAATCATGTTTATAGACGTGGATATAGCTTCTGTCATTTTTTGACCAATATGTGTGTGAGAGTGACTGATGCTTTATCCATCGCGATACAGGCGACCACAACACACTCAGGCCCTGGGAAACATCAGTTACCTATAAACCGATAAACACGCTGACACATTCGTAAGTTTAAGATTGCAGACTTAGCGGTTTTTAAGAAAATCATAATTTTGCTGACGATGATATGAAAACTTAAGGTTGGTTTTGGTAGCTTCCTTGCATTCGAGGTGATAAATATTACACGTAAATCCCAAAAAGTGGCAAGATCTTTAAAAACTACTACAAAAAACGAAAAGTATCCGAAGCAGATAGCCCAAACGTCTCTCTTGATATCTAACATCAAATTACAATCTTTAGGCGTGTAAGGCGATCATCAACTCTCTAACTGAAATAACAGTTGTCTAAAACTTTTTCTACATATTCAGAACTGAACAGATTTGGTTGTTTCGGATGAAATTTAGACACATTTTACCTGTAGAAAATTACAAATTTCAAGGTGAAGTAGATAACTAGATCTGTCCGCGTTCTGTATATCGACATTATCATGTCAATATAGAAAAAGTTACTAACCTTTAGTATATATTCGTCTTCGTAGTGATGATTTATTTATAAACCTTGATCTTTACTTTCTGCTGTCCCCCGACCGCAACATTATCCTGAGTTTGAACCTTTTTGGCACCACAACTCGTGCATTGCGTGTATTTTTCTTAGTGTTTTTCTTAGTGTTTCTTAGTGTTAGTACTAACAGATTACGTGATGTTAACAGATAGGTCAGTCGATCGGGCAAGGTGCTGCGCGGGGCTAGTCGAGCAGCACGAGGGGTCCGGGGAAGCGCGCGCGGCCCGCGCGTTATATGCTGTCGTAGCTGTTGGGGTCGGGCGCCGCGGAGGGCCCGGGCCCGCGCGCCGGCAGCCTGAAGCCGTTCACCATGAAAGCCCAACCATCCTACATAGCAAAATAAACCAATTAGAATTTGGAAAAAGGAAAGAAAACGTTAATTACCAGGGAGAGAACGAGGAGGATGTAATTTACATGTTTGCATGTATGTAGGTATGTGAGACGTCACTAAGAACCTCATGTACGGTAAACAGCTTGATGGATTTTAAAGCGCGAAGAACCATTTAATTGATCTCCATCCCCGAATTTTCTTTGAATAAAATGACCTAGAACCATTGACTTACATATAAGGACATGCCCGTCAGTGCGCCGTAAAAGGTGAAGATGGGATATCATTTCATCGTTAAGTGGAATTACTTTCACGTTAAACTAGGTATTTAAATAAACCAACATGATGCCTACAAAGTTTTACACTGTCGGCCCGTGTTCGGTCGACGAAGTTTTAGTTAATAGCAATAGATGGCCGCAGCGATTTCAGTCCCAACGTTCATACAGCGAAATGTTCTCTTGGCCATATATTGGATAATTTTAACCCAACAAAAAGGCCGTTTAAACTAAAACATTTTTTAATACTTACTTTTACAAGAGTGGGTAATTCAGTCCAGAAGACCAAATTGGGTATAACTTCTACCCCGGTGGCTCCCATCAAGAACTTCTTAGTCATAACTCCAAGAATCAAGTAGAAAATAACGAAGCAGAATAATACAATTAGTAATGTAGAGCCTGTGGAGCGGCTCGAGTCAATTTGCCTCAAGCAGGCGTTCCTCGAGAAGAACTGAAGTACCTGTAATAGATAAACATAATGTTTCTACCATCAACTAAAATAAATAACAATAGGTAAAAAAGGTGAAAAAAAATAACAATAGGTAGTTCAATCTCCATTTCCTTATTTAAAAACACTAAGTAAAAATTTCAAAATTGAAATTTTATGTACGTTCCAAAGGGTTGATTTATCAAGATTTGATATATAAATCAAGTGATTTTTTTATTTAAATCAATGATTTAAATCAAATTTGATTTTTTTCCATAAAAAGAACAATATTTTAATAATCTCAACTTTTCAGTTTTTATTTATTCAAAAAATTATCATACAACATAAGGAACTTAAAAAAACTAAATTATTTATTATAGTATTTGTACAAAAACACAATTTTTTCCGCCTTTTCATTTCCTAATCTATTGCGGAGTTTAGATTGGACAAGTCCAAATGTAGAGAAAACTCTTTCCACGGATGCTGAAGAAGCAACAGCTGTGAAGAGCTGGTGAAAGAGGCTTTAGTAGACCTTGCCCATCAAGGCTAGTTAACTGAGATTTCCACCATGGTAATGGCGTTACATTTTTTATAACCTCATCTGAAAACATCACTGCTTTGAAAGGATCGGTTTTGGCTTTGAATTTTACTTTATTTTTTGGGGAATCCCCTCGTTTCGTTGTCGTACGTGTGAGTGTTGCTAGTGTAAAAAAGGAAGTATTTTTAGAAATACGTTAAAATTATTGTTTTTGATAAATATAGGATAAATTCACGGCTCATTATTTAAAACAATCAATTAAAATCAAAAAAATCAAATAAATCATGATTTTTTTTAAAAAATCCAAAAAATTCGTCAGAAATAAAAAAATCATGATTTTTATCAACCCTGGTTGTTGGCCATAAATTAAAAAGTGCATCACAGAAAATGATAAAAAAGGAGCACACCGTATTTTTAAAGATTTGTCAAAGCGCCTGATCGACGCATCCCGTGACAAAAATGCTGGCCTGTACTTGGCACAAAGATTAAGCATTGCCATTCAACGTGGCAATGCTGCCAGCATTTTAGGAACAATGCCCACTGGTAGCGGTTTGTTAGATTAGTGTAGTTTTAAGTAAGTTTGTAAGTTTTTTTCGTTTGTTTGTTTTCTGTTTAATTATCCTTACTTGAATTTTACAACACAATAAATGAATGCATTATAAAAAAATAGTTTTGAGGTGTCCAGATTGAGCCCTTTGATATGACACCCGGTTACTATAGTGAAACCACCTTCAAAATGGTTTCAATTTTAATAAAAAACGTTTCCAACTAAGAGGTTTTTGACCAAACCATACACTAGGACAAGCAATGATAATGCCATTCGATATAGACCCGTGGATATTACCTACCGTCCCCAGACCTTGCTGAATTATGTAACGGCATAAAGAACTATTTAGCTCAGCCAACCGTTTTTCGAGCAATGCTCCATGCTAAATATTATTTACAGACATACTGAAATAAAAAGAAGTACTTACAATGTCATTTGGTTCAGACAAATCTTTAATAACAAGCTCATCGTCAACTTCAGCGCAAACTAAATACACAGATGAATTTCTGAAATCAAAAAACAGTTCCACATTCTCATTTAAATCTTATTACTTGTTCCTTTACACATTCGTAACGAATAAGTTATATAAAAAAAATGTATGTTATGATTATGATTTGATAAGACAAACAATATCATATTTTATTTCATGAATATTTATATTCATTTTTTTTATTAGATATGGTGAGTGAGAATGAGCGGAGATGTCCGTAGGGTACGTCCTAGATGGACCTACAGTGATCAGATTCGCGATGTACTGATTAAGGGCCAAATCAAAAACACCCGAAACCGCCGTACGTGCATGAAGAGATTGATGAATGTAGAGGAAGCGAAAATTGATTCAGATTCAGATTCAGATTTTATTACTCAATATAACACAGTATAAATTACATTACATGTCAAATTATATGCAGTTACATTGAGATCGTCAGAAATAGAATTAAATTATAATAGTAAAAATAGTAAAAGTCAACACAAAAACAATTGTGTTGTGTTGTGTGTTTAGATCGGTGCACCTGGCGTTCCATAATCTCTGCCATCCCTATTGGGAGACAGGCGTGAAGGTATGTATGTATGTATGTAATATTTATCATCAATCATCAAGTTAATTGTACACAAGATATATGCAGAGTGAGCAATAATTAAGTGACTGGCCCTATTTCACAATGATGCTGGTCCTTCAGCAATGATTGACAATTTGATATCATTATTATTTCTTAGTTCATACGTTTAATAAGCTGTGCAATGTACGCTGTATTGCCTAAGAAAGTTAGCGTTGTCACAATTAAGTCCTTAACTTTGTACAATATTTTTGCAATTCACCCATAAAATATATATCTGTTATATTTTTGTCTATTATATCATTGTTTTACATACATACATACATAAACTCACGCCTTTATTCCCAGTGTGGGTTAGGCAGAGCTACAGAATTACCAACAACTCTAAAAAGTTGTTGATAATTAGGCTAAGATGTTTACCAGTGTATTAGTGACAGGTTGCAAGCCCATCGCCTAACAGTACCATACGCCTTTATTCCCTTAGCCGTCTCTTACGACATCCACGGGAAGATATGGAGAGGCACTATTCTAACCTGGTAACCACACAGGTATCATTGTTTTATTTACTGAAAAACAATTTATCCTAATTTATCTATTTCAATCACTCAAAGGTTAACTGGAAGAGATCCCTTAAAGGGATAAGTTCGCCTTTGTACATCCCTGTTATATTTTAGTCTATTTTATAATTATTGTTATCTCTTGTTTGTACTGTTATATTTTTGTCTATTATATAATTGTTATCTCTTGTTTGTACAAAAAAGTGTTTACATACATACATACAGTAACACCACAAAGAGGGTACAGGCATGGCGTGCTGGTGCACTTGTTTGTAAACCTTGGCATAGAAAGTGTTAAGGAATGGATAATGCAGAGAAGTCCAAACTCAAGTAAAGTGGATAGTATAACATTTACCAACCAAACCAGTTATGCAAATAGATTAATTACCTAATCAGGTGATGTTAAAAAACTGGTTTCACTTAGGTATATTGAACAGGCAGCCGTTTAGTTGTATTATTTTTTAGAGAGTATTTTTTTACAGTCAAGGGCAATAATATGTATACACTTTAGTACCTTGTCACTTTAACCACTGTGACAGTTCATATATGGCAGTTCAAATATGACGACAATTAGACAAGGTACTAAAGTGTATACATATTTTTGCCCTTGACTGTACATAATATCATTTTAATTTATTAAAAATGATGATTAAAGCAAAAGTATTAAATATTTTGTACAATTCAGGCAAACATAATATTATGTAATAATACAAAACTAATACATAGAACTATCTATTGAGGTGACAAAACTGTGTTGTCCTGTTTAATCGCAGCATGGATGCAAGACGGGGCTGTCGTAAAATTGCTATAACAGATGTTCTAAACACTAGAATAAAATTAACAGATAAACTTACGATGGCCCATTTGAATAATTGATAAAACTTCCATTTGGTGCAAAGTGACTATTACTGATATTTCCCAGGTAATTAAAAGAGACAGTCTTTATTATCGTGTCCGTTGAGTTAGTTTGAGTAATGTTCCATGAAGTAACATAACTGCATAACTGAAATATGAGAACAAAATTAAATATATCTAACAAATTAATACGTAAAACAGTGATGGAGACTTTTATCATTTTATATTGTTTTACACGAGTCAACAATGAAGTCATTTTATTTTTATATTGTCATATTTTTACTTCACAAAGGTGCATAACAACTAGGTAAATAAATGGCTTACCGACGCAGAGTCCTTGCAAGTGTTATTACCGGTCACCACGGTTGGTGTCGCCATCTTAATATCGTAACAAGGGTGAAAAAGGAAAGCGCTCATTTCCACCTTCAAACTATTTTCAGTGGATGCGCTAATTGAATGGTAAACGGAATTCTTGGCGGAAGGCGCAAGGTCTATTCCGGTGCCATTGGGAAACACACAACTACAAGCACTTCTCTTAACACAATCATCTGAAGCATTCACGAAAAAGGAACAAAATATGCAAAATAACATTAGCTTTACGAACTTTGTTGATACATCCATTTTGTTATTTCGTGATGATAAATGAAAATCTCTGATGGACGCTGTCAGTGTCTGATATCTAATATGTTTAGTAAGTAAAACCAAACCAACCAATCAATTTGACTTAAGAGATGTCAACAGTGTCAACGTCACCGCTAGTTTCTTGAGCACGTTCGCACTACAGGAGAAAACGCAGCACGATGTAATGTTTATCTCTACATTGGAAAAATACTAAGTGGGCTAAGTGGCGCAAGTCATCAAGCCTGTCTGCTTTGACATTTATGAAATAAATACTTAAACAGATACAAAATACACTTCAACTAGACATGAATTACGACTCTCGTTTTGGTGATTTGCACTACTCTGCAAGAATTAACAGGAACTTTCCTGACTTGTTTTTGTAAGGTTTCTTGAAGTTCATAGTCAATGTCTGACATTGAATGTCAACAAGTTTTGACTTTACAAGCCCTCGAAAAGAATATCCGTCAAGGATGCGAAGCGAGAACCTTGTCGCGACGTCCCGCTACTTGTAAATATTTGTACATAGCAACATTATACAGAACCGAGCTCCCGCCATAATCTTTGATTGTCTATGGTAAGAAGTTTCTTGCATTTTTTTTTTTACATATTTTCATTTCATAGTAAAGTTGTGAAGTGAAAGTGCTAATAAGTTCGATTACTCCAAACTCCAGGGTAGTGTTCTGTAAACAACGCCGGTCGTGCGGACTGTCGAGTGATATCCAAGCGGCGAGATTAAGTAGTCCCGTCAGTGCGAACAAAACACATTGTAGCGCGTGCATTTTTAATTAAGCAGCCTTAATACGTTCGACCCATCATCGTGCTGCTCAAATCATAAACAAACCACACTGTTTGGCGCCGAATTGCAAAGCTGACAATTCAAACGCTGCAAATGAAAAAGGTTTTATGCAAAATATTTCCCTGTAAGATATTTAGGCTGTTTGTCCACCGCCGCCGTCACCGTCACGTCACCGAGAACGAGATGACGGCGCCGAAGTAGCGGTACATACATTTACTTAAGCCGCGTGTCCACCGCACATCCGTCACCCGAGCGCTGTCATCCCGGCCGCCGAAATTGCGAGTAGATCGGCGTGACCGCTAGAACGTGGCCCGAGATTTTGACGGGCCGATGTGCCGGCAATACAAAACACGTATGAACTTGTCCACACACTGCCGTCGCCGTCGCACCGTACACGAGCTCAGTTCAGTTGTCTGTCATCAATTATCATAATATATCATTGTAATAAAAATGGCCAAAAAATTTAAATACGATATTTATTCATTAATAGAAGTTATAGAAAGTAAAGAATGTTTGTGGGATAAAACCAAGGAAGTGTCCAAAGATAAAATTTTGCGTAGAAATGTATGGCGCGATGTTTGTGCCTTTTTAGAGCCGAACGCAGACTGACATTACCAACTGTACAGACCTTCCCTACACTAACATGCGTCTTCCAGTTGCGGTGATGGAGTAGTATTTTACTACGTACCTCAACGTTACAGCTAACATTTCAGTTGGTTGTATGCATGTCCTGTAGTTCGTGTTTTGGAGTGTGATGCTATCCTTAATATGATATAGGATATAATCGAACGTAGTCGTGGACATCCTATAGTAGTTAAAAAACTTCTCGTCATGCTGCCGCAACTTGGCGTGGTGTACATAAAACGCCCCTGTGATGTATCGTTCACGTATTAGCGGATGAACCCAAAATTCTTTGCATCGCCTGCGCCTTCGAAGGTACAAAAGCAGGAGAAGAAGTTGTCGTCGGTTTAACCTAGCCATCACTTTATTTCTTCGAAAACGCGACTACTTACCACGCATGACAGTTGAAACAAACTAAACCATCGGTCGCGGTGGACAAACGATCGCCGTCACGTCATATTAAACTCGGCCCGAAATAATCTCGTTCTCGGCGACGGCCCGGTGACGGCGGCTGTGGACAAACAGCCTTAGGGGTGACAACGTTTTCAGAGTGTTTTGAGTGAATTATATTTCTAATCTAATCGCTAATCGAAAAGTGCTTTTATAGTTTACAGGACTTTTTTAATTATAACCTATACTTAATTAAGTAGATTTAGTTTTCTTTAAATTTCGCATGCCTTGTTTGGTATATTTTAGTGATACTTACTTACCTAATGTTTTTTCAATGATATCATTACACCTAAAATCAAGTGAAATTTATAAATATTTTCATTGACTTTGAGTTTGACTTTGACCATGCTGAATACGGATGTGCCTGTCGCCATCGAGAAATTTGAACCAGAAAATCCACCCACTCAATCCGCCCACAGAAAAAAAACCGGTAACTTTCAAATTTCAAATTTCAAATCATTTATTCTGTAAGTAGGCCCTGTAGGCACTTTTACAAGTCTGAGTCTACCAGCGCTTCCAAAGAGACCACTGTTGAGAAGAAGCGCAGGGATGTACAGGTCCCAGTAGTAATAATAATTAAATAAATCAAAATGTCGGATTAAAATAAATAATACAATTTCGGAGATGTAAACAGGCTCCAAATGTCAAATTAAAATTAAGAATTAAATATAATTTAATTATAAAATAAATAAAAAAAGAAACAAAAAATAAAATAAGGGAGATGTAGAAAGTCTCCACGGTCAATTTTGGAGATGTAAAGAGTCTCCAGATGTCATATTAAATAATAGGTAATCATACAGGGAGATGTATATAGTCTCCACGGTCATTAATAATTGTAATACAAAAAAATATATATATAAATCAGTCCCAAGCATTGTCATCATTCATATAATCTTTAATACTATAATAAGCTTTAGAAATTAGTTTACGTTTAACGTATCTCTTAAATTTATTTACTGATAAATGAGTAACACTACTTGGGAGCTTATTATAGAACCTTATACAATTACCCATGAAAGAGTTTTTTATTTTGTGAAGCCGTGTAAAGGGCACTGCGAGCTTATGTTTATTTCTAGTATTAACATTATGTATGTCACAGTTCTTTCTAAAATTACTGATGTTCTTATGAACATGCATAATGTTTTCATAAACATATTGACTGTATACGGTTAATATATTCGTTTCTTTGAACTTATCTCTAAGCGAGTCTCTATGACCCATCTTGTAAACAGCACGAATAGCCCTCTTCTGTAGAACAAAGATGCTGTTTACGTCAGCACCACTACCCCATAGTAAAATACCATATGACATAATACTATGGAAGTAACTAAAATAAACTAATCGAGCGGTTTTCAAGTCTATTAGATTCCGAATTTTACTAACTGCAAAAGCTGCAGAACTTAGTCTATTCGCTAATTTAGCCAGATGAGGACCCCATTGGAGTTTTGAGTCTAACGTTATACCAAGAAATACTGTATCATTAACTAAGTCTAATTTGTCATTTTTAATAGTTACAGTAGTTTGTCTATTTTTCACATTGGTAGTCATAAATTTAATACATTTAGTCTTTTTCTCATTTAGTAATAAATTATTAACACTAAACCAATCTACTACTTTTGATATAGCATTGTTTACATCCACATTAAACTCCTGTTGTCGTTTGACTTTAAATACGAGTGAGGTATCATCAGCAAACAATACTATATCATGGTTGTCCTTTATAAGGTATGGTAAATCATTTATGTAAATGAGGAATAGAAATGGACCCAAAATTGAGCCCTGTGGCACGCCCATTGAGACCAAAGACCCAGGTGATCGTTTTCCATTCACGTCTACCCTTTGTATTCTCCCGAATAAGTACGTTTTAATTAAGTTTAGCGCAGTACTTCTAACTCTATAATGGTGTAGCTTCCTGACCAATGTGTCTTTAAAGAGTTTACATACCTACATGTTGGGTTTTTTTACCTGTATGTTTGTTGTATAGTCATGGTAACCCAAAGTTCTCTTCCCTCCTGGGGCCCGATTCTCAAAAAGCATTAGTCTAATATTATTAGTGTTTTGTCTCGTAAATAATACTAAAAACTGAGACAAAATAGGTAGGTACCTAGTAGGTAAACAACACTTCTAATTTTTAATTGACTGAAACATGTTTATTGGGTCCAAAATAAAAGTATACATCATTTATCAATACCATCCTTTTAAGTAGTTCCCAATAAAACCACGTATTCGACTTGCCGTTTTTTTTGTCGTCAACGCCTGCAGCTCAAATTTAGGAACCAGCCGGTTTGAATCGTCGAGGCATTGGCGTTTGAATCATGTCGAAAGCGTCCGTACTCCATGATAAGGTGCGCTTGCGTAAAGTCTCCCAGGCCTTGTTGCAGTACTGGAAAACGTTGGGCACGTTGGTGGTAGCGTGCCTGTGGACGCCAAGGACCATCCAGCGCAGGTGCTTGGCCAGCTGTTCAAAGGTCGGGTGGCCGCGGTAGATCTCGCGATTATCTGAAGGATAGATTAAGAAACAATTGACTGAGGTTTTATACCAGTTTATTATAACCATTCCCCGTTATCAGTGTTGCAGAATCATTGAAAAAGCAAGGGTTGGCACTGCACATATTTTTTAAATATTGGCACTTTACACTTTTTAAGTTACCTAAATATATCGTATATAATTCGTTTAAGTAATTCTTATCGTTATAATTATGAATTTCATAAATTACAAAATTTCGAGCTAATCTATAAGCATTGTTAATGGTATGTTTAGACATGTCCATGTTAAATCTTCACCCCAAAGGAAAAATTGTGTATATGAAGTTGAATACAGTTAAAATCTCGACTACAGCACAGTGAGAGTATTTTTAAAATTACTTAATAATAAGGAAGCTCTAATAACAAAATATATTAACAAAAACACCGTGGAACAGTTTAATAACCTGACGTACACATTTACCAATTAGATCTGTAGAAGTATCGATCGATTTCATACATAAAATGGATCCAATCCACAGTAATAGACGACAAAATTTAACGCCACCTTACCTAGAAAACCTCTTAATAATTTATTCAGAAAACTAATAAAAGTAGGATACAAATCTATCTAAAATATTTAATAAAAAATATTATTTTTAAACAATATCTACGACTACGTAATAAATAGCGACAACCCTATGACTTAGTTTCAATGGAATTGCAACACTGATAACGGGGTTTGGTTATAACCCATCCATCTTGATGTTTTCCTTAACCACTTAAGATCACTTCTTAATCCAAGACTTGATAATAACAAAATCGATCAGGAACATTTGTTTTAATATATTCCTTTGAACAAAGGAGGTGGGACTTACTTACTAACACTTGGGTGATCCTGTCAGCGTTTAAATAACTAGCGTAGATATCATAAACAACCAGTTTAGCATAATATACAACAAACAACCATCCTTAGATTTCAAGACAATACTTTAGTTTATTAGAAAACACAATAATATTAATGAATTTAGAAAATCAGTCATTTTGAAGAAAAAAAAACTTTTCGTGTTTTGAGCATAGTGCGGACCAGTGCATTTTGGCATTCAGACCTACCCGACCGTTAGGGGACGCTCGGGGGCGTAGTCTTAAATACCTACTTACTCAATATTTTGTCACGTAAAGCTAGACATCCACTCGGCATAGCGCTGGCATGATTTTGAACGGAAACCGGGTAGTGATTCTCTAAATAACGACGGTCGAACGGACGAACGAGTGATGTCCAAGCGGCGAGCATTTTGCTGAGCCAGTGTCCGTTTCACCGCCGCGAGGACACTAATTTGCGTGCTATCCCAGTTTCCTTTCATTGATTTGTTGAATCATTTGTATATTTGTGTGTCTTATGGTTGGTGAATAAATGTAGGTATTTCTTCTTTCTTCTTCTTCGTGACATTTATGACGTAAAAGTAGCTCGCCCTCGCCGACCTCTGGTCATCACGGACAGGATTATTGTCGCCAATAAGCCTTTAGCCTGATATCGTGTTGACAGATCGATCTCAACGCCGAGCAGTCCGTCGACGTCACCATCGAGAACCTCGTGAAGGCTGAGAAGAACAAGCTCAGCGAGTACATTGACTTGTCACACGAGGTGACCGCCATGTGGGATGTTGACTCGATGATCTTGTCCCGATAATTATTTCGGCTAACGGTCTTGTAGGGAAGAGTCTCGACCAACAATTCGAGAGACTCGCTAGATGGCTGGATCAAGGGCCAGATACAGAAGGTAGTACTCCTCGACACGGCACGCATTGTGAGGAGGTTCCTCTCCCTGCAGCCCTTACCACCCGTAGTTTGAGCCCTGCTCCGCTGCCGGCGTTCGTTAGGTTTTTCATAATGTTTATGTTCTGCATTAGTATTGTTATTTTACATTTTTTACTTTCATATTTGAAATAAATAAACGAATGTACGGAAAATTAAATAAATGTCTAAATCTAAAATAAGGCCTCAGGAAAACCTTTGCTTTGTTGGTACACGACCCCCCAGTCGGCCTGTCGAGCATCGAGCAGCACGAGGGGTTGGGGGGGGGGGGCGGGTGGTCCGGCTGTTGCTATACTCTGGGGCCTCCGCCGGCGGCGGCGGGGACCGGCCCATGCGGCACCCTGTAACCGTTAACCATGAAAGCCCAACCGTCCTGAAAAAGGAAAATGAGCGTAATTAGCGATTAATAATAAATTAGCCTATGTGTTAAGCCATCTCCACTCCAAACTTAATCCAATTCCGTCCTGCCGTTGCAATGTGAAGGAGTAACAAACTGACACAAACACAAACTTTCGCATTTATAATATTAGTGGGATAACAAAATGTGCCACTAAACAGGAGTATCCCAAATATAAATTAATTAGATTTAAACTAAACTTTTACTAACTTTTATTATAACGGGTAATTTCGTCCAAAACATCCAGCTTGTTGCAACTTCTACCCCCGTGGCTGACATCATGAATCTCTTCGTTATAAATGCGAGGCCCAAGAAAAAAATAGCCAAGCAGGGATATATGATCATGGCGGGGTGTAGACCCATTATGGCTTTGCGTGTCAAGTCTTCCTGCAAGCAGGCGTTCTTTGAGAAGAAGTAGAGTATCTGTAATAGAAAGGTCACCTTTAGTTCTATTGTGAAATTAATAACAGGTTAGATAGTCTAATCTCCAATTTTAGATTTTCGAAATCAACAAGGAGCCCCGAAGTCTGTCTGTCATAGTTACAGTTAAACTAAATTAAAATTACGCCGATAACAAAGTTGTAAATTAATTGCGGGTACCTATATGTAAAACAAAGGTATGTGAGGTATCATTGGAAAGCTCTTTATTTACTTGTATTTTTTTTTTCATCACACTTTCACGTAAACAGTGTCTAAACTAATTAGAATAATTTTTAACATACCTAACTTGGCCGTAATGCCCCATATAAAACCCTCGAGCTTTCTTTTTGTCATAAAACCCAAGGTCGGTAAGTTTTTTTTTAATTTATAGCACAGCACAGGTCATGCAGGTTCAAGCAAGGAGTTAACACGCAATTGACAAAATTGGCTTAAAATGTTATCTAAACAGGAATTTAATTGTAATCTCGCTACATGTTACTTAAATACTCAAGTAAAGTTCTTAATAATCTATTTTAGTAGTTTTTTGTATCAAAACGTCGATTTTTTTTATTTTTTTTACTCCGTCATGGCTGTATACCTATCTACGTAAGTATTTGCCCTTAACGTTTCTGTACGAAATATTTGTATAACCTGTGGTGTGGGCAAAAAGCCCGCCATCCGCTTCAAAAAAAGTTCACGTATTTTGTAATAATAGTTGTGCTGACTTGTATATTATATTAAAGGTATAATTCCTAATTATTTACTCGCAAATGTGATGAAAAAAATTGTGTTTCTACTAGAGCCTCGATCGTAATTCCTTACTTACCGCCCTTAATACACAATGATAATTTAGATTTGAAGAACCGTTTAGGAAAAATTGAATTCGAAAAATGACATTTTCGCTAGATCGGCGACAATGAAATGAAATTGGAATTCTCACTTCACTCTTGTAAGATTATTATTAATTTGATTTGTTATAAAATATTAATACGATTCAAAGCTTGTTAATAGCTTGGGAGCTCGTGAGCATCTGAACTGTCGTCGTGCGCTCATAAAATTACCAGATAGAAAATGCCAGAACACATATAAGGTGTAACACATAGGTTCTTACACTATGTGTGTGTGTTCCAGGGTGCCTTCAGTGGAGTAGGAGAGGGGGCTAGTAAAGTCTTGCGTGAAGGCGAGCCAAAAGGGTACCCGCACTATTGGGGGGCTACGTTTCGGCGCTATAGCGGTCCCGTAGTCTCCTATTAAAGTGATTGGCGGAAGGCACATGTAGGGTTTTGGGCTGTGCAAGTCGGATGGTACATAACCCACCCGGGCCTCCGCCGCCGTACGCATAGGCTTACCCCAGAGTCAAAAAAAGGGGTTGTATTAAGCGCACGTGACGGGTTCTACGATGTAGGTAGGTACCTAGGCCAACTGCAATACCTGTGAAATGTACAAAACTACTATATTAAAAAAAAACTTACATTCTTATTCGGATCATTCATATTACGGACATAAAGCTCGCCATCAACATCAGCACAAACTATATGCACAATTGATGTTCTGAAATTAAAAAAATATGTTTACGTTTTTATTCTAAACTAGCTGCGTGCCAGCTTCGCCCCGCTGCACATTTCCGACCCTCACGATGGACTTTAAAAAAAACTCACATATGAACCTTATCCTGACAATAATAAACACGACAAAAAATAAATCAGCGAAATCGGTTCAGCCGTTTTCGAGTTTTGGGCTTAGCAACACTTTTAGTGAATAATTTTTAGGGTTCCGTAGTTACGAACCCTTATAGTTTCGCCATGTCCATCCGTCCGCCCGTCTGTCCGCAGCCTAGCTCAGAGTCTTAGTACTAGAAAGTTGTAATTTGGCATGAATATAGATATTAGTCACGCCAACAAAGTGGTAAAAAAATAATATTTTTGTGTAACATGCCCTAATCGTAACGTGGGGATGTATTTTTTCTCGTGTACCCCATAGTGTGGGGTGTCGTTGGATAAGTCTTTAAAATATTGTGGATTTGTGAAAACAATTTTTCGATTAAGTGATCCGTTTATGAAGTATTAAGCTTTAAGGCGCTAATTTTTGTTAGAGATCGATTTTCAAAGTAGAGCCTCGTAACCACCAGAGCACGACTCATTAAAACTCAAAAATAAATAAGTAGGTAAACTTACACTGGCCCGCGGACAAATTTGATGTAATTTCCATGTGGACCAAATTTAGCCGATGAGGAAGTTCCCAGGTGATCATACAGCCGACGAGCCCGACTAGGCTTAGGCTGATATAACATCATTGTATATGACTCTCTGCATAACTGAAATATAGGAACAAATATACATTATCCATCTACAGCATTTCTCATTTTGTAGCCCTTTCGATGAATCGACGAGTGTCATTCCATTTTAATACAAAAAAAAAACTTATCTATAACTATATAGCTTACCGCCGCATAGCCGTTGCAAGTGGTATTATACCACACAACTATTGATCTTTTGTCCATCAAGCCGTCCTTACAAGGATAATAATAGAAGCTAATAAGATCTACTTTCCAATTCGCCCACCGGTGCGCTGAGGGAGAAGTGTACACGGTGTTCCTCGCGGCACGCGAAAGATCAATCCTAGACCCGTTAGGGAACACACATCTACAAGCATCTGTGCTAACACATTTATCATCGTCATCACCATTCACGAAAAAGAAAGAAAATATGCAAAATAAAATTAGTTGTACGAATTTTGTTGATATATTCATTTTGATTTTCTACCCCTTTTTTTATTAATGGCAATTCCGAATTGATTCATAAATCAAAAGCCCTTTTTTAAACGGCTATTTCCCCTCCCTGAAGGTTTCCGGAATACGACCATTCATTTTAACCGAATTGAAAAAGGAGGAGGTTCTCAATTCGGTCGTTTGTATTTTTGTTATTTGGTGATCAGTTAATTTTTCTTAAAATGACGAATAAGATCTTTGATGGAAACCGTCAATGTCTGATAACAAGGGGTGACTTTTTTTTACGATGATGGCCTGGATTCAAGTCCTTTAAGCCATTTCTTGGTGTTATATAGATTGTCTTATTTGAAGATTATTTGGGATTTATCTGTATTTTTAATATATTTAAAAATTAGTAAGTACGAAACTTTCAGGTATTTTTTAAATCTCAAGTAAGCGGCGGGGGTGTTATTTTTAAACACTTCAATTAATTCACTTGCGAGAATCAGTCTTTCTTGCCAGATGAGCTGGTGGGCCATTCCTACAAAAGTCGTACCCCTATTTAAAATTATGGTAAAAAAAAATTGTTGAGATAAACGAGAAATGATGATTGATATAAGTAGTAGATAATATATATTATTAGAAAATAACATAATTCCACGTTATACTACATCGGAATATATAATAATATTAATTTTAATAATTTTGAGGAAGGTAAGAGTTCCATTACGTTACCAAATTCTTATGCCAATAATAAATAATACAAACGAGCTATAATTTTATAATTGGTTTTATTAGAATTCTTATTATGTAAAGAAAATAATAGTTTTATAAAATCACACATTAATCATACCAAAAATTAACACGTCTTATTTTTATTTCCCTTACGTTACTACAAGCCAAAAACAAGTCATAATTTTCACTATTTAATGTGTTAAATAAGGTACAAATTTGAGATCAATTGTTATCAAATTAGTAATCTATATACCGTAATATATTTTTATCACAATCATAGTTACAAAACTAATAAGCAGTTTAAATATAATTATAAAACGAGATTTTTGGCACGGGACAATACGGAATGGAAGAGTCCTCTCCGTGACTGGTAACTGAATATAATTATTAAGAAACCTTCACAATGCACCATAAAGCTTGTACATTTTTAAATAATAAATCCCGAACTAATTTTCCAGTTCAGTAATTTTTTATTCCTTATGTACCTATACAATTCACTTGACTTTAATTTTATATTTAAATGTAAATAACAATAAGGTTGGATTTATTATTTAAATGTAAAGAAACATATTAAAAATAATTATTACAAAAAATTTTACTTTACTTAATATAATATGACTAGTTTATAACGTTTTGCTAAGTCATACAAAAACTTCATACTAAATTATGTAATTTTAGGTGTAAGTAGGTACTGTATAATGTGTGTTTAAATATACCTACTACACAAAATAAAATAAAAGGCCATAGTTTATTTTAATATTTATTCATTAATATTATTAATTATTAAGATTCTGATATTTTATCTGAAGCGTAAATAAGCTTGTGGCCCTTTATTATTTTGTATAGTAATCTACCACTAGTTAAGTAGGTATATTATAATTTTGCTAGTTAAGTCTAAAGAAGTATCTCAAAAATCTGTAAGAGTAGGTACATAAATAGGTAGCTAATTATTTATTTATACTGAGTCTGCATACTTCTTTACAATTCCATTCCGAAACTTTGTCGTTCCGCTTTTACGAAACCGCCATTTTGGTTTCGGAATAGAAGTCACGGATCGCTACTTTCGTTAGGTTTTAATAAAATAACTCGTTACCAGCTTCAATTTCAGTTAAATCAAACAAAAATATGTTAAGTCAAATAAATTTACATTTGTTTAAAAATATCTATAAGCAATATTTATTCAAACTTACCTGAAACTTTGGTTTCGGAATACGGAAGCACAAAATGTGACGCTAGCGGTGCGACTACTTTACGATCACTTGCTGTAAAAACTGAGCGGGATAACAATATGGCGGCTATTGGTTCCTAGTCTAGAGTTGCCAGGCAAAATATTTAGTGGACTTGGTAGAATAAATACTTCAGTATCGCTTAGGAATAAGTGGTATCGGAATGGAAAATTCCGCCAATTTCAAATTACGTCCCTGAATAAATTAATTAAATAAAAATATTTCCAAGCACATAAAATCTAAATTAATCTAATAAAGGTGTAAAGTACACTTCAATCTAATAATTAATAAAGCCGGTACATTTTTCCTATTAACTGTTTTTGAAATAAAGGTCTTGGTACCTACAGAAACAGTGGTGGGACAGCGTAAAATCTTCAGTTTTCTTCCACTAATTATTTTATAAAAAAATAAATCTTTACGCTAATTATGTAATTTAAACATAAAGTTTAAAAAAAATATATACAGAATGATATAGTTTTTTTTTATTCTTGTAATAGTATTAGAAGGTGTTTAAAAAAAAAGTCAAATGTATGGGACAAGCAAAAAACGCGGGGTACAATTTTTGTAGGAATTGCCCTGGTGCGCAATTGTGCGCAAGCCTATCTGTTATGTTAATAGTCGTCATGAAGTCTCGGCTACCAGTCTTCATCCTTTAGCCCTCTACGCACTATCCTTCTACAGCAGTACAGCAGCGCACGACCGTCACGCTCGATGGTGCTGTACGCACTATCATGCAAAGTATCCATCATGCTGCCACAGATCACAGACTATTACTTCGCTCATTTCGTTTCGTTCAGAAATTGTAGCTCCTACACTCGCTTCAAGTACCTTATGTGTATAATGTTTTTTTTATTACTCGAGAAGAAAATTTACGGATGTCAAGTCTACGTATTGTGCCAGCTCCACACGCTTGCGTTGTTTGCCAAACATTGCAGGACGCAACTATATGTTAGAGTGAGCGCGATGTAATTCCATCTTACTCCAACGTATGGTTGCGTCCTGCAGTGTTTGGCAAACACCGCAAGCGTGTGGAGCCGGCATTACCATGCAAGCACGATGCACGATTGAACTGATGTACGTCACGGCTACGCACCAACCAGCCGCACGTCGTGCGAGAAGTAGTGCGAGAAAATTAGGCCGTGCAAGTGCATAACGATAATAATAATAATTATTGACGTCCAGCAAGCCTACGCACTATTGCGTCGTGCATCGTGCCCGGACGTATAGAACGGAAAGATAACGCGTAGAGGGCTATTCATTGGAATTCCAGTAGTAGGCCTTACATCAAATTCATTCATACCTAAATATGCTACTTTATCTACAATCTAATTTCCAGTTAGGTATTCCGTAATGAGACAGAATCCACATACTCGTACATACATATTATATCCATTTAATCATGTGTTTCCCAAAGGGGTAGGCAGAGACCACTTCTTTCCACTTGGTACGATCCTGACATCGAGTCATGCACGCTCGTCGGTTTCGGGTAGGTACTTCGATATTAAAATTTAGCCGTTTTCTAGTACTTCTCCGATTTCATCCGAAAAAGTACGCCTAGGGCGGCCCCTGCTGACCTTTCCAATCACTTTCGTTCTATAGGTATATCTCTTTCGTCAATCTTCTTTCATCAAGCAAGCACCTTTGCAAGTTAAACTCAGATTCCTAAACTTTAAATTTCATTTGAAAAATGAATAAAACTGATAAACTTTGATTAATTACGTTCATAGGGTCTTATAGAAAATTTAATCAGCTATCTTTCACAGCAAACGAAACTGAAAAATTCTAATAAATGTGGCCGTGGCAACGAAAATGGTGAACCAGGGTGCCGCATTTCCAAAATTTTGAAAAGTTCAGATGTCTTGTTTTTGGTGCGACTTTTACTAAACATGATTTATCATATTTTGGCCACTCCTGAGCTGAGCTATCCAGCCCTGTAAGGTAGTCCACTATATACCGGACACCCTGTATAAGACTCACGGCCGCACTCAAAGACGTCAATTATATTTAATGCTTGATTAAAATTGCTGCTGTCACTTTCTTTGTTATAGCAATAGAATAAGACGACACGTCTCTAACGAAGCATTAAATTTAATTGGCGTCTCTGAGTGTGGCAGTTAGTGAGTCAGTAAAGGTAAAGAAATTATTATATTATTCTGACACGCTTCTGATGCATTTGAGGGGTTTTCATGCAGCAAATTGATACTACTTTAGAAAAAACTCATATCTGATTTTTCGAGAACTATGAGTTTGAACTTAACTCTCTTCACGTTTAAGTTTAAAATCGTGCGTCACGAAACATGAGATATGAGGTACAAGGTTCTTTCAAAGTAATGACGAAATGGTTCAGCTGTGAACATTCTACCATATGTCATGTAGCCTTAAGCTCTGTACAAATGTCTGAGGATCATATACCGCGCATATACATATATAAATTAGGATATTGAGCCAAGAAGTATTGAAAATCAGTATTATTACCAAACCTCGAAGTCGCGGTGGCACGAATAAAATTTTGCTAGGGACTTCCACGCGATATTATTTCATCGATAAATTGGACTTTCTTATGACAATAGTTATGTTATGACTATGAGATGACGTATGTTATTAATATGCAACTTGTAATACCTATTAAACTGTACCATTTATATACAGTATGATATTTGAAGTACTAAATACAAGATACAATACTTTGTTACTTATTACTATAAGTATATTATTATAAGGTTCATAATTGATTAAATGAAAATAATGTAATGATGTTAATGTACTCCTAGGTTTTAGTTTACTTTGCATGGAAATTGATGAAATAAAAAATTACTTGTAAAGGTTGATTTTTATTTGAATTTTAAAATTCCTAAAAATGTCCTAAAAACTCCTATATAGGTAACATTGACGGGTAGTAATCATCACATTTTAGTTAATTTTCAATTATTCTGTAAGTAAACTTTACAGCTAATATGAAGTGTCACTTCCAAATAAGCATTCAGTTATCGATAAATTTTATATCGGAAGGAAGTCCCTAGTTAATTGACGTTATTGCCACCGCGACTTCGAGGTTTGTTTATCATATTTTGGCCACTCCTGAGCTGAGCTATCCAGCCCTGTAAGGTAGTCCACTATATACCGGACACCCTGTATAAGACTCACGGCCGCACTCAAAGACGTCAATTATATTTAATGCTTGATTAAAATTGCTGCTGTCACTTTCTTTGTTATAGCAATAGAATAAGACGACACGTCTCTAACGAAGCATTAAATTTAATTGGCGTCTCTGAGTGTGGCAGTTAGTGAGTCAGTAAAGGTAAAGAAATTATTATATTATTCTGACACGCTTCTGATGCATTTGAGGGGTTTTCATGCAGCAAATTGATACTACTTTAGAAAAAACTCATATCTGATTTTTCGAGAACTATGAGTTTGAACTTAACTCTCTTCACGTTTAAGTTTAAAATCGTGCGTCACGAAACATGAGATATGAGGTACAAGGTTCTTTCAAAGTAATGACGAAATGGTTCAGCTGTGAACATTCTACCATATGTCATGTAGCCTTAAGCTCTGTACAAATGTCTGAGGATCATATACCGCGCATATACATATATAAATTAGGATATTGAGTCAAGAAGTATTGAAAATCAGTATTATTACAAATAGACTTTGTACGTACATACATTAATGTGAACAAATTTACTTTCATAACTATTATCATAACAGATTTTATATGCACATTACATAATTTGCGTTCTACATGACACAGTATTTCCATCAACTGAGGGACTTTATGTATGACCACTCACTGTCATATCATAGCAGAAGGAGCTCCATCTGAAAAGCAGAATTACATTCTTTTTTAATAACATCTTGATTATGTTTTGTTACTAATTTTATAACATGCCGTTGAGCTAGCAGAACCCATTTCGCAGGTAAAACACCTGCGATGTCCCTAATGTCCCTATATGCTCAAAAAAATATTAGTTAGCCTAAGTCGTTTGTTTAAAGTTTACCTACCGCGAGTTTGTTCGCGTTTACTCTATTCACTGTCATAAGTCACAACACGCTTCATTGGCAATAATTATTTGATTCAAGCATGTTGGGCTTTTATTGCCGAGCTTTTCCTTGTTGACACTTTCTACGAAAACCTTAACGTTTTTGGTCGCCAGCTGTTCCGGATATAGTTCTTTATAGTTAGGTTTGAAATATGGTAGAAAAGGTGACAGCACCAATGGACACCTCAATCTTAATTCAAATGTCATACGGTCCTAAAATGATTATTGCAAAATAAATGAATAACCCTTAAGTATCTTCTGGAAAATAAGAATCAGTGTCCATTATTGGTGCCTTTTCATTACTGGTTACATCACCCTAAATGTTCTCACCCCTCCGCTTTCTTTTTCAGGTCCCTCATACGGGCGTGTTCGAGGAGGATCCCCGGAATACTCGCCAGGGTCATCATCCCCAGCCATTTTAGACTGTTATTTACATATACACACTTTAATATTACTATTTAAAACAATAAAATAAATCTTAAAACTCTGAGTTTTTTATTGCCAATCTTTCAAACTCCCGCCAAAGAATTCTTCGGAATGAAATTGGCCACATGATCCAAGGTAAGTAGTAAACTTTAACTCTAATCTGGTGCTGTTGACATTTGAAAACGTTGTAGTTCCAGCTGTCACCACCGGCCTGACTTTTTTATGTTTTGTAACACTCCTACCGAGGCTTAACAGAATCGAATAAAGTTTCCTACGTTGTGTAATTAATTAGATTGGCCAAAATTCAAAAAGTGTGATCGTCTAGAGTTTTAAAATATAATAACTAAATTAGGACCCTCTACGTTGTGTAAAAAGAATGTTATAACCAGAATTAACCTTAACTATTTTAATCAATAAACAAGCTATAAACACAGAAACAATACAATCAAGATAACACAAAATAAACAAACGGAAGTTATAAAATGGAAACGACTCACCGATAATCTTCCTAGATACCTGAACACCCAGGAATTGGAGTATCGAATACCCCACCGCTACTGCTCGTGAGGCCTCCGTATGCGTATTATTTAAATGCACTTTCAAATAGTTATAAAATAAAATAATATTCCCTACCTGTATGTGTATGTAATACAATATAATATTTGTCTACCTAACCCCAACCGGGTTACGAGATCGTATAAAGCAAGAACTTCAATGACCTTAACTTCAAATTTACTTCTTTAAGTAATTGAAATAATTAATTGAACAAGAAAATTAAAATCAAATTGGAACACTTTGGATGGGGTCTGATCTCACTAACACTACTGGTCATGCTATCGCTACCTAAATTCCTAAGTAAATTACCCAGTATAAATATATTTAAGCACGCTCATGCAATTATGTTTATACTATGCTCTTAAAACTATGATTTTACGCGTCCCTAATCCGAATTACGCAGCCGCGGTTTGTGACGACGACTAGGGGTGTTGTTGGCGTGTTCAAGATAGTCTGAATATCATTGAGATGAGTTTAACAATTACTGCAAGTAAACCCCATAACAAAGGTTACAATATTGACCAAACTTCACACTAAGCAGTTAGCCCGGGTCGTTTATAGTCTGTACCTCAGGGCTACTCGTAAAGGTTATAAACACCTAAATGACCCAGGTCTTGAGTGAATACCTAGTGCCTGTGTAGAGGTGTGACGTAAACAGTGTGTTAACTAATGGAAGTGGATTGAATTTAAATAGTGGTAAGGAAATGAGATGGCAAAAGATGAATTCCTAGTGCTTGCAGTGGAATTAGACAACCAGAGTCACAAGACGTTCCAGCCGCTATCTGGGCTGACCCCACGTGTAATGCTTGTAAGAGTTTAGAATAAATTAATGTATAGTTAACCACAAAAATAGTTTTTTGTTATTAATCCTTAGCTCGTCACAAACATGAAACAAGAACTTATTTAATAAAAGCACTATGACACACTGAATAAAACAAAGGTAAAGCAGTATAAAGATAATGAGTGAGATAGGACTGCTCTTCCCTCTATTTCATAAAGTCTGAAATAACAAAGCTCATAATCAATTAAGCAAGCATAAAAAAAGTTAGTAATATTCTATTTACCTAATCTAATTTATTCACAAGATGAGATTAAATGATACTTAACGTAAACCTTCCCTCTGATAACTAATTTTTGATAACTACCTACTTGAAGATAATACTGACCCTACAAGTAATATGAAAAGACACAAAATACTAAAAATCATTCGCCCCTAATACTGAAAATACATAAAATTAAACTTCCTAGACACAATTAACTAAATTAACATTAATGAAACTAAAACTATATACTTAAGTAACTCGACTAAATAAAATATTCTAATCACAAACACTTATTGTCTTTAAACTTAAATGTCCATAACTACTCTATTCACAAAACTAAAACACTGAATCTAGTTTTAAATATTTAACAAAAAGTGAGACTTAGGTTTAACCGTATGCGTTACGACACAACTCTCGATGTCTCAGGTTCGCGTCCCGGGGGTAACTACTCAGTCTATATCATCTATGTTTCCCAAATCCCAAATCATCCCTACTTCTTACAACTGACGCTATCCTAATTAACCAATCAGAGTTAAGTCCAGCCAAACATTCTTTTCACACGCAACTTTAAGCACAAAAAATATGCAAACGCCAAGTGGGTGATAAATCGTCGGTGAGATTGCCAATTCCGTTATGTGCATTTTTTCGATTTTTTGATCTTTAATGATTTGGATTTAGAATTGAATTCCGCACCTAATGCAAAAACCCGTGTACGCAAATTCGACTTGGATCAGGCTTTGACAAAACACTTTTGTGATATTGGTCCGAAAAATAATGACACATGTGCATCTTAACACTTCTGGGTTTTGGTTGCAAACCATATTCAAAAAATATGATACTCGTCGCTGCACATGCGTGAATTTTGTATCAAGTGACAGTATTGTATCAAAACACCTGTGGGTTTTGGCTGTCAAAAATTTCAAAAAATTGATAACCGCCGCTTCACATGCGTGCATTTAGTATCAAGAGACAGTGCTGTGAAAATAATGCTCAGTGAGCCAGTGAACTTCGTTTAGCGAACATTATTTCGCTAGTTTCTTGGATTTTGGTAAGTAAAACAAGGTATTTTATCATAAAGGTGTTTATAAATTGATGATATAGTCAATTATTGCTAGTTGACATTGAAATTTCTTAGTTAGTTTTAGTTTTACTGCAATGCTTCCTTATCTTTAGTGAACTTCTTTGCAATACAGTAGGTACCTTACGTTACGTTATTTTATTAGACCAAATAGGACCGACTAGTAGGTACTTATTCCTCCTCTATTAAATACAAGTAAGTAGGTAGTTAAAAACACAAACAAAGACCTTGTGAGTTTTGTGTAGGTTTCAATAGGTGGTTACGTACTTAAGTACCTAATATTAAAATGAACTTTGTTTGTGTTGTTAACTACCTACTACTTGTATTTAATAGATAAGGAATACCTCTTCGGTCCTATTTAGTCTAATAAAATTAGGTACCAAGGAAGTTTTATAGTATAAGTAATTAAAGTTTTGTATTGTTGTTGTCCTCTCCTTCATGCCTCCTCCACACGTCCCCTGATATTGTGTTTTTTTTTTGTTATTGTGGATTTAGCGATATAAGAAAGTGCTTAAGATACTTATCATAATGTTCTTAAGAATAAATTGAGTTAAATTTAAGTGGTTGACCTATTTGGTTTGGTTTGGTTCTTGGGTTCGATTCCCGGTAAGGGTAAATATTTGTGTTTCTAAGTCTTGGGTGAAAGGTTTAGGTACTTAACTAAATGTAAACAAAAAAACCACGTGATTTAGTTCGTCAGCCAATAGCAGCCGAGCACTGACACGTCGAAGCTCGACAAAATAGTTGTGATTGGCTGTTTAACAGTCACGTGGTTTGGGTTGTTTACATTTAGTTAAGTACCTAAACCTTTCTGGTTATAAATAAGTATTTAATTTTCTATTTAAGTATGTTTATCGTTGACTAGTACCCATAGTACTAGCCTGGAGCTTAGTTTGGGACTAGGTCAATTTGTGTTTGACTATCCCTGATATTTATTTATTTGTTTTATTTAAGTAATCCTTTTAAACTAAACCTTTCTTGTACTCGTACGTCAGCGATTCGTTACTTTTAATTATTCTAGTTTAATTATTTATATAATTACCTCTTTGTTTACAGATAGGCCACAAAAATAAAATAAAACGAAGACATGTCTATAAAAGGCAAACACTGGCGATCTAAGTTGTTAGTTGATCTTAGCACAGGAAAAATAAGTAGCCATGAACCCGACCCAAATTATACTTCTGACAGATTTATATCTGATTCATATGATCCAACAAACTATAACCCAAATGAGTGTCAAAACACAAATGATCCCCCTAATAATATTGAAAGTCTTATGCTGAATTTCAACTCCTACCAAGATATGTCAAGATCAAAGTGCTCTAGTTTCCCCAAATTCCACTCTTATAAATACGTGCATTGAAGAAATTTGCAAAGGGGTCAAAATCTTTTTCGATGCATTGTAATTGGTCCCTGGGAAATGTGACAGAGTAGTGGTTTTTGTAGGAAGTAATATTTTATTTTGTTTGACAATGTTTGACAATACTTCACTGATTCAAATAAAACAAACATTTATTTAGATTAAAAAAACATTACTACTTAAAGAGAACAATTACGATTGTGACAGAGTGGAAAATTTCAGTGCATCGAAAAAGATTTTGACCCAAAGACACATTTGATCCAAATGTTTTTTTGATGTGATAGAAGATCCACAGTCACGTGTAGGAGCTAGTTCATCTGAAGTTGCACAAACTGTGCTATGTACAAATACACAGGGTGAGATGATTGAAATCCTGTCTAACCATGCTAATGGTTCGAGATCTCCATCACCAAGTCCTGCACTCTCGAATTGTAACTTAGTGCTAGATGAACAAACGGGACGTTTTGTACCTTCGACTATTAGCACCGGAATTGATAATGCTGCAGTAATCAGTATTCTGGATGAAATCACTGGTGAACTAAGAGAAGTGGAACCGCAAATCGTATCTAGTGACAATGACGACGAATCTGAGATTTACAGCAAAAGAAAAAGTAGAGGATTTAATAAGAACCAAAGACTAAATGAAAAAAAGTATACCGGTAGAAAACGTGTAAAGGGAATAAATGGGAATTGCACTTTTGAATTTGTTGAAAAAACCAAGAGGTTAAAAAAAGATAAGTCTTGTCCCCACGGTGCCACATCAAAAACGGCTAGAAGTTTCCTCTGTGGTGAAATATCGGAGAACCAACGGGAAAGCATTTTTCGATATTTTTGGACCCTAGATTCGTGGGATACCAAAAAAGCATACTTACATAAAAAAATTGATTAGTGTTCGTCCTATAATACGGCGAAGAAAACAAACACACAATTTTGATAAATGTTAATTATTGTATTTTGAATACAAACGATTGATCTCAGATTATTGTTGTTGTTTTATTTACAAAAACACATAACTAAATCTAATAATCCTTGAATAAACGAATACTCAATTCCTTTATGTGCATGATTAACACATATGTATTTAGTAAGAGCAAAACTAACACACATATGTGCACAAAAAGTAGAAAAAAAATTATTACTTCATTTGTAATGTATGAATTATTATTTATTCTAAATAATTATATTTCTAAAATATTTTAACACTATTTCGACATATATTTAAGGTATGTATGTAGCCAATTATATAATAAATCAGTTTTTTGTCTCTCCTGAAAAGTTGCTAAAATGCACATAGCGGAATTGGCAATCTCACCGACGAAATACTAAACACTTGTGTGATTTGTTCGTTATTACCACAAAAACAGGTCATAAAGTTACACAATTTATTGACATAATAAGTGGTGTTCAAGTGATTTTTTTTACGAAAGTTGTCTCGCTTAGATTTGTTTTGGCGCCACTACAAAAAAAATATAGATAGGTATTATTTATTTTATTAACGGTTGATACAAGCGTGTTACAGTTTGTATGTTTGTCCTCTTTGCGCTCCTAATGATATGATTGATGAAACTTTGGTTGGGTGTTCTGAGGACGGACCGCGGGGTCTCTGACCACAAAAAAACCCACGTCTACTTTTTTACTTTACGTGGCATGCAGCGCATGCCGGGTACAGCTAGTTTCTGCTAATGGCTAAAGAGCTTAAACGCCACATAGTCATTTCTTCGTCACAGCCAGTCACGTAACGCGGTTAAAATAAAATCACGTCATTCCGCCCACTACGTATACGTACCTAGTCCAAAGCGGGCGTAGCAAACACTGTCATGATATTATTATTATCAAAAAATATTTACTTAATAATTAATAATGAAACAAAAAAAAAACTATAAGCATTATTTTTTACAGAACGCCTTTAAAAAACGCTTTTGTCAATTATCTTAACGCCTGTGTAATGAGTTTTAGTTTACTTTGTTGGTACACGACCCCGCAGTCGGCCTGTCGAGCATCGAGCAGCACGAGGGGTGGGGGGGACGGCGCGGCGGCTGGTCCGGCTGTTACTATACTCTGAGGCCTCCGCCGGTGCCGGCGGGGACCGGCCCATGCGGCACCCTGTAACCGTTAACCATGAAAGCCCAACCGTCCTGAAAAAGGAAAATGAGCGTAATTAGCGACTATTCACCACCCTGATCTCCGAAACTACTGAGCCTAAAATTTTGAAAAAAATACAAAACATGTTCATTGCTTGTAGATTACAGGAAAACCTATAAGAATTCTATAAAAAAAAAACGTATGTAAGGAGCGAGTTCAACTCGAACTTGGCGCATGTATCTTAGGATTCTTAGGACTCGACTAAGTCCACTTTGTCGTGATGGTTTTCCTTTTAAATACTTTCTTTACAGTCTGACCTTCAGTCCTAGTTTAGCGTCCTGCAGAAGTAGAAAACCGTTAGTTTAAAAAAAGTTTTATAGGTAAGTATAGCAACACCACGATTTGAGGATAAATAAGTACCGTGAAATACGCTTACTTGGTGCACTTATTGTGAAAGTGGCTCATAAAATTGAAAATATCCTTCAATATTATGTATTAAAAGTTAAAACCTACCTAAGTGTTATTTTTGACCACGTTCGTAAAATCTAAGAGATCGAGATTTAGCGAGATCGAAAGAATTTTATTATTATTATATTACCTACATCGGGTATTGATATGTTACATTCAAATTTACCATCGGACAAACGATAATTATATTCACGAGAAAAGGTACCTACATGATTATCTTGTATGGTAGCTGTGAAACAGAATCTAAAACATTAGGATGAAAGGATTGAAAGGTGAAAGAAAAATGACACGTCAATGAGACGTCACGATCAAAATGAAAAGGACAAACCGATCATAATAGACTTGTCTGTATAGATATTTTTGGCTTGGGTTTTTGTTCTCATGTATATGATAGTTGCGGGAATAGATATTTATGGCCACACACACATTTGACTAACATTGTACGGCCGTGTAAATGTTTAGATCTTTCTGACTCTTCAAATGCTCACATAATTTCCAACCAAATTATCGTACAGATATGTCTGCCCTTGATTGTACCGTAAAAAAGAGCTTGTTTTAATTTTTTATTCAACAGCCTTATAATAGCATTTCAGAAAAATCTAATTAAATAAAACATGAACCCACTAAAAAGGTTTATATATCTACATACAGCGCACTAAAGAAGTTTAAGGATCCCAATTAGAAGTTAAAAATATTTAAACTAAAACAAAAAAAAAAAAACAAAGTTAAGAGTAACAAATCGAACAGATTATCCGTTGGTCCCACACTAGGCCACGCCTGTCTCGTGGTAACCGGATTCGGAGTAACACTTTAAAAGAGAGTACAGTTACTGTCTACAAATGAATGGAAACTTAAAGACTAACTTAAAGTAATGTAACAAATTTTTAAGCTCGAATATGGCACAACTAAATTCAACAACTCAACCAACCAACCAACTAATCAACTTTTACAAACTTTTAATATAACGGGTAACTTCGTGAAAAACATCCAGCTTGTTGCAACTTCTACCCCCGTGGCTGACATCATGAACCTCTTTGTCATAAATGCGAGGGACAAGAAGAAAACAGCCAAGCAGAGGAAAATCACCGCCTGCCGCTTCCGCTTTTTCATTCTGATGCTGGCCGTCTCCACATCCCTCAAGCAGGCGTTCCTTGAGAAGAACTTAAGCGACTGTAATAGAAAACGACACATTCAGTTTTACTGTGGAATTAACAGCAGGGGGCCTAACATGGCTGCGTTTATCACGTCACAAAAGTTGGATAAAACATCCGTCATTTTTTAATACATTTATAAGTACGAGAGTGACGGATGCTTTATCCACATATTGTCACGCGATAAACGCAACCATATAGCCCGCAGGTAGATAGTTGGATTGAGTTCCGAAGTCCACGGAACCCTTATTGTTTACATTTACGACCACTGTAGACCATGGCGGACCATTTTGGCGCTACAAGAGATCTGTAGCAGCTTATAGAACCACTGTACCTCTTATTAATGGAGCCCAGGCCGTTATTAACATCCTTTATCCGGCTACTGTGCAGCTTGTTATAGCGCTAGTGTGCTAGTTGGGCAAACCGCGGCGAGTTAGTAATTCGAAAAGGTGCGGTGCGAGCTTGCACGAGGTGGTTCGAGGTCGTCGGCCTCGCGTGACAATGTAACATAATTATGTAGGTTCGCGCACCGTGAAAAGCCACCTTAAGACAAGATGCTTTATGGGAACGTTATCAATGTATAGGATTGTCGTAAGCTGCCGGAACGCTCGGAGGGTCTGTCACCTGCAGTAAGAGATCCTGAGCTGGAAGGCTCTGCTGTGTTCCAGGGTGCCTTCAGCGGAGTAGGCGAGGGGGCTAAAGTCCCCTGCCTGACGGCGTGGCCGCAGGGGAGCCACGTTATTGGGGGGCTACGTTTCGGCGCTATAGCGGTCCCGTAGTCTCCTATTAAAGTGATTGGCGGGAGGCACATGTGGGGTTTTGGGCTGTGCAAGTCGGATCGAACATAACCCACCCAGGCCCCCGCCGCCGTACGAATAGGCTTACCCCCGAGTCTAAAAAGGGGTTGCATTAAGGGGGCGCACGTGACGGGTTCTACGATGTACGTAGGCCAGCTGCTATACCTGCAAAATGTACAGAACTAATCTACTTTAAAAAACTTACATATGCAACGTTCTTTCGAAAATTTGAGGCATAGAGTTGGTCATGACCATTACTACAAATTAAATGCACAGTTGTTGTTCTGAAATTAAGAAAACAGGTTTACGTTTATATTAAAAAAAATATCAATTTGCCTTTTTGTCTTACATATTAACCATTATTTGTAAGTAATGCCTAATGAGTTATGTATGATATGCATGTAGATTTTTTATGTATGTGACTGGGGTTCATATCTGAATTTTGAAAGTGAATACCTATATCTAAAGTTAAAATATCAAAGTCCAAAATATCGAATGTTGCAAAATCGAATGGTCAAAACATCTACAGTCATAATCGTAAATCCTGACATGCCCAAGGGTTGTGGGGGACACGTTCGATCATTTAATTGATAAAATTCGATTCAAGCGGAGCTAAATTGAATGCAGTTCTCTACAACTGTTAATATTTATAACTAAGTATTTTAATCGTGGGAGTGAAATATTAGTAAACAATAAATAAGGAAGTTTTAAAGCTACATGCCATTTTTTTCCTTATAACTTTTTGAGTAAACGCGCAGAGTTACTTTCTCCATACTAAGAGAACCCCGCGTTTGTTTTTCACCAAGTATGGAAAAACCAATTTTGTGAGTATACTCAAAAAGTTGTAAGGAAAAAAAAATTACATGTAGCTTAAAAACTTCCTTATTTCATAGTGATTCAAATTATGCAAGAAAACACTGTTTTTTTTATAGGTATTAATTAATACTTGAATTAAGGGGTTTTTCGTATCACGGACATAAGGAAAAATTACAAAACTTCCTATTAAAATGATCAATATCTCGGAAACCGTGAAACTTAGCATAATAGTAAATGTGGTCAAAAATGTTCAGAATGACCCTTACTATCATTCCTTAAAACCCCTACACCCGACTGCCAAACATCCTGTATATTTATTAAAATCACATTTATACCAGATATTTTTCACCTCAGCAGCTCAAACAAGCAGGTTTTGCTGCTTAAAAACAGTGAGCAAAATTCAATTTTGCTGCGAGCGAGAGGCAAAGTAGCTTTTTAATTAATTTTTTTAAATGCCGTGAGCAGTGCTGGGGCTACTCACAACATTCGAAAAAATTGAACTTCACTTTGTTCTGTCACTTTCACTTCGATAGGAAAAAAGCGAGAGATAGAAACAACTTGATTCGAAGTTCGATTTTCAAATTCCACACATAGTAGGCCCAAAAAGAAACGCACGTTCGGATGCACACATAACCAACCATAGCCATAGACAAGGCCTAGTTAGGTTTTTTTTAAAGCCACAGACTACATAAAGCTGTATAAAGTTGTGTCTTGCACTACGGCATTATCAAGTTGAGTGACAGGTTTTATCTGTTTCATGTTTATTTTTTCCACTTTTTATTTTATTAGTATTTTGCAAAAATGCTTGTGATTGATGAATATGCGATCGTGTCGTTATTTAGTCGTGTATTCACCAAATGGTCACAACGGAAGACCTAGGTTGGCCCTACCAGCTTCACGCTGTGTTGTTCTCGCTGCTGAGGTGAAAAGTTGTATGTCTCACACGAGACCAAAGTTTTTTACGTCTCGTATCTTTGAATCCCTCGCTACGCTCAGGATTCTAACCTAGAATCACTCGCTACGCTCGTGATTCAATAATAGAATCCTTCGCTTACTCGGGATTCAAAATCATCACTCGCAGCAAAAACCAACTTTGCTCTCTTGTTGAACAAATAACTATTTTTTAATTTAGGCAAATTTCTGAAATCTGACTCGGCTGGGCAGCGTTCGGGAGCTCCACAACATCTTCTCGTCCAACATACTGCAGTGTCTCAAGACGAAAGTGTTTGATCAGTGTTGCCAGTGGTGACTTATGGTGCTGGATGAGATGTGGTCGTTTACAATGGGCCCCAAAAGAAAGCTCAAGGTCACTCAAAAGGCGATGGAGAGAGCTATGCTCGGAGTATATAGAATCAGGAATTAGGAAATTCCGAATTGCCAAACGGAAGTGGCCGAGTGGCACAAGCTTCTCGAATCGCGACTACGTGTCGGAAGACGCAGCGTGGGTAGACCTCCCACGAGATGGTCCAACCACGTCGTGAAGGTTGCGGGAACCCAGTGGATGCAGGTAGCACGTGACCGGTCGTAGTGGCGATCCTTCGAGGAGGCCATGTCCTGCAGTGGACATCGTTTGGCTGAAACGATGAATGATGATATTGATAATCATTTTAGTCTGTACAGTTATACTTATTTCAATTAATTATGAAATTAGTCCATCGTCAACATAAAAACTGAACATAAAGTCTCCGTGAAAAAGAACAAGGACTGACACTTTCCGAATTTAAAATTGTTTAATAACGGGTGTGTCCTCCTGTCTTATTTGCACATTCCTGGAGCGTAGAATTCATACTTTCGATCAAAGGGGTTTGGGTAAAAATGTTATCATTTGTAAAAGTCATACATTGTCAAGTTGAGCGGCCAACGGCCATGCGTAAAAGAGGTAAACTATGATAGAATTATTCAAAATAAACGTATTTTGTTACGTAATGTAATACTCTAAAGTGCATCGCAGTCGAGATATTTAAATATTCATACCTGGGCGTACTTTTAGTACCAAAAACTGAATCCTTAAATCTTAGATATCTCCTCTCCGATATTATTTAACGCCATAAATTACATATATCTCTGTGTATTTAGAGGTCCTCTAAATAACTATGAAGAAATCATAAGCAGCCGCTAAAAAAATATCTACACATTTTTTTTCATACAATCTTACCCAATGCTCTTTGTGACGTATTTCTTCCCAGGCACGTTTCACAGCATCGATAAGCTGCTGGTGGTTGTAAACCTCTCGCTCATGCTCCCTATCCCTTCGTTTTAATTGGCCCCAGAGATACCTACTTAATCGGTTTTAAATCCCGACTATACGCATTCCATAGTGGGATACGAATATGAGAGTGATTCAGTACAATCTGAGTTGCCCGAGCTATGCGTGGGCGGGAATTTTCATGCACAAACCAGAACTTGGGAACTTCATCTGTGTACCGTTGGCGACGGGCATCTCAGCCATAAGTTTATTAATACGGGCCTAACACACAAATCCACCCGCGATCTATTATGGTTCAAAAGAAAATGGAAATTTAAATTACCAAAATTAATGAGAAATCTACGCCACACACGCTTGGCGTTTGCCGCAAACTCTGCAGGACGCATCTATAAATTGGAATGAGATGGAAATACATCGTGCTCACCTCTAAGATATAGTCGCGTCCTGCAGGGTTTGCGGCAAACACCAAGCGTGTGGCGCCGGCTGCGCCGGCATGATCGTACGAGTAGGAAAGCGTGTGCTTATCCCCTCCACGTTCCCACGCCGATCTGTCGCGACTAGGGCATGCAATATCGCAAGGTTTTCAATCCCGGTATTGAGTTTCGATATTGAAATTCCAATACCGGAATACCGGTATTAATTCCGGGATTGGGTTTTTCATTATTTCAGGTTATAAAATGCCCCACGCATGCAGATTTTGAATAGGTAAATAAAAAAAAACATCATTTGCCATTCGTGTTTTTAATTACAAATAAAAAATAGGCTTTTAATCACAGTTTCAATTACTCCTCGTTTTCTTATATGATACGATCGACGGCACGAAGAAAGTAGTTCCATATTTTTGTAGCTGTTCTTTTGTTAGCGAACTCTGTGTATTGCATCTCTTCTTTCTTTTTTGAAGTAGACCTAAAAAGTATATTTTATAAATATCATTTCGTTTAAAAAAACATTTTAGTTGTGAAATATTATGGTGGAATATAAAATATATCTTTGCTCCTATCCTATGACGCTACTTGTATGGTGTAGAAAAGTTTTATTGGTAAAATGTAACAGATTTGATTGATACTAGGGCCAATTTAGCGCAGCGGTCTTAATTTAATTAAGTAGTTTTATTTTTATTTTAGCCTAAAATTATAATCACAAAAATTTTGACAGGTCTAAAACGTATGTGGTTATCCGGGAATTCCTTCGAAAACATTTTGTTCCGAATTACGGAATAAGTACTGCATAAGTTTTAGATCTGTTAAAATTGAGTTTGACGATTATAATTTTAGGTTAAAATTAAAGAACGCTGCGCCGAATTGGCCCCACTTGTAGGCAAATGTATGGGAAAATTAGGGAAAATGCGAGCGATCCTAATAATCTGCCACCACTGAACATCTTAATATGATGCAAAATTAGTTATAATAGTACTTACATTGTTCCCACCCCGCGTCGCTTGCGTCTACACTACACGTGCGTCGTGCACTAACACTCCCGATAACGATATTTGAGCGACTGCGCAGGGTAGCAGGGTGAACCTGTGAGTTTGCATACCTTATCCGAGTGACAAAGACAGGCATTGCCGGACAATACAGAGAGA
Organism: Acleris laterana; assembly: GCA_963966035.1. NCBI lineage: Eukaryota > Metazoa > Arthropoda > Insecta > Lepidoptera > Tortricidae > Acleris > Acleris laterana. The sequence goes on from OZ014452.1 coordinate 4,944,246, forward strand.
AAGAGAGAGGTAAATACAGGAAGGTTCTCGGGTACAACACATTCCTTTGTCTAACAACTAATTTACTACCTGCTCGAGGTCTCAAATGGCAAGTATGGCAACGCAAAAGCTTATTTTAAATAAAAACAAAGATACATTTTTGTCTTCTACAATCCCGGAATTACGATATTGAAACGCTCAATCCCGGAATTGAAATATCGGAAAAAATCGTCCGAGATCCCGGAATTACGAGATTCCGGAATACCGGGATGCATGCCCTAGTCGCGACAGGTCGAACGTTGCATGGGACGCGCGCGTGGGGTAGCATTGCGTATGACAAGTATGTTTCTAAGCATACAAATATCAGGGTCCAGATTTCATAATGCATTGCATACGTTGCGTACGTGGGACAAGTGTGTCCCTACCTTTAGCTCACGTTGGCTATTAGGGTCTCGTTGGATGCCCGTCGAGTGCGGAACTAATTACAAGCGACGCGTTAATTAGACTGAGAACACAAATCTGGAGAATTATCGACATCTATTGAAGTGAGGTGAGGTGAGCGCACAGACCTAGATAAACCTAGATGCCGCCAATGCTTGTACTTCGCGTGTATCTAAGTAGTGCGTTGCACCATTTGCCGCTCAGTCGCGCTCCTATTGTCCTAACTGTCAGACGTTTTTTGCTGCAGTAGAAAATGCCTCACTGCGCCGTAATTAATTGTTTAAATTCAACAAGAGTGGCAAGTCGAGTAAACGGTGTCGTTTCCTATCATAAGTAAGTATTTTTTCTAATAAATTTCGCCTTATTTAAATTAAATTTAATTATTTTCAACTTGGAGTGATGTCGTGTCGTATCTACCAAAATAGTTACACACATAGTATATTTTCGAAGCACGCCATCCATCGCGGCTTCTACTCTATACTATACTTAAGGCATATTATTTGTAGACCGCAATGGACAGTGAAGCAAACGATTTTTTCGTAAATGTTCTCGTTGTATGGTGGTAGGGATTTTCTCATCGTCTGTCGATTTAAAGTGAGTAGTGCTGTACACTGCGATGTTTCATGCAATGTCACTGTGCAATTCGATTTACAATCGATTTTTGTGACAGACAATGATAATTAAGGCAAAGACTATACAAAAATATTATTCTTTTACATTAAAAATATTTCAGATTCCGTAATGATCCAATACTAAAAGAAAAATGGATTAATGCGACAGGGAAAAAAAAAAGTTGGTTCCCTAGCAAACATAGCAAGATTTGTTCGATCCACTTTAATAACGACATCTTCTGAATGGCACAAGCAAGAGGCGCCTATTGTTAAACTCGGCAATTCCGACTATAGATATACTTCAGAGTATGGGTGAAGGAGAGGTAAAAAAGAGCCATTAATTATATTTCATTTCATTAATAATCCTTTATTCAGTAACTTTTTTTATAAAGTTGTGTTGTTGCTATATCTATTCCCATTTGAAATGAACTATAGTTTTGCATCGTTAAAAGGTTGTTGTTATAAAAACATTACTCTCCTTCTATTGGGCAATCGTGTAAAAAAAACAATCTCTAACTTGTAATCTTTATATCGCTTTCTCATTGTCTGTCTATAAACTCAAAGTATGATCGATAAAAGAATCGATAGAAATTCAATCATAAAAATATTGATTTATTATTACGGAACATTTTGTATGCTTAAATCAGACTTATTAACGTAAATTCATAGGTTACTTACTTGAATTTTGAAGTAAAATGCAGAAAGTAAACTAAAGCGGACAGGCTGCGTACCTACATACTCTCACCGCAAAGGCCTACTGAGTACTAATCGGTCGGCGGCGCCTTTGAATCGGTTTAACGCGGCGGCAGTATTGGACATCACTAAATTGCTTACGTGACGTCATAGTAGGCATATATAAATTTACACGCTCGGATTCCATACAATTGAACGCGTTTGCGGCGTCTATATGGTCTGTGGTGAGCGCCTCTGGGGTGTTATTCTCTCAAAAACACCGGGCGTGTTCAATTAAGCAGCCTTATACGTTCGACCCATCGGCAGAAATCATGCTGCTAAATTGAAAATGCACGCGCTAAAATAAATATGTTATGTTCGCACTGACGAGACTACTTAACCTCGCCGCTTGGACATTCACTCGTCCGTCCGTCCGACCGTCGTTGTTCAGAGAATCACTACCCTGGTCCTTAGTCGAAACATACTCGCTGCTGGAAGGCTGCCAGTAACCGCCAGAACACGGCACATTAAAACACTAATATACAGGTAAACTTACACTGGCCCGTTGAAATATTTGATGTGATTTCCTTTTGGAGCAAATTTAGAGAAATTGGACGATCCCAGGTATTCATAATAATTTCCATCGTAGGTTTGCGGATCCGTATTTAGATTCACTTTATTAGCAAAACGGCATAACTGAAATATAGAAATTTTATTTTATTTTATTACGTCGCAACAGTGTAATAACATTATACTCGTAGGTATATATATTCATATTCATAGTTTACCGCCGCATAGTTGCAAGTGGATTGCCGCGAATACCAATTTATTGTTTGCCGCGGCATCATCATATCCTTACAAGGATGATAGTAGAAAGTGAGATATTCTGTTACCGGCCAATCAAATTGATAGTATCGCCCTGAAACGTGAACGTTCCCTGAGGACGGCGTAAGATCAATCCCGGACCCATTAGGAAACACACAAACACATGAATTTCTGCTAACACATATATCGTCAGTATCATTTTGGCCATTAACGAAAATGAAACAAAATATGCAAAATAATGGTTTAACGAATTTTGTTGATACAACCATTTTGTTCTTCTTTCCCTTTTTATTTATTAATGGCACTTCCAAACACAGATTATAAGGGTATGTCTGTTCCAAGGTGATTTCGCCAATTTCTAGTTAGCTGATCATAATAAGATAAGTAAATAAATCAAAAGCCTTTTTATAAACGGCTATCTTCCCTCCCCGAGTTTCCGGAATCCGATCATAAATTTTTAACCCACTTAAAAAAGGAGGAGGTTCTTAATTTGATTGTTTGCATTTTTATTTGTTGATCACTGATCAGTTAGTTCATTTTTATTAAAATGATAAATTAAAATAATTAATGGATGCTGTCAGTGTCTGATATGATTGGATATGATAACCAAGTCCAATCATAACTTAATGGTGCGGCTACATCACAGATTGCTTAGGTATACTACGTATCGGGCGATGTATCAGCCCACAGAATAAGAACTAGCATAGGAGCTATAAAATAAAAAACGATAAAACAATAGCTGTCATATTTACTGATCTAATGAATTTGCAAAAGTAATTTAGATAATCTACTGGATTTTGTATAAGTATATCAGAATTGGCTGTGTTGAGCGTGTTTTCAACATTTAATTTAAACAAAACTAAGCAAAGAAACAGACTTGGTGTAGACTCTTTTGGGACTGTCACATTCAAAATAGTACATTACTTAACAAGGGCTGTAAAAGAAAGAAAGCCCGAAATCGCAGGTATTTGAGACCCGAGCCGTAGGCGAGGGTTGTAAATATGCGATAGAGGGCTTTCTTTTTTACTGCCCGTGATGAGTAAGTACACAATTTTACGTCTTCACCTGGCCACAATGCGAGTTTTACCGTGCGCGCAGCGTGCAGCGTGAGTTTTATCGCACGCTGTGCGCACGGTAAAACTCGCATTGTGGCCAGGTGAAGACGTAAAATTGTGTACTCATCACGGGCAGTAAAAAAGAAAGCCCGAAATCGCAGGTATTTGAGACCCGAGCCGTAGGCGAGGGTTGTAAATATGCGATAGAGGGCTTCTTTTACAGCCCTTGTTAAGTAATGTACTATTAAACAATAAACTCTGTTATAATCATGACGTAAAAAAGTGTTTACCTAAATTCAATACTATCATGTACGAAGATGACTCGTGTAGTGATTGAAAGTGCATGAGCACGTGGTTTGTATGAACTTGTCACTCTGTTTGAGCTTGATTATGTGTTTTTAATCATTTTATTATAATTGTGCATTTTGGTTCTCCTATTGTAGCCCGAAAAATATGAACCTATTTTCACTACCACTAACTTTATTAGCCCTAAAATCAAAAACCCGAATTTTGATTCTTCCTAAAAGTCATAAGCCCTAATTTTAGCAGTCCGAATTTACGTTATATCTATTTTTTATGTCCGATTCTTAACATCCCTAATTTTAGTTATCCGATTCGTATAAACACCGAATATTACTATACCTTACAAGTCTAAAACCTAACGTTTATTTAACCTAATTATATAATATGTTCCTAAACAACCGTATCTAAGGTCGACGGAGCTCCGCTATGCGGAGCTCCTATTCCGCGTAGGTGAGGCGCTTCGCGCCTTGTCGCAACTTTAACCTAACCTAACCTATGTGGGTAAAATTGACCCAATTAAGTATTTGTTTTTAATTTAAATTTCGGTGAAAGAATAATTAGTTCAAACAGTCATTAGGACTTATGACTATTAAGTCTATTAATGAAAAGGAAAAATCATTATTAGTTTTAATAATATAGAGCATTTGATGTTTAGTACAAGTAAACATTAGGGTATATAACTTTAGGTCTAGTAATCAATTAGGACTTACAAGTTCAGCTGCCATGATAATATACCTATTATTATGTCTAATCTTAATCTTTTTTTAGAAGAAGAATTAATTTAAAGCTAGTTGATTGAAAGGTAGGTTCAACAGATAAAGAATGCACTGTATTTTTTTATTGTTGAAACAGTTTTATGTATACATACTCAAAATAATTATATCTATTTTCTTTAAAGCCGAAATTACTGAAAATAATTATGATTGAAAATTGATTTCATTAAGAATTTAATTTTGTAATAGGTTATTCAGGTATTATAATGAAATCTCCTAAGTTTTTTTTTGTAAGTTTTCAGATTTTTTGATTTTATATCTACTGAATGTTTCAAATTGGACCTGGCAACACTGTACATACACACCGTATAATATAATCTGTGCTTGACCGATTGGGCGATTGTCACATTTGTCACTGATTGTCACAGTGTCACTACCTGAAACAAAAATTGGATTGAATTGGAGGCGATTTATAAAGAATACGATTAAGCTTGCACGTTTTTAGATTTATTCGCAATAGAAAATGGCAGATAAGAAAAAAAAGATATTTATTTCTAAGGTGCATAATTTTTTATGAATGTTTTTTGTTGCTTGTTGTTGTAAATATCATTCACACTTTATTAATGTTTACATTCATTCAGGAGTCAAGTGCACCTAGGAGGCCAGTTATATTGAAATCAGATCGGGACACTACAAAAGATCAAACAAAAGAAAAGGAAAAAGATAAGCAGCCAACCATAATTTTGAAAACTCGCGAGCAAAGCACTCCAAAAGAAGAGAGACCGCAGAGTCCTAGTGTCCAAACTGTTGAAGCTGAAGGGCCACAGCCGTCGAAGATTGCTCAGAATGAGAATAAGGAGAAGAAAACTATAGGTATTGTATCATTATAAATCACTAGGAAATTTGAAATTTGTCAAGATCGTAGCAAGTGGAAAGAAGTGGTCTCTGCCTACCCCTCTGGGAAACAGGCGTGATTTAATGTATGTATGTATGTATAAATCACTAGTTAATAAGTTTATCGAAAATTCAAAATATTTATTCTTTAAATTGAGTGATGAGGGTGAGGGCTCTTTTACACGTCAGTAATATGGAGTGAATGTACTAGCACTTTGAACAAGACCGCAAAAACCGCTTGCAATGAAGAAGTACCTCATGAAACTCCAGGCCTCCTGCAAAAGGTAATTTTTCTATCATAAAACATAATATTACGTATAAGTAAGTTATATTACAAGGTAATAAAGTAATAAATAATAATTATTAAAACTAGGAAAATAAAATCATTACAAATGTAAGGTCAAGAAACATAAATTAAAAGTAATGACTATGAGAACAACACTACAAGGTCTCAACGTCAAAAGCCATAACTAGAATAATTAATTAAACAAATGTTCTTGGAAACGCGAACAAAATGTACCCCACAAATAGCACCCATTGACGAGTATGACATATATTACAACTACCGTCTCTCACAACCATGTGTTTGGGAAAAGGGGAGACCCAATTAATGAGGCCGCTGTAAGTAAAGACCTTTGAGCGAACATGACATGCTCATACAGCAGGACAACTTAAAAGTAATATTGTGTAATACATCAGTGTGCTCTCATTTAAAAGTGTCTTAGTGTACTCACAACCAGGAACCATCTACATATTGTGTGAAGAAGGATTAATATAGATAAAATAAAAAAGAATATTAATAGCGAACATATAATTAAGTGCTTGAATACAGTTTGCTTACAGGTATGTTTATCAAGGTACAAATACTATAAACATCTTAGACACAACTTAAATACATCTTTTTCACCAATGCTTTACCCAACAAGGAGCTCTTGATGTGAGATTTAAATTTATTGAACTACATATTGACAATATCAGATGGTATCTGGTTGTAAAAATGTATACAGTTTCAGTATATCATTGCTAATAATACAAAACATTAATAGATAACCAAACACTGTTTAACTAAACACCTTACCTAATGAAACTTTCCAAATTGATATAACTATTGTTTTTACATGGCGGCATTGAAACTCTAATTGACATTTCTTGGTTGTGTTCTGAATTGAAAAACATTTAACATAATGTCAAAATATCGCCTAATTCACTATCACCCGGAATTGTGTCTGTAATGATTTCAATAATTTTAATTATGGCAATAACACAACATTATATACCGTGCGTATAGACCTAATCATATATCTTCTGAATAAACTTATAAAACGTCATTGTATCGCTTTCTGTTGGTAACCAAATATTTGAGCACTTTTTTGTAAAATTTTGTGTATACAATAATTATCTGAAGAGACAAGATCTCGGTAAAAAAACGTCTAATCTATCTGTTGAAGAGTGAACTACCAAAACTTCATTGCATTGCATTAAAACTAGCTGTTGCCGGCGAGTCTGTCTGCATAAAAATCTATTCTACCAAATATGATGTTATATGTATTCACTACCTACATTTACATTATTATTTAAGCAGCGTTTATATTAAGGCATAAAGCTACTTCCCAAATTTCATATTTCTTACTTCAGCAAAAATTAAAATATAAAATCGGGCAAGAGCATGTCCGACCATGCCCAGTGCAGGGTTCCGAAGCCGTAACACTTAAAACTATCTCAAAAAACAACATGTATGGACTAAGTTTCTATAAAGATATTTGGTTCTGTCTTAGATGATTTTTAGTAGGTATAAACACTTTAGTCGCCTGTATCTCAGAAACTAATTAAGTCTACTTAGTCGTGATAGTTTTCCTTTTAAATTCGTTATATGCGCTTTCATTGAAGATATTTTTCAGATTTTTAGTATTTATACAGATCGAAAGTGAGTGAACGGGTCGGAAGGGGCCGCCCTAGGCGTACTTTTTCGAGTCAAATCGGTGAAATACTGGAAAAGGGCCGAATCTTAAGTACCCGAAACCGACGTGCGTGCATGACTCGATGTATGAATGTGGAAGAAGCGAAAGAAATTTGTCAAGATCGTAGCAAGTGGAAAGAAGTGGTCTCTGCCTACCCCTCTGGGAAACAGGCGTGATTTAATGTATGTATGTATGTATGTAGTATTTGTAGTTTTGCTGTAGGGGGGGGGGGACTTGACTCTAACAAAAAATAGCGATTTAAAGCCAACCCACAATATTTTTGAAAGACCTATCCAAGTTACATCCCACGCTATGGGGTAGACGAGAAAATAAAATTACATCCCAACGTTACGTTAAGGGTTCCTAGTTCGCCTGCGGAGCCCTAAAAAAGACCATAAGATAAAATATGTTTATTCAGTAAGTAGGCCGCACAGGCATTTTTACATGTCAAAATCCTTCCATCTATTATCTCATATTTCAGAACAGAAACCAAGTGCTCCATTGAAGCTCATGTCTGAACCTGTGAAACTCCTCGACGAAAACTTGGAATTTAACACTGCTGCTCTTGAGTTTCTGCAGGACTCCAGTGTCAATTACTTGGTTGTTGGAATTATGGGTATGAATAAATAGATTTTTACATGCTTTTATTTAAATTGTGATGTATGTAGTATTTATGTATGTAAGGGTCATATCTTGCAAGTAAAATTTGATCCACTTACCGGTTTCCGATGAAGCTGAAAATTGGCATACGCCTTTAGTTCTGATGAGATGACAATACACTATTATAGTACCATCGAGCTGATCTGATGATGGTGCCTCAGGATGGCCTAGGATCTCCTAAATTACACATGATAAACCCGTCGTGCTAGGGCTTGTTAGAATCGTCTTGACGAGTAGATGTTAACTGGACGTACTTTTGCAAACGGGAACCAACGCACAAGGATTTGTGGGTTGGTTCTAGTTTGCAAAATATTTGTGGGTTGGTTCACGTTTGCATAAGTACGTTCCTGTGCAAAAAAAAGTACAGTGGGCAACGAAAGATTGACCCAAAAATGAACATATTTTTGCGAGGTTTTACTCTGTGTGTGAATGTGTTTCTCAAACACAAAAAAACAAAGTCATTAAGTTCCATATATTTTTTCTGATATAACAGGCACTCAAGGTGTGGGTAAATCAATGATACTAAACCTAATCGCCCAGAACACTCCTATACCAGACCTTTGCACACAGATCGTAAACTCCCATGAGTTGACAACAAGCCACACATTTGAGAACAATGAGGTAGCATCAATTGAGAACCAGATGGACGGCCTCAATTTTTTTGAAGCTAGTGACAACAAAGTCCATGGCAAGGTAGAGAGCAGTTTCTTCAAATTTAAAATGCAAGATATTGAGCAGATTGAACGAGGTGTTCACTGCACTAAAGGTAATTATAATTACACATTAAAGGTAAGTTTCTGCTTTTTTTTTCAAAGTATCTGTTTTTAAAGAGGTAAGATCTTGTGCAGGGTCCGATGTCGGATCGGTACCACTATCTTAGTGTTTGCTGGTTCCGGTTTGTGGAAAAGGCAACAGGTGAAATTGGCAAGAGGCATTCCATCTTAGGCCCGTATTAATAAACTCATCTTGTCTGAGATACCCGTCACAAGATACGTCAAAGTAAACGTCAACCCATAGAACACTCATTTTTGACGCATCTCGAGAGGAGCATTAGAGTTGAGATTAGTTTATTAATACGGACCTTAGTCCTCAGGATTGGCAACGCATTTGGGATCTTAGGATTGCAGACTTGAGAATTTGAGATCATAGTCTTGAAAATTCAAATGTATGGGTCTCAGACCTCACTCACCATGAGGTGGCTTGTGTGCTCGTTCGTGTGCCTTCTACTTAGGTACCATAAAAATAATAATATACAAAGCCCCTTTTTTTTAGAAAGTCGGTGCATTGAGCCAAATGCGGTGAATATCCAGCCGAAATAAAACTGGTACACTACATAATTTCGAAGTGCTATAATTCCTTTTTTATCAAAATTCCTAATTTTCATAATGTTGCAATGTTTTGATAGAAGACTTTATTTTTTGATATTCTCTTCAATTTTCTGTGATATATATAAAAGTCAATTGCCGTTCGTTACTCGCGCAAAAACTCGGAAATAGCTCCACCGATTAAAATAATAAAAAAAATGTGTTCGGTTCGTAATAGTCCCGACAAGGTATGTACAGTCGCGGAATGAAAAGGTTGACCACCAAAAAAGTGATAAATAACAGCCCTTGAATTAAATATTTCCAGGTATAGACATGTACGTGACATCAGACCGTGTGATCCTCCTAGACTGCCAGGCTCTGTGGTCACCATCCTTGTTAGAGGAGACGAGTATAAATCCCATAACTGCTCGCAGTGCTAACGTGGTCACGGTCGACTGTCTCCAGGTGGCGTCGTTCTTGATGGCCATATGTCACGTACTCATAGCTGTTCAGGATTGGTTTACGGACTATAACTTCTTGAGGTATGTTCTGCGTGTCTGGACTCAATCCACATTTGAATTGCATTTTGCTTAAATAATCTTTTCATCTCTCCTGTTCGGAAAGTTTAATTTGAATGGGTAGATAGCTGGGTGGAAAATTGCGTTTTATAGCCACGGAGTCTATGATAATTGGGCTACGTCATTATTATTAAATTAAAAGCTATTCATATATTTAAACTCGGCTATACGTTAAACGACGTATTTATTCGCAATTACAAAAAAACAACATTTAATATTATTCCTCTATTCTGCTGCCCACCATAATGCCATGATAGCATAGCATGACACTTTTTTTTCACGTTTCGGTATGGCCATCTAGAAAATACACATACTACCAATATTAGAAAAGTTTAATTGCGTTGGTCACGACCAAGGAGCTTATATACAACACTGGAGGTTGAACGCCGAATATCCGTTCGAAACAAGAAATTTGACCTTACGTCACGAATATATTCCATCTCTTTCCTCACAGTTGAAATTAAAAGTTGAGTGTTTAACTCGGGTGAAATTATCCATTTCCTCTCGAAATATTAGCGGTTTCACTTCGTTCGAGCGCCAGAAATATCTCGGATAAAATGGGTCACTTTTAACCCTTGGTTATCAATCTACTATACCTATTGTATTTTAAAATAGTTCGTGTCTATTGAAATATGAGAGTTGAAAATGATGATGCGTTTAGTTATTTTTTAAGTTTAATCTTTGCTGGGTTACGAATTTTATATTTAAACTAAGTTATCTGTTTAAAAACTACAATAAATACAATTATTTGTATAACTTAACGAGCACTTACTGGGTATCGATAGTGGCACGGCAACATCCCTACGCGCGTCCAGGAGACCCAATCACAAGACAGTGAACGGTCAAGCGAAGCTGTCTCGCTCTAACGTTATATGACCCAGTCTGTGTGCCAGTTCGGTTTGCAGTAGGGTAAAGTCACCAGTGTCAGCCAGAGACCAGTAGTCGGGTCATTCTACTTTTAAGCGCAGGTCGATTTTTTGACAAGTGCTCTTCAAATAATATTTTTATAAAAACGTTAAAGTGCTCGGTTTTGTAATTTAATATTGAAATAGTTACACAACTTAGCTTACATTTAAAATTATCACTACATTTAAAAAGTCACTATAATTAACTTCACAGCGGTAAATGGGTGAATATTCGGGCGTTCCAACCGCCGTCATTATTCTCTTTAATACGTTGACGAAAATAATGATAACTACCAGCAATTTTTGATGTCAAAATCAGCGGACCCGGGGGTAGTATCCATTCTATTTAAAAAAAACAAGAAAGTTATTGAGTTTATATTGAATAATATGCGAAAACAATAATGACGGCGGTTGAAACGCCAAATATTCACCCAAATACACTTTTTCCATACAAATGGCGGGGACATGCGTGACCACTATGTTACCTACTTTTCCTGATAAAATATCAATAAATTTAAAGTGTTTTGTTTTGAACTATTAAATTTAGTTGTTCCAGTTTCAATATAAGTCAAATTTACGTGAAAAAAATGTCTAAAAATGCCTTTAATTTCACCAATGATTATTATGCGCTAAAAAGTAGAATGACCCAGTCGACCTTAAATGAGTGCGGAGAGTGGGAAATATATCTTTCGTACTCTTCCCACTCATACAAAGTATAGGCAGAGGCCGACTACAGATCTCTGGCTGACCACTGGTGACTTTATCCTGTAGTCGTTTTCCCTGCAGCATAGCGTAGGGTGAATATTCCGGCGTTCCAACCGCCGTCATTATTCTCTTCAACACATTGACGAAAATAGTGATAGCTACCAGCAACTTTTGATGTCTAAATCAGCGGACCCGGGGGTAGTATCCATTCCATTTAAAATAACAAGGAAGTTATTAAGTTTATATTGAATAATATGCGAAAACAATAATGACGGCGGTTGAAACGCCAAATATTGACCCCGTAACACTCCAGGTACATCCAGGCAGCGGAGATGCTGAAGCCGTCCCTGTCGGCGTCGAGCGCGAGCGCCGAGGGCGAGGCGGGCGGCGGGGAGAGCGCGCCGCACCTGCTGCTGCTGCACAACCGCTGCCAGCTCGAGGACTACAGCCCGCGCGCCGTGAGGGCCCTGCAGGACTTGTACAGGTCAGTCCAGGTGTTCAATACGGGTCTCTATTGACTGCCATAATTAGTTTTAGTCATAATGTGTTTCAAGTCATAATTTTCGCAAGTCATAATGCATTTTTCTCAGGACACGGTTATTTTTTCAGGATTTTTATAAAACTAATCTAACCTAACCTAAATAATCTACACGAGAAACGTTTATCAAAAACTGTAACTTCAGCCTGAAAGAAATTATGACAAAAAAAGTATGACTAACAATACATTATGACCAACGATATGTATGGCAGTCAAGGGGATCCCGTTCAATACAACTGTCCATGTATTAACCTTTTTTTTTTATGGTATAGAGAAGACAAACAAGCACACAGGCCACCCGATGGTAAGTGGAAACTGCGACCCATAGACATCCGCATTCACAAGACTGCGATGCAATCCTAAGACTGCAAATGCGTTGCCAACCCTGAGGACTAAGATGGAATGCCCCTATGCTAGTCATTTCACCGGTTGTCATATCCCCAAACCGGAACACAACAATGCAAACACTGCTGTTTGGCGGTAGGTTAATGGATAAGATGGTGGTAGCGATCCGGACGGGCCCTGCACAAGGTCCTACCACCCGCAAAACAATACGGAAAACAACACGGAACATGCTTTGATTTTTTAAATCGCATTATTCAACAAAATATAAAAATACCGTAAAAGAGATGACGTAAAGTGAATTTAAAATTCGAATCGGCCAAGTAGTATGGATGATACATGCATTTTAAACTTCTAATTAGACAGCGATTTGACAGAGAGATTCGATATGCACTGTGACGTCATGCAACAGGTCGGCCATATAAGCTCCATGTTAAATTCTGTTTTGCTCGAAAAGATATAGGAACAAATCTTTGTTTGCTTATATCTTGTATAATCATTTTTGACAACTTTTTGTTACTTCAAACCTGTGTGAAAAATATCGTGAATATTCCTTATTTCTTTTTGTGGAATAAAGAGCTTATTATACTTACAGTCTGTGAGCACTTAGAAAGTGCTTCGGGTTCGTACTTCACTCTCACTCGCTCTTAACAAGAGCGTATGAAAGCGAGTGAGAGAAAGAGCTATCACACTGTACTCACTTACTTACTTTGACGACACGGTAAGGGGGGTTCTGTTCAAAAGGTCTTATTTGTATTTTCCCCTCGCAAGCAAAACTTCTTAGTTACACAGTGACAAGGTAAGAAACATCACTTGTTTATAGTCTTGCTGGCGCACTCAGAGACGTCAATTAAATTTAATGCTTGGTTAAAGTTGCTGCTGTCACATTCTTTGCTATAGCAATAGAATAAGACAACTCGTCACTAAACAAGCATTAAATTGAATTGAAGTCTCTGAGTGCGGCAGTTCGTTTCATCTTTAACGTCTAGGTCGTTAAAAATACAAGTAGAACGTGACTAGCTCAAGTTTTTTTTTGAGTCTTTAATGTTTTTGTCAATGTACTTATTTGAGTATGCATTTTCTATACGCCTATGTTAATCGTAGTATAAACCTACCCCCTTACTTATAAACGTGGAATAAGCTTGGAATAGATATTCCATGCTTTGTCACTTTCTGTCAGATGCAAATGTCACAATTACAGATAAGGACAAAGCATGGCATAAACTATTCCAAGCTTATTCCACGTTTATAAGTAAGGGGGCTAGAGTTTAGTTTGTGTATAAGTATGTATATACTTAATTATCATTTACTTTTTGCGGTTATAATTTTACCATAGATAACAAATTCAAGACGTACCGTACACGTGAAATCCAACAATGACACTAAATTACGAAAAAACCATGTGAATAGTGATATTAATTAACTTATGTATGAATTCTTTTTTAATCTCTTGACCGCCACTACGTATGAAGTGTCGTGCTCTGTACGCCACGGACAAACCGTCTAGTAGATAAAAAGAAACTTCACTTCTCATGCTCTTAAAATGTTACTTTAGTCTCTGCACATCGGGACTAAAACTCTTTATCAATCTCTAGGGACTAAAGCTATATTTTTTAAATTTATTTTGCAAAACTCTTCAGCCAATAATCTCAAAATGACAACTGTGCAAGAATATAAAATACTAGCTTCTGCCCGCGACTCCGTCCGCGTGGAAGTTGTTTATATCGTAGTTCCATACAAATTATCAAATTCTCTCACCATTGGAAAGCTACATTCACCCAGAGTGACATATGCTATGTTTTATTTTTCTGCGTTGACTGAGTCGCGCAACAGCTACCTAGTTAGTTATAAAATAGTTTTCAAGTTTGAATCTGTTGGCTTAATATGCAAGCATTTGAACTCAAAAGTTTTTTTTGTAACGTATGTACATGTAGAACGTCGTTTTTATCTTCTCATTCAAAGTGAAAAGTAGAGTGTTTAACTAAACAACCATAATGAATGACACTCTAACTATAGGCACCCGCGCTCCGTTTGGGTGGCTTAACATCTCGTGACATTATGGCTCGTTTTAGTCCCTTGTTAAACAATTTACTATTAAATTCCATAGTAGAAGGTTTTATTACGAGTAGAATGCTGGTCATGTGTATACTCCATACCTTATTTAATAAGCAATATATGTATAACCTCAAAATGCATAATTTTTGGCTAAAACGGCCGATCTCTGCTGAATAAAGCTACTAGAGACCACACTTTGCTCATAATTTTCCTGATTTTACATCATGGATGGTTTTTTATGACAAAATTGTTATTTTAGGCGAAAAGGCATTTTAAGGTTATAAAAGTATTTACTAAATAAGACAAGTCTATTGGTATGGAGTTAAGATACGTACATGTTATGGCGTAGGAGCCTTGTCATTGGCTGTCACGACAAGATTACTGTGGCATTCAAGACGTTAACATAGTGCCACGGTTGTATCTAACGTGCGGATGGATGTGCTGCTGATTCGGTAGAATTTTATTTATTAATTTATTTTCTAACTTATACTTATCACATGTTATTTTGTCCCAGGAAAGCGTTCCAGAAGTCCAGCCTGCAGCTGAACTCCGGCATGTACATGTACTCGGACGCCAACAAGAACGGGCTCGGCGTGGACGCGTCCGGCTGCGACGCGCGCGCCTGCGGGCCGCCGCTCAACCTGCTGCTGCTGCCGGAGATCTACGACGACTTCCGTGAGTGGAATATGCACCAATACACCGTCAGCAATATTCTTAGCGTTTAAGGAGTGTCTTTATGTCTACGAACTTTCGATGGAGTCGCCCCTTTTGGAATGTCGTTTGTTGTTGTTGTTTGCGGGTGGTAGGACCTAGTGCAGGGTCCGTCCGGATCGCTACCACCATCTTATCCATTAACCTTTTCGACGCTATGTCAGATATAAAGTCTAAACTCACACGCCAATGACAGCTAAACACCAGAGCTAACATCAACCTTACCTCATTGACACTCCAGTCTATTTTGCGCTGTCAACCATGACGGATATTTCCGTCGTTGGCGTTGAACCAGTGGTGCGGATATATCCGTCAATGGCGTGGAAAAGGTTAACCTACCGCCAAACAGCAGTGTTCGCATTGTTGTGTTTCGGTTTGGGGGTAAGACAGCCGGTGAAATGACATAGAGGCATTCCATCTTACTCCTCAGGGTTGGCAACGCATTTTCAGTCTTAGGATTGCATTGCAGTCTTGTGAGTGCGAATGTCTATGGGTCACAGTTTCCACTTACCCTTTTACTTCCCTATGCCATACAAAAAAAATGGAATGGGATCGCTACTTACTCTGCCTTACCACGATTTATTTCACTCGGGCTAATGTGCCAAATATTTATAATGTCCGATCCGTAGTCACAACAATTTACCACACGGGTGCGACTATGGTTCATTTTATTTACCCGTAGTCACACCAAGCCCGAATTTGCGTCTATTTCTCTTTCAAAATAAAACTCGATAGAGTCGACGGAGCTCTACTTTTCGCGCTTCTATTTTCAATTGTTTTATATAAAAACGAACCTTACCTAAACCTACCTCCTATTTGGTGTGACTACGGATAAATAAAATGAACCATATGTGACTACGGATCAGATATTAATATTTACAGCCTTCTCTGATTTGTAAAATAGCATTATGTTTCATAGATACCTATAGAAAGCAAAATCATCCTGCATCGTTCCATACTGAATATCGAAAACTACTTACAAATACCCCTTTTTGAGAGAACGAACGTTTAGCTTTGCTGAACTGAATGAAACGTTACATTACCCCACAAGGTCCTTCCCGTGTATAATTCTTCACTTGTCATCGCGATGTCCGCTGAGGTCGACTGACAGGATCTCCAAGTGTTATGTCCGGTTTCTATATTCAAACCGCGGATAGATAAAGCTTACTTCAGATTAATATTTGACACATTTTGTATTGCTCAATGTCAAATTTTACCTCGAAGTAAGCCTTATCTGTCCGCGGTTTGAATATAGGAACCCGACATTAGTAATCAAGGCTCATCTCTCTTTGTTGAATGGGATAAATTATATACCCAAACGTGGATGATTCTCGAAGTTCGTAATACGACCTCAAAAAATATTGTTCCTGATCGATTTTGCTATTATTAAGATTTTTCTATCCAGATCAATATTTCTCGAAACTTATTAGACTAATAATATTAGTGTTTTGTCTCATTATGAGACATAACACTAATATTATTAGACTAATAATACGTTTTGAGAAACGGACCCTAATACTAATAACACTTAGCTGACCGCTAGTAAGTCTTATTGTAAGGTGACAAGATTCACATTAGGACACAAATGATCATTTATATTATTTTTCATATCTTATTGTGCCTGTGACAGATTTAAAGTTTACATTTCACGCGAACGTGGTTCCGGCGTCAACTACCTTGAAAAAAACCCAATAATTATTGTCTTACTTACGTATTTTTAAAAACAAATTAAGAAAAACTGCTCATTTTTTATGGAACTAAATTAAGATAACTATATCGAAGCAACACGAAGAAGCAGCTTTGGAATAATACCCCAGTTAATTGCCATTGTAATGGGGCTGACATTTGAACCACGTATGCAAACCCGATGACAATGTATTTTTATCCAAAATAAGGTTTGAGTTTGACTTCACCTAATATTATGGTATCAAAGAGCTGATCTGATGATAGAGTCAGAAGGTGGGTGGCGTCAACACCTCTGCTATACTTAACGTAGATCCACCGCGATAAACTTCGCACTTGCTAAGCAGCCAAAAAATATCAGTTAGCAACAAAACCTTGTTCAGTTTTTGACAGATTTTTCATTTGTCCTTCAGATAATCGCGAGATCTACCGCGGCCACCCGACCTTTGAACAGCTGGCCAAGCGCCTGCGCTGGATGGTCCTCGGTGTCCACAGGCACGCTATCACCAACGTGCCCAACCTGTCCGAGCGCTCGTGGTTCCAGTACTGCAACAAGGCCTGGGAGACCATACGCAAGTGCACCTTCTTCATGGAGTACGAACGCTTTTTGCCATGATTCTAATACCAATGCCTCGAGGATTCAAACTGGCTGGTTCCTAAATTTAGGATGAAGGCGTTGACGACAAAAAAACGACAAGTCGAATACGTAGTAGTTTAATTGAGAACTATGAGGATATAGAATTACAAATGTTTAGTTTTTTTGGACCCAATAAACATGTTTTAAACTTGATTGTGTCCGTTAATTACATATTGTGGTTTACTGATATACGCTAGATATGAGTGGTTTTCTTCTCTGCTCCGGTGGCTTGTTGTAAGCGTGCTGGTAGACGCTTGCCAGTCTCCAATGCTCTGGATATCCGGTCGCATTAGCATCACGCCAAATGCTGAAAGGCGGGGCGAGAGTAGGTATAGTGTAAGTTTTCTTAGTATACGGATGACGCATTTTCGGGATCTTAATACCTTTTGAATCTTGCGACACACTCCCACTCTGCACAGAGTTAGGATTACCAGCTTTGAAAGCGAACTTATAGTCTTCTTTCTGCTTCGTGTCCTGATGTATTTTTACTCCGTTGCACGACAAGCAAGTCTTATGTTTTCCGTTAAAATTAGGCATATTGCTGTCTTTAGTGGATCGTCGTGACAGAGTGGAATCATTAGGAGTGCTCTGATGTAGCTTGCCTTGCGCTAGAGGAGTTTTTTCATATGATTCCAAACTATTTCGATTGCGGTTGATGTCGTTATTATTAGTTTTTCTTTGGTCTCTGTTATTATTATTGTCGTTCCAGGCATCTTTGACAATGCGTGTTTTTCCGGATTTATTGTCAGTCTGTCGCTGGGTTGACTTCCTGCTGGTATCGCTCGGAGTACCACACCCGTGGATGCCGTCACAAGGTGGTTTATCAGGCATTTGAGCAGAACTTCTCCTACTAGAAGAGCTTGACCTGGTTTCTCTCACGTGGCCATTATGCTGAGGGCAGTGCTGGACCTCACAAGAATCCTTCCGCTTTACTTTTGTCATATCTTTTTCAAAGTAGGGTACTGGATGACGACCGATATCATGTTGCACGAATTTATTTTCGTTAAAAAGCGGATTTGTATGGCCTGTTTTAACCGGCTCTTCGTGCAGCTCCTTGGGTGTATGGACCATCGTGAAGACGGCAGGCGCTTTTGATCCATTGGAGCCGTCAATGTGTTTAGGAGGTTTCGGTTCAATTTTGGGATCGTTGGGCCTAAAATCCCAGCAAATGGCAAGATCCATAAGAGACATTTTTTTCTTATTTTGACTTCCTAAACCAGGGGCGGATGTAAATGGCCTTTGTTGAGCGTCATCTGTGTCAGCGTCCCCTTTCTGTGGGTCACAAGTTTTTGGTCTATGTACTCGCATTTTAGTGCAACAAGTCGGTCCAGAGGCGCCGTAGCCCTTCCATCCAATCGCATATGGTTTAACTATGATATCTGAATCTCTGTGCTCTGCAATTTTCGTCATTTTCCTATATCCTAAGGTGTCGGGCAGTGGTTGATGTTCCAAATTACCGACGTGCATTTTTTTAGCAAAGTGAAAGTTTTGCGATACGTTAACGGCGGGTAATTTTGGTGTCGCACTCTGATGATATTTCATATTTTGATGTTTTTCATCTTTTGCATTTTCAGCGACCTTCCTCCAGAACTTGTCTGTTTTATTTTCTTGCGGCCCGTGGAGGTCTTCGACAGCCTCTTTGACCAAGAGATCGTAACTCTCGTGTCTCTTGTCAGGGTCTGTGAGCGCGCCTGGTACGTAAGGCCCGTTTCCTTCTTCGTCGACTGGTTCCAAGGTCTTATTTAAATCTAGTGGGTCGTCATTCTTTTCGTTGTCCTCTCCATAGTCCGTTTTAGCATCACTATCTTTTTGTCCACCCTCAGTATGATTTTCATCGATATCCTTTATGCACAGTCATGTAAAAATTTGGGAAAAGATCGTCTATTTATAGAAAGTAATATAACATCAACCATACTTTTAAAAAATGTCGACGATTCTTTAACAAACTACATTTTAAGTAAAAATCAAAACGACCGTGCACTTGAATCGTTAACGGTGATTTTATTACACTTGGTGCACCATCTTAGTTTTGACTCGATTCTTGTGGTACGGGCATACATAAGGCTGCAAACAAAAAATAAAAGTGCATTCAAGTAATTGCCGGGCAAATTAGAATTGTAGAAGTACAAAAGGTCTTAAAAAGTGTTTCGGGTTCGGGTGCAGATTCGCATAAGAACGTACGAGAGCGAGTGAGAAAGAAGTACAAACCCGAAATAACTTTACCTCGTAAGGCCCAACGTCCTAAATTTAGGACATTCGTCAAAGTGACTTTTGACTTTAGTTGACCAACGCAAGATTCTTTTACGAACTAACGAAATTTGACGTGAGCCTTACGAGGTTAACAAATTTTCCCTGTCCTAATCACGAACGTAGTTTTGTCCCTGGTACATACTTACATGCATCAAATGTAATCAAGGTATATAACTTTACATACACAGATAAGCATTGTACAATATACAAGTAAAGACTGTACACGATAAAATCTGGCCATGCATGATCTGGTGTATTTTTTTAATGAATGCTAATTTTCAAGCAGCACTTTTTTGTAAGTCAGTGGTTATGAAACTACATAATAAAAATACAATCATAATAAAATGTAAGAG
Organism: Acleris laterana; assembly: GCA_963966035.1. NCBI lineage: Eukaryota > Metazoa > Arthropoda > Insecta > Lepidoptera > Tortricidae > Acleris > Acleris laterana. Next base: position 4,964,418 of record OZ014452.1, read on the forward strand.
CGTCTGTATCTTAGACCCTTATATAATCCACAGTACCTTTATTTTTTTGTACACGATCTTCTGACAGTCTTACCAAATTCTCCGTTTTAAAACATTTTATTATTATTAATTATACAAGCCAAATTATACCTTATTAAATTATCTTACCACAATAGTTAAAACTTTCCTAATTATATTCAGATTAAGATAGTTCTGAGGTTTTTTAACTTTGGCGAATTTGACTTTTTGACAAATAAATGCCTCCCATACAAAAACAACTTTCAGTGCTTGGAGTAAAAAGTCTTCCTGACTACTACAAATAGAAATGAGTTTCAAAAAGTATTTTTTTCGTAAGACGACATTCTATTGTGGGTAAAACTGCTTGTAACAATATAAATACAGTTGTGGCGTAGAAGCAGGAAGTGAGTGAATATTGTCAAAAAACGCTGTACAAGAGATGAAAGGTATGATAGAATATATTTGGCGAAAACTAACACATACCCATACATTATGATACGATTTTATTTCATTATATAGTATTATAATTATACAACATATTAAAAAAAAACTGCTTGAAAATATGCATTCATCGCAAAGATACACCAGATCATGCATGGCCGGATTTTATCGTGTACAGTCTTTAAGTACGACGGTGAAAATACACTCGTCTCGTGTATGGAGACAGGGAACCTGTTATAGAAGTTTCGACTTTTTCCAAGCTATACAGGATACAGGGTGAATAGCTCTAATGATGATGGACGTAACTGGGTCAAATCAGCTACCTACTTTTAAGGAAGCGTCAAAATTATAGTAAGGATGTTTATATATTTAGGGACAAATTTAGAGGAACGCAAAGAAGCAAGAGGACTAGGTACACACAACAACACACCTAACTAACCATTAAAGACGGAGCAGAGAGAAAAAGAAAGAGATGTATATATGTGTATTATGTCAACAACATTCGATTCTAGTGCGACTCTCTTTCACGCAATATTTCAGATTTCTGAAGCGTATAGCTAGATGTGTTGCTGTGTGTACAGGGCTACCATTCTATTAATATCTTCGTTTTTCTATGAAACACGAGTGTCAAAATATACTGTCAGCTGCGAGTGTAAGTGGGACTGGTAGTACTTTTATGTACCTGTAGGTACGGTCGGCTGTATAAGCTGCACATGTATGTATGTATGTATGTAAACACTTTATTGTACAAAAGAAAAACCATAACAATACAATTAATATAAAAATATGTACAAAGGCGAACTTATCCCTTTAAGGGATCTCTTCCAGCTAACCCTTGAGAGATTGAGAAGAGTGAAAGGTTGTGCAACGAGCAAACAAGTGTACAAGAAGAATATAACACATTTAGTAACCAATAAAACTTATATAAACATACACATTTTAGTGCTTTGTCACTTAAACGTCATGTTTGAACTGGCACTAATCTGTCAAGGGCTTTAAAGTGACAAGGTACAAACATGTGCAGCTACTATAAGGTCGACTGTACAATAATTAACGAGCGAAGAAATACCGAAATCAAATTTAGTCTAATGTGATATATTCAATACGAATCAAGCTTTGCTTAGTGATAAAGATTAAGTAAAGAACTGATAAGATTTCTTTTATCATGCCAGGTGGCTATGAAATGTTTAGTTATTTAAATCTAAACCGGATGTTTAAATAGTGGATTATTGAGTTTCGGCATAGGTATTAAATGTGGAGAGCTCCACAATAAAATAATTACACGGTTAGGTTCTTGCCACTAAAATAACTTACTTACCTGTCTATTAATTACAAATATATTTGATTACAACTTAAGTTTTCTCAATTGCCGCGACGTCATAATAAGGAATTTTCAATTATTACTAAAGAATTAATGTAGAAACTCTCACCCGACTATTTATTCATCTCGCAAAAACTACATTTTGCCCATATCTCTACGACCATACATTTGTAAAAGCATCTAGGTATACAGTGCAAAGCGATCATGAAAGTATAAAGACTATTTTTTTTTATTATTGGGCATTGGCTACCAAGGCCATCAGTTTAAACAGACATTGAAAATTTTACTTTTTACAAATCATTTTAACTAGACACTATTATTGAGTATAAAAACAATTAAACACATAATACTAACTCGAAGTACAGATAACCAAAATCATCATTGGCATAAGTAGCCTAAAACACGATCCTCACCAGAAAACTGAAACTGAAGTAACTGGCATAAAAGAATAGACACGCCAACTCAAACTTTTTCAACTTTGAAAAGAGAACGCGTTTCGCGCGCAAACTGTACCGCGATGGCGGTAACGTCTTGACTGTCGCGACTTACTTCGAACGGCTTCTCGGGCTTGGACTTCTTTGCTTGGCGCAGGCGCTCTGCTGGTGAGAGGGCTTTCGGCCTCTGTACTCGCAGGTTCAGCCAATCTGTGAATCTCCCTGGAGGAGGCTGTTGAGCTAACTCTGCGGCTAAGAAAGAAAACAAATGATTAGCGTTAATGTTATGGCCATGTCGACCAAAGAGGTTTAGGGTAAAAGTGTTGTCGTCTATAAAATACCTATCATATTTTATTTTGGTGACCGGTCATTCGTTAGTGGTATATTATGATAGATCTGTTTAAAATAAAAATATTTTGTTACTTAATGCAAGTGCATCGAGGGAGAGATTTATATATGAACAGGTGGCCTGTGTGCTCGTTTGTCTTCTCTATGCCATAAAAAAAAAGAATACTGGGCGTACTTATAGTAGGTATCAAAAACTTAATACAAGTAAATCTTTAATATCACAGCTCTGATATTATTTAAATTTATGTATTTACGAGTATGTGTATTAAGAGGTCCGACTGAAAAATATTTCAATTTTGCTAACGTACAAACTTACCAAATTCCAGTGCCCTTTGACCCTACAGCGTAGCGTACCTACCTCTTTAATCCATACACAGAATACGTGCAACGATAAGAATCTCGCAAAAGCCTTTGAAACTGCGCATATACGGCTCGAGCAAATGTCACCAACATAGAATTCTATATGTAACCAAAACAATAGGGGGTAACGGGTAACGTACGAGTTGCGTGCAGTCATCACAGCCGTAGTATTAATGGCCTATCGATCGACCTTCACCCCAATACATTACATTGATACAAACCGACGGCTGCATTACAGAGAAACCACCAAACTACCCGGGAACATGATATGATGAAGACGAAGTATTTCGCGTATCAATGTAAGAAAGCACGTCTAAAACAAATGACGGGTTTTATGCAAGGACCGGAAAACCCCTTCATTCGCTTAGCGCTTTCGATTCAAAAGCCTACACATTGGCTAACCGTACAACGGATAGCCCTATCGATTGTGTTGCCGTATCGTTAGGACTACCTTTTCGAATAAGGTTACCGCTTCCATTGCGCTTGTTGTCCGACAAGGTGTTGGCAGCTTGAATAAACAGCGTATCAATAGGGTTGGGTTAATCCTGATTGTGGTCTCTTTCTCACCAGCGCATTCGGGCGACACTGTATAACGTATTGTTGAATTGTTAAAGTTTAGGTTTTATATAATAATTATGGTCTTATTACATTATAAAATAAAATAATATAAATAATAATATAAAATAAATATATATATCCTACTAATATTATAAAAGCGAGAGTTTGTGTGTGTGTGTGTGTGTGTGTGTGTGTGTGTGTGTGTGTGTGTGTGTGTGTGTGTGTGTGTGTGTGTGTGTGTGTGTGTGTGTGTGTGTGTGTGTGTGTGTGTGTGTGTGTGTGTGTGCGTGTGTGTAATTTCGATGAAATTTGGAATGGAGATAGCTTATACCCTGGATTAACTCATAGGTTACTTTTCATCACGGAAAATTTTAAAGTTCTCGAGGGCATAACGATAATCGAAATCTAAGCGGACGAAGTCGCGGGCAGAAGCTAGTAAATAATAAACTCGCGTTACTCGCGTCAAAGTGGCCCGGGGGTTCCGTAAACGAAGCGAAAAATAAAGTCCAGTATAAAATAAACTGACACGAGTTCTTTGTGGGTATTAGTTTATTTATGTTACTGGACATTGGAACGAACCCAAATGAGGCAAACTATAATAGTAGACTTCTTATAGGTTTTCCTGTAATATAAAGGAGTAATATTTTTCTATATTTTTTTCAAAATTTTAGGCCCCGTACCCAGTAGTTTCGGAGATAAGGGGGAATGGTTAATCTTCACCTATTTTCTTAAATAACTTCAAACCTATTTACCTTAAAATTATAAAAAGTACTAGCTTTCGCCGGCGACTCCGTCCGCGTAGAAGTCGTTTATCGCTGCTCCCTCGGGAACTGGCCCATTTTCCGGGATAAAAAGTAGCCTGTGTTAATCCAGGGTATAAGGTATAAGCTATCATCACTCCAAATTTCATCCAAATCCGTCCACCCGTTGCAGCGTGAAGGAGCAACATACACACACACACACACACACACACAAACTTTCGCATTTATAATATTAGTAGGATATACCTATTTGAGATTCTAACTACCATACTTCGAACTACCTTTTACCATATGTATAAGAATAACATTAATAACTTAGTTTTTTGACAACTTGATTATTTAATTTAAATAAAGGTTTTCGATTAACATTTACTTACATAGGTATAGGTACTCTACTTACCTTCTGATTTATGTCCAAGAATTAGTATTTTAAATTAATAGCACATCACAGATAAGTATCTATCTGTTCTGTGTTAATAGGATGAGTAAATATGATATAGGTAGGTACGTACCTTTAATTTATTCTGGCATAGTTCACAGGTGCTCGTGTTAGATGATTTATCATATTTAAAATATCGATGCACGGCGTCCTTTTTTATTGGAGCCATATTGGATGGTAGGGTAAACGTAACAGTGAATGAACCCTTAAGGAGAATTTCGTCTTTAAATATTTTTTTTAATAAAATGGAAGTTGTTACCAACAAATATAAATGTCGTTATCAATCAATCAAGTATACTAGTTTGCTTCTATAACGTTTGTTTTACAATAACATTGCTTAATTTTAAGTTATAGCTATTTTAAGCCGCAAACACTCCAAAACACCAGTGATTGAACATAGAAACACCAGCAAATGAACAAATGAAACCAGTGAATGAACAATGTTTAATTGTTGATTATGTTTTATCCTTCTTTTAAATTGATTTATAAAAATGTTATTTTACTACTTAGTGTTGATTGACGTGCAACTTTCCCGCCTGAAAACGCTGTAGGTATAATAGGTTATTTTCAAATAACGATAGTTCAATAACTGGCTCTTAAATTTTATGCTAAGCCAATAAATGAACCAGTCACATTGGTGGTAGTTTATTTACTGGAAATAATAAACCAGTAAATGAACGAACATTTTAAGCATTTAAGAGTTTGTTCGAATACTGGCCACATGAAGGACAAGCCACTAACAGCTATGTTTCTGAAAAAGAAACTCTAATAGAACAACGAAAACTCACAATACTGTAAAATAAGTAATTCACGCGGTTCTAGTAAATGAACACCGTCGTTCATTCATTAGTTTTAGTGGTTTCTGTGATCCAGTTATAAAACATTTGGCCAAAAATGGCAATTTGAAACAAAAACACTTGATATGGCTTGTAAATAGAAAAAATATATCCTTAAGACTTAAAATAAACACACACTACGGATCTCAGTTGTGTGGAATAAGAACAATATCACTTCAAACACAAGATAACTTACCCGTCTGCTAACTACTGCCCCATACAACGAAAACACGTCTGCGACACGTCAACTTTAGATGTCCGCCATGGTTCAACTAAAGCAACTGAGTTGAATTTAATGTTACCATGATGTTACTAGTAAAGATGCCAATCAAAAAAAAATACTTTGTAGGGTAGAAATTAAAAGAACCCTTGATTTACGAAAAACGGCTCATTTTGTTCATTCACTAGCACTGTTCATTCACTGGTACGCTTACCCTATCACACTTTAAACTTTATCAGTTTATCACTGATCACTTTTATGTTAAGTACTTGAACTTGAGCGAGAGGCTTGCATTACAAATGACGAAACAATGAATAACATTACGTTAATAGGTAAACAAACACCCCGTGCCGGCCGTGTGCCGATTTGCCGAACAGCCCGAAATCGACCGAAGTCACCGGAATCTAACTCGCTCGCTCACAAATTTATTACTTACTGTTCAAAAATCAAAACAAAGTATAAAATACAAATAAAATATTGAAGATTTTGCGTGAATGGCAACGGCTTAAGGTTTACTATTGTTTGTCGTGGCGATCATGTGCAGCTCGTCTCGCCGCTTGCGCCTACCGACTGCTAGCCTTTCTATTGTTAAGTTATGCAATAATAAGTCGTAGGAATTAGGCGCATAGATTGAAATAGCTTGACATCTTTCAAAACCTCTTTAAAAGCGGCAAGCGTTTTAAGGGTTTTTGATACCGGTAAGTCTGCAAGCGAAAAGCCGAATCAATCGTTTCAATTGATTAGCCTTTTATTACGGCTAGCCGACGATACGCTTGCCGCACTGATGGGGTTTTTAAAAACAAGCCTATCGAATACCCCATCAAAAGTGTATTTTAACGGATACCGGTTCCGGTCCTTGGTTTTATGACTGCAGTCAGAGAAACGATACGCCGCCATCACAGGTAGGTAAGCATTAATTTCAGGGTCCGTGTCAAAAATAGCATCGGACGTTATTATTGATGATCTAAAAAGTAGTTTAAACGTTTCGCGGAACGAAACTATCGGAATGAACCAGTTCATATTATGTGTGACACGCAAAGGAATCGAACAAAAGATATCTATCTTATTTTTAGCTTTTAATCGGCTTAAAAGCTATTTTCGGTGGGGCGAGTGGAGCAATGGTACAAGTTCATCCCCAAAAATGGCGCAAGTAGGTATAATAATAGATGTGTGTCATTGTGTGTACAGTCAGCATCAAAATTACCTAGTTAAGCAGATTCACATGCTCAAAATCATCTAGACACGACGTATTCTCTTGACAATAGAGTCGAGAGCAGATCATTTTGACCTCTTCGGTTGAGTAGCTACTTCTGCTGCTGACTGCGTACCTGATACTTGTCGCACAGCTGGATCAAAACAGTAGTAACTCAAAATTCTTTTGATTACCTATGCGTGTTAAGGAAAAGAAAATATTATCCAAATAGTATATCATTCACTAGTCATTTTCCCAGTTTCTTATTACAATATCGATATAAACATAAATAAAAAGTAGCCGTTTCGGGTGGTTACGGTGGAATGACCCAGATGGTTACTTACCAACTTTCCTGGTAATCTTTCTAGGTAGGTCCCATGTGCCCGTGAAGTGCCCGGAGAACTTGGAGGTGCCCCTGGGCGCGCCCGGCAGGAAGTGTCCGTTCAGGTCCGCGATGGGCTTGGGGTCGGGCCGCATCTCCACGGGCCGGGCCCTGGCCGGCGCCCATCGGGGCACCTCGAAGTTGCCTAGACGGACCGGCGTCGACTCTTTGTTGAACTGAGGAATACGCACTAAGGTGTATATTTCTTAATTTATATCTATTTGTGAGTTCCTGTAATTGGCTCTGTACCTCTATTTAAGCTACTATCGGAATTGTAAAAGCTGTTGGTTACATACATACATACATTAAATCACGCCTGTTTCCCAGAGGGGTAGGCAGAGACCACTTCTTTCCACTTGCTACGATCTTGACAAATTTCTTTCGCTTCTTCCACATTCATACATCGAGTCATGCACGCACGTCGGTTTCGGGTACTTAAGATTCGGCCCTTTTCTAGTATTTCACCGATTTGACTCGAAAAAGTACGCCTGTTGTTTCTCCTTAAATAAATAAATAAATATGCGTAATTAAATGACCAGCCTAGTATGGTTGCGTTTAGCGCATGACAAAATGTGGATAAAGCATCCGTCACTCTCGTACTTATACGTATAAGAAAGAGACGGATGTTTGCCGGACGGATGTGTTGAAGTAAGCCTTATCCATCCTCGGTTTGGATATATGAAACCGACATTAATCGACATTATCAGACTGAGTGCGGCCGTTAAATCGTTTTTCCAATTTTGTGTTAATTATTTGTTCCTAGGTAATATTTTTCACTGCAGGCAGGTTCAGTGGAAATTGGTAAAGGCACAGGTTCCCTAGTTTTAGACCTATTGATTGCTATTATTATAGTAAAATAAACAAAATACTTAACATAATTATATAACTTAACGTACCGTGAATGCAAGAAAAAATAACTGAATGGGTAAGGAGCCTAGATTATGATGACACAGAAGAGCTAATGACATTTACTTCATAATTGTTCTGGTTTATACACACACACATGCACACACACACACACACACGCACGCACGCATACTTTTTGTTTTGTTTTATATAATTAAGATTTTTGTGACTTGTTTTCATAAGAGTTTAAGTTCTCTTAAATTTTATTTTAGTTTCTAAAATGTTGTTACGCTAATCATGGGAGAATAGGTAGGTACGTATTTAAATTAAATAATAAGTAATCAAATCATGATTTATTAATGGTAACTGATCACTCTGATAAGCGGTTTTTCTGCGATGCAAATGAAAGTAGATACGGTGCAAATAATTCACCCCTTTTCTGAATTCTGTGGGTTACTTAAAATGTATCTATTGAATGTAAATTTTGACTACAATACTTACCTTTATAGGAATTGTGTCTAATGAATAAGAGACCCTATGGTCTACTATTCACGAACGCTCAATTTTCTTTTATTTCATTTTAGACAAGCATGTTTTTGGCGACCAGACTCTCTGTCTTCTGCGGTTTTGTTTCTCGCATTGAGCAGATTAAAACTGTTTTTAAAATGCATTGTTATTTTAATTATAAAGCTGCAGCCACAGACCTTAATCTGTGGCAGTACCCACACTTGACAACATAATCATTACAAATGAGTTAGCACCCGACGACGCTCGCCACGTGTCCTGCAGCACGCGCACTACACTTACCTCCTTAGAAAAAATTGCGCGTCTCATTGAACCGCGTCTGTATAACTGACCGTATTTCATAAGATTGGGGGGTTAAATTTGCTTTGACTATTAAATGGCACATGCGTCCTTTTTATTTAAAAGGGCACTACTGCGTCCAAGGGCTGCGGTTTGATATATTGGTACCAACCTAGTTTATCAACAAATAATTATATCGAAACTTATTCTCATACGCATTTGTTTATAATATCAAGCATGTCTAACTTATGTTATTACTGTGTTCGTTTGTTCCTTATATCTTGGGGGTAGGTCATATCTTATCTACTTACTTCCTCGTGGTCATACTAATTTGTCCTACTAGTCAAAAAGTGAACCTAGATTTGATCACTAAATACTAATTATGGTTGTAAAAGTAGGTAGGTTAGGTTCGTTAGGTATCTTCAGATGCCCGAAGGGCAAAACCACTTAGAAGCAGGAGCTCCGCCCTTGGGCGGGGCTCCGTCGAAAGTCAGTAGGACAAAAATAGTATGACCACGAGGAAACGGCCTCTTATCTTACAGATGGACTGCAATTACCCTCTTACACATTCAGCTGTTCGTATGTGCAGGTTTCCTGACGATGTTTTTTCATTTACCGTAAGAGTATCGGGTAATGTAGGTACTTAAGTTACAAGTCTGTTTATACAAGCACTCCAAAATATACCCAGACAACATCAACATTCTCAACCAATCGTAAAAAATCACAGCGACATCAACAATGGTCTAATTCATCAACAGTGGTTTAGCTTATAAATTAAGATCGTAACTCGAAACAGAAGAGCAGAACACGAGCAGAATAAAGAGTGTCACGAGCAGGTGTCCGGGGCCCCCCGCCGCCCAGCCCCCTCCCGCCTCCCCGACCCACAAAGGGTTGCAAATTGTTGTTTGCCCCATACATCACGCCTTCATTTGCGTACATTATAAATGCCCGCAATAATTTAGGATTATTCAGTCAAAGCTATTGGTTGGTTGACATGTTAAGCCTTTAATAGTTCAAACAACAAACATGGTCATGAAAAAATGTTTCAAAGAAATGCTCATTTGTTTTTTTGTTATAAGTTTATGTTTTGTTTATGACAAGTTTCTTTTGTAGATAGAGTTTTAAAAAACAAAAATTGCTATTTCTGTCTATTTTATCACGCTTCTTCCAAAAGCAGTCATGATTTTTAACCAACGGGGCCAATAAATATTACACATCATAGCTTTGTACAAAGCTTGCTGCTATGTGAGCACTATATCTAAATAAATATACATATAAAAGGAGAAACTGACTGACTGACATATCAACGCACAACCTAAACGGCTAAACGTAGGCACTTGAAATTTGGAAGGGACGTAGCTTAGGTACCGTAGAGGTGCACTAAGAAAGGAATTCCCGAAATTCCCACGGGAACGGGAATTAGCGGGAAAATTATTAAGTCAAAAAAAAAGTTTTGCCCAACGAAGTGGACAAGGGAACAGCTAGTCTATCATATAATACCTTACTCGTTTTCCCATACGTGGATTAATTACTTATCAGAACATTAATGACATTTTCTACAATCAATAATTACTTTATCGGCCAACTTGAAAATAAACAAGTGCTAGATAAAATTTCGTATCGTTTTGTAAAAAAATATTATCCGAAAGTTATGTGACACTGCGTCATGTTCTTTCAATTTCTCGCATAATGGTACCCTCTCCTTTTTCCAAATGAAGGAGCGTGCGTCATCCGACATTATTTTCATTATCGTTCGCTCGTGTCGCCGCCTCCTTTGTCATTGTTACGGTTGCGGCTAAGTTTAGAAACCTTTGTCGGTGGAACCAATAAATCTAGTCTTTTACATTTCGAGCAAGTTAATTTAATGCAAATTCGTAATTACGATTACTTCCATTTGATAGAAAATAGTATACATATACATAAAATAGTATACGTACCTTGATAAACAACCGTCACTAAACAAAATATATAAGAGTTCGAATAATGACAATATTGCTATCAAAATGAAGTTGGATTTCAAATAAAGCATTTTTTTGTTTAGTGACGGTATGATTATCAAGGTGCGATATGTATACATATTATTAGGCAAACCTAAGGTCCTAAATTGTTCTATAACATGGGTAAGACTAACGAAGACTCAGGGCCGAAATTCTAGGCGGTAAAATCCATAATCTTATCTTGTTTTGATAGCTCTTATTTACATGACAGTAATGGCGGCCAAGTTCAAAACAATACCACAACTGTTAAATGTTTACCATATTGTAAATTCCACCAGTCCGTCTGTCAGTCTGCCAATGCTGGATCATTTCAGCAAGTACAAGAACGCTTCAAAGTTTTGGAATAAGTTGAATAAGTATTTTAAAATGTTGCTTACACAAACTCATTACAACTGCAGAAAAGGATACAATAATCAAACGATATTGCACTTTGTACGTTAAATCGTTTCATTTCACTTTCTCAGTTGGCTTTAGTTCAGTCAGAAGAAGTCGGTGGACAGTCGAAGAGCTCAATATTATCGCGATGTCAAGTAAGATCACCATCACCATCACCATCTTCGACTGTCTACCTATTTCTGCCGCTGACTAGCTACCCATCGATTAACTATCTGAGAAAGTTAGGCAAATGCGAACGTATAATAACGTATAATATCCGCTGCATCTGTAACATATGGGTCTTTATCAATCATAAAAAAAACTCTAGTCATGAAGATATAATTCCCTATATTCAACTACAAATCTATGAATCTACCTTTAACGGTTAGAGCAAATTATGCCCAATTAATTCTGTACGGCTGACATGTCATTAATGTCATTATCTACACGCGGAAACATCGCACTGTGTGGTTAAGACTTAATGAAAAAGTCGGTGTCATGGGGAAAGATGTAAACAAACCAAACGAACCGATTTATGAATATTAGGTACTTTTTTATGATAAGGAGACGGCACACGAAAACTCAGACTAATGTAAAATTACGTATTACTTAACTAATTACGCATTTTTGAAGATCATGTGATTTGTCTTTTTAATTATTTCTACACTTGATTATTACTTCCATTACGCTGTTGTTAGATTGAATAATTGTTATAGGTAATGATTATCAGATTAAATTAATCTTATACCATTTGACCGTTATGTAAAAAATATTTTTAAGTATATCAATAGATCAACGTTATGAAAATGTATAATTCGTAGTTATACTTTTCGTTCATTATACCAACTAAGTTTTATACCAAAGGAATTGATATTTTGTTATACGTTCTATTACTTTTGGTACTTTATTATTGAATTGTCGTTCAGTTTGGGCCATGTTTAAAGACATTAAAGGGTTGGTACGACAGTTTTATACTGTTTTCAAAACTGCGTCATAAAAAAAATACCACGCAAATGTATAATAATGGGACAGACAGACAAAATGGCGACCTGATAAAGTGGTAAAATGACCACTTAATCTTTTGTTTATAAATGACATAAACCGTAAACTATTTTGTGCCGTAAAATAGCATCGCTGATTGTGCGAGCGACGCAGTTACCACGACAAAAACAGTACGAGGTAATAACACATCCTTCTACCCTACTAGTTCAAACATATAACCACAACACTCTAACACGTATCACTAATGCTACGCAAAGAGATACTTCCCGCCGCATTCTTTTACAATTTTTTGTGGTCAATAGTCTAAACTAAACTAACTTATTTAACAAGCCGATTTAGCCGATGTAATCTATGTAAGTAATATGTAATGGTTTGAGCACAACCACGTTTTTTCGAAATGAAAGTTTGTCAAATGATGATTTGGTAAAGAGTCAGGACAGGACACACTTGACTTTAGCAAAAATTAGCTCTTTAAATCTTAATATTTCATGTTTATTATATTTAATTAGTCTCCCAAACGGCTGGACCGATATTGATTAAGAAAATGTACAGATTAGAAGTGAAGTTTGGTAGCGTTCCGATCAAGTGTTTTGTGATGTACCTAATTAATTGTGAGTATATAAACCATCATGATTATATTGATAATGCAATACTTGACAAATTAGTCAGTAAAAATAATTACAAATAGAAATAAAAAAATACGTTTTGATTTTACCCTCAAGTTCGTTTATCTCCTAGCGACCTTAACAGTGATGATGATGAAAGTGGTGCAGCCAAAAAATATAAATGTGAATCAACCCCGCCAGTGTATTAGTAGCCCCTTGGAACTGTGAAATTCGTTGTGTTAACTTTGTTTGACAACATTCATTTAACTTTACTGATTACATCACAGCAGTGTTCGGAATTTTCACGGCAAAACAAAACACTGTCGCAAATTTACTAGGGTAAGAAATAATTTTTTATCGATATCGATAGTAAAATAAATAATGGTCCACCAAATAAATAAATAATAAATTATAAAATACATTAGGTTTGTGTAAAGTTATATCGAAACAGATTCAATTTCTTCTTCAAAATCCACATCAGTACACACAGCAGCACATGCCATTTTATTTGGTTTCTGATAGTTATATTATAAGAGTAGATAGTCATAAATTTTTCGACGTTCTCTGGGAGTAAATGGTTCCGTTTATCACTATAAAGCCATTTATGTACACTGAATGATCAAAGGCAAAAGGACGGGTTATTCAATATTTTCATTAAAAACAAGATGTCGTTAAGGCTTAAATAATAACTTTTACACTGAATAATCTGTGAATTACTGTTTTTTTTGCATATTATTTTAAATTATAAAATATTCCATAGTAATTCTCGATATCGATGAAAAATTATTTCTTACCCTAGTAAATTTGCGACAGTCTTTTGTTTTGCCGTGAAAATTCCGAACACTGCATCACAGTATTATATTTCAAAGTAGCGACGTTTCCACCTTTGCATGACTCACGGCACGGCCAAGGCCCTAAGTTTAACAACCAAGTATCTGTGTACTGTGGCCAGTGACTCCAGTCACGACATCCCCCCCAAGGCTTCCGGAATGCGGAATATAAATCACGCACGCTTCATGACATGATATAAACTATCACAAACCCAGTTCCCTAGATAGGTATGTATAGTTGAATCTACATATATTTAACTTCGCTTTTGCATACGGTTGCGTAAAAGGCAACAATGTAAGCAAAACCAAACTAACCGATAGTATAAGGTATACATACATTTCATTTTCACTCACGGCAAAATTTTGTTTTATTTTTCGGGTACCTCCCACCAAATAACTTTTAATAGAAAATTCTTTCATAAGAAGTTGTTTTTTTTTCAGATAGCTTTTTTTGTCTGTAGTAACGAGTTCGGAACCCTACACTGAGCATGGTCTGACACGCTCTTGTCCGGTTTTTATACTTAAATATAAACATTCTACATGAAAAATTTAGGATATGTGTCAAACAGTATCAATTTGTTTACATCTTTGCCCATTTCGATTGACAGCTATTTTTTCGAATAGTTAAGAAACGCAACTGATGTTCAGTCAGACACAAACACCATGACGTGTATGGGTCGGTATTGTTCTCAATCGGTTTTGTGCTTTACTAGCACAACTAAAAACCGCAACCTTCACGTGAATTACACTTTTACTTGATGTTACACGACATATCAAGCTAGACGCAAATTGCAAGCGAAAAAATAAAACCAGCAAATGGTTTTTTATCGCACCCAAAATAGGGTGTTTATCTGACGTCATATTTTTTTATACGAATAGACAATTGTTCAGAGAGCTATTAACTAAAGACCAGCGAGAAATGTCAAACATGGATTAGGATTGTACACAATGCCGTGAAAAATTGTCGTCGCAAACTAGTGTCCAACCCTCCTAACAGTGCCCATTGTCATGAAAAGAAGAGTACCTACATCAAATCCTATTGGGGTTTCGATAGGGTACAGTTTTGTTTGAGCGAGTTTTAGGGACATTTACGATGTAATTGGATGTAATGTAAGTATCTGAGTTGGATTAAGGAAATACAATTTGTATGAGTAAAAAACGTTTAATGGTGAGGGGGAGAGTGAAGGGAGGTGCAGGTGCGCGTCGGGTTGTTAAAAATGAATGGGATTAGCTTGGATTCACTTGGACGTTCAGTTTTTGATCCATAATATATCCATACTATGTTATAAATGAGAAAGTTACTTTGTCTGTTCCGCTTTCACGGCTGAACCACTCAACCTATTTCGAAGAAATTTGGTATGGAGACAGCTGCTCTTCTAGACCAATGGTTTTTTTTTACTTTTTACCGCGAGTTTACGCAGACAGAGTCGAGTTAGCGTATAACTCATATATTAGACGCCCATTATTACCCTCTTTTAG
This sequence comes from Acleris laterana, assembly GCA_963966035.1. Classification (NCBI taxonomy): domain Eukaryota; kingdom Metazoa; phylum Arthropoda; class Insecta; order Lepidoptera; family Tortricidae; genus Acleris; species Acleris laterana. Next base: position 4,979,645 of record OZ014452.1, read on the forward strand.
ATTTACAAAGGAAATTGGGTGTTATATTCCTGAAATTGTAAATTGCGGTTTTACCTGAACGTTGCAGTGTTGGCCCCTACTCTGACGTATGGTAGTGAATGTTGGGTGTGGCAGGACAAGCGTGAAAGTCGTATAAATGCAGTTGAAATACGCTCTTTGCCCTTTTGTTCTTTGACGTACCTATGTGTGTTGTGAAACTGTTTGATATAGTAAGGAATGAAAAGGTCACACAGAAATGTGGAATAAAAGAAGATGTAGTGACCAAGATTGAAAAGGGCATGCTTCGATGGTTCGGTCATTTGGAAAGAAGATTGATGAAAGAGATATACAGAGCGAAAGTGGTAAGACTTGGAAGAGGCCGCCGGCGTAATTTTTTGAATCAAATCTGAGAAATACTGCAGAAGGGCCGAATCTTAAGTACCCGAAACCGACGTGCCTGCACGACACGATCTTTGAATGTGGAAGAAGCGAAAGAGATTTGTCAGGATCGTAGCAGTTGGAAAGAAGTGGTCTCAGCCTACCCCTCTGGGAAACAGGCGTGATTTATTGTATGTATGTATTTAGATTTACAAAGTTATTCTATACACTGGTTACTTAATATTAGTAGGTTAGATACAGTCACGTGTAATAATAACGCAATATCTCAAAAATATGTCCCAATGCACCTCATCTCATTATAGTGTAAAGAAGAACTTCGTAACATATTTATGTGAGGATTCATTCGATCATATTTTTGCACTGGATTTGGGTGTTTTTCTATTTTGACTTTGGTCGTTGGTTATTTTTTTGGTTTAAAACGGAGAAGATACGTATAATTTGACATATTAAAGAGTTTGGGAGGCCTATTTCGGATAAATTGAACAGTTTAAAGAGGAAATAGCGATAAACAAACGACGCCACGTCGGGCAAGTGCAAAAAATAATAAGGAATCAATAACAATAAATGGTTCTACGAGTATCATCCATCAAATAGCATTGACATGATGAGACATGGATGAGACCTAAATATGTTTAATAGAATACGACGTATATGCCTAAAACTATAATATACAACGTAATATGAGCAATACTCATACAAATTTTAGCCGCCACTGCGAACGAATCACTTTGAAGTGAACTGTTAGCTAATTAAAAAAAGTAAACTTTTTTTATTCATTTACAAACAAAGCAATTACAAAATAAATAAATATTGAAATAAATAACTTACTTGGTCGCTGTCGAAGTTGAAGGCCATTTTTTATATTATGTTATCATACAAATTCTATTTTAAACTCCAAAACACGTACAAAATTATCACAGAGTCATCCAACACGTTTGGAATTGTCAAAGTATTTCGAACATTTTTAAAACCTTGAAGGAGACAGAGTTTGTCTATGATCCGCAGAGGTTTTAGCGGCCCGGGAAATGGAAAATTCTATTGGCACAACTGCGTTGTTGCCTTGGTGACGGGGCCATTTCCTGACACGCGTCCAGGCTTTCCCGAAGGTTCAATGCCTTGAAGTATATACTATAATGTGTATAGTGATGTGATTATTTTCCTATCACAAAGCAACCGACGACTACAAAAAGGATTAGACTACATATTATAATTATCTACCTTTGACTTCCTTTGAACCCTGAAAAAACGTTCGTTCGGAAAAAAAATCGTTATTCGCCGTTTCCTTGAAAACAGTTGATTTCTACTGCCTAAGATTATCTGATTCCGTTTCTTTCAAGGTGGGATTTCAGGCCGAGCCGGAGGTGAGGGCGTAATGGAGCCTAGAGTGTACCTAATTGAATGACTAATGCTCACGCATTTTATACTACGTTTTTCACGTTTTTCAGCCATTGAAATTACTAACATAGAGGTATTCCTTAGTCTTTAGAGTTAGCAACGCATTTACAGTCTTGAGATGGGTCCGTAGCATATCGAAAATCAAATTTCATAAGTACAAAATTCCTAAAAACAAAACTTCGAATATAAAAAATGTCGTTAGTTTTTTCATGCACTAGTAAATATTATTTCACTTTAGACATTTTAAAACAGGCTAATTAAACATAGGACATGCATCTTTAGGAATTTCATACATTAGACATTTTGATATTCGAAGTTTTCTGAATTATGACCATAAATAACGGCATTAAGCCGCAAGCAAGTGTGTAAAAAAAGTTGATAAACTTAAATACGTTTACACAAAACAACGAAATTCACAAATAATGAAACAACATTAAAGCAACAAAAGAAATATTCATTTAAATTAATTAAATTTAACAATCCGTGACATGCTCTATTCAGTAATAGTCGCCGCATATTCTGCCACGCCGATACCCGGAACCCAGGAAACTTTAAAGGCCATTTCATTAAGAATAGCTGCTGAATTATCGTGCACCGTTAACTTAAATAGTTTTGTTCGCTAAGCGACGTCGAATTCCTTCCGCAATAATTAAGCTATCTTATAATACCAAGTTTCTTAACGGCCAGGGTGATTTTCTTAAGCAACTCGTTCTTAAACTCGAAGCATCAAATATTAACAGGCGAGATGAAGTTGTCCCGTCAGAGCCTAAAAACCATATTTAAGTGCGAGGCGTTGTTAGGAGCGTACACACTGACCTAATGAGAGTATATACTTCCTTACTGGTTTCCTTGTAGCAGTGTTTATAAGATGCAGTTTGGTAAACAGCGTGATTAGTGGAAGAGCAGGGCGTTGTAGTAAGTTTGCACGCTGGTACTACACTCGTACAGTGTAAACTCAACGTATTTAGCGACTTCTAGTAGCGTGCACGCTTCACACGACCATTTAACGCTCAACGCCTGGAACGCCGCTGTTCCAAAAGAATCTTACTTTGATTATATTGTACTACTCGTAGCGACCCGTCCTCGCTTCGCTTCGGTTAATGTGAGTTTTCTGTAACACCGGTACATAAAACTGAATTTATTATACATAAAAACCTTCCTCTTGAATCACTCTATCTATTAAAAAAAACGGCATCAAAATCCGTTGCGTAGTTTTAAAGATCTAAGCATACATAGGGACAGACAGCGGGAAGCGACTTTGTTTTATAATATGTAGTGATTATATGATCTACACTAAAGAGGAATGATTTGCATTTTTGTCTTTTTGTAACGAATAAACGCAAAACGAACGGGCCGATTTCAAAAATTCTTTCACCATTCGATTCCCACATTATCCCTGAGTAACATATGCTATTTTTTTTCTACGCAGACGAAGCTCGCTCTTGCATCACGTCACCGTCAGTTAGCGAGACCTGAACATACGTGGCGAAACGTGTGGTATAGGTACAGTCAACCAATTTGATTTCTAGGCCACTTCGGACTATGTTAAAGTGACGTTGTCAACCAAAACGTAAGAGACTTCCTATGATTTGGTTTACAACGTCACGTTGACAAAGTCCATAGTGGCCTAGGAATCAAATTGGTTGACTGTACGCCTTGTGTGATATAAACAAAAGTAAAATATTTATACTTTACTTCACAAATCAGTTACATTACAGCCATGACTCAGCTATCTAATTATACATATACCTACAGTGTGACTGCGGGGTCGTAATCCTAACTTAATTTTCCCAACTCAATACGTTACTCGTATTGAGATTTTATTAGAATAGTGGTTTTTGAAACAATTAAATGTTGGCCTTTTAATAATATAATTGAATTTTTCCCTATTTCATACTAAAATAATGGTCAAAACCTTTTTGAAAATCAATCGATCCGACGAAAAATTGAGTATGTAATATTTGTATACATAAAAAACCAAGTAATTGTCTTAAATCTGTTAAATCTATTACGTTATGTTCTTAATGGTGTAGTGAGTTTTAGTTTACTTTGATGCTACACGACCCCGCAGTCGCCCTGTATAAGTCAAGATCGATCGCGTTTAAAAATAACCGATAAGTAATATTACAAGGAGTTATAGCCCGAGAACATCAAAGTATTACTAATCGCGTGTTTACTTAATGTCGCAATAGAAAATTAGAGTTCGCGACCTTCGCCAAATCGCGTGTATCGTATTTAGTATAAAAGTTTATTAGGTATAACATTAATATCGCAATACGAGTTAGCATTAACCCGCGGATGTCGCCGGCCGGTACATGATTCTTTGCATACAATTATCTTATAAATTGTATGCGAGAAATCAATTCGGGTAGTATGGAAATTATTTCGGTGATGGTACAGTTTTTGGTTGAAAGAGTAGAAAAGGCAGAGACGTCAGCATTGAATATAAGAAAATGTATATTCCGAACTTATAATATAATGATAGAATATACTTCCATTACTAAAAGGTATAACTAACATGGTACAACTTTTAAATTGTCATACATTTTACAAGGGGGGACAAACTCATACAACTTGACCTATTAGTCCAAAAGTAAGCTCTAGGCTTGTACTACGGGTACTAGATAACGATAAACATACATACATTGAACTACAATTTGTAACAGATAGAGTCTATTGTTACTTATTGAAATACCATAGGGAAAGAATGGAATTAGTCACTTTTTTTTTATTGGCTTTTAATGTAATTTTATTGCAGTCCATGCTATTACTTCCCGAAATAATGTGATCAACATCTATACTAGTCAATAAGATACAAACATTCACAAAATGTATGTTTCTGTCGAGAGCATAATAATCGACGTTTCATATGGGTTTACTGTTTGTTGATCATATTTTTTTGGCTTATTCAGTACTATGGAATGGGGTTATTTTAAATTGATATGTACTGCGTGCGTAGCACCTCTACGGGTTACGCCGTAGCGTCGTCGAGGGCCCTTATATTGTCTTTACCCCGATTGTTATCATATCGATAACGTTATACCTCTAATTAACTTGACACTCTTGACAGTAACGTTAAAGATATTATATTACTTAAAAAATATATTGGGGTACAAACAAAATAGAATACAGACCCAGATCATTTTTCCTCTACTACCGCATCTTTAAGATAATGCGATAACGTTAATTACCAAACCTCGAAGTCGCGGTGGCAATAACGTCAATTAACTAGGGACTTCCTTCCGATATAAAATTTATCGATAACTGAATGCTTATTTGGAAGTGACACTTTATAATTAGCTGTAAAGTTTACCTACAGAATAATTGAAAATTAACTAAAATGTGATGATTACTACCCATCAATGTTACATATATAGGAGTTTTTAGGACATTTTTAGAAATTTTAAAATTCAAAAGAAAATCAACCTTTACAACTAAATTTTTATTTTCATCAATTTCCATGCAAAGTAAACTAAAACCTAGAAGTACATCCATAAAGTATGAAAACCGTTATCTTCCTTAATCGACCTTTACGGACTTCAATCTTCATACTGTATAAATGATACAGTTTAATAGGTATTGCAAGTTGCATATTAATAACATACGTCATCTCATAGTCATAACATAACTATTGTCATAAGAAAGTCCAATTTATCGATGAAATAATATCGCGTAGAAGTCCCTAGCAAAATTTTATTCGTGCCACCGCGACTTCGAGGTTTGTTAATTACACATAGACATAATACAATGTCACAAAAACAATGTATAGTTACAGCAAAATTAGGCTTAAGTTCGACGAAATTTTACCAACTATTAAAAAATTTACCAATTACGTCGGACACTCACGGTAGGGCTGTAACTAGTAAGTACATAAAGTTTAGTAGTTTAATGATGGATGAAACTAATAAAGTATGACGCATATGCTACTCAAGTGACCGTATTATGTTGGTGATATGACCTTATGCAGGGTCCGTCTGGATCGCTACCACCATCTTACCCTTTAACCTACCGCCAAGCAGTAGTGTTCGGATAACTGTGTTCCGGTGCGGTGTGGGGATATGGCAACCGGTGAAATAACTAGCATAGAGGCATTCCATCTTAGTCCTGAGGGTTAAGATCTTAAGATCGAAATCTTGATAATGCTAATGTCTATGGGTCACAGATCCCACTTACCATCAGGTGGCCTGTGCTTGTTGGTCTTCTCCAAGACATAAAAAAATAGAGCATCACTACCACAGACAACGAAAATAATGCAACGACCTCAAAACTCTTTCTGTTATATTTAATTTACTTACTGCTAAACATAGCTTATCATAAATTCTGAAATGTCAACGAAATGGAGAAAGCTGAATATTAAATTAACTTCGTGAACGAAAGTTTTACAACAACTGATAAGATGATATTTAAGGGCATTTGTTTAGTCGGGTCGAGAATTCAGGTATGATTCAACGTAAAGTTTGATGAGAATTTATAGTTGTTTCTAAATATATGCATTATCTTTCGCCCGTGAATCAGTTTGCGTGGAATTTGTTCTTAGGAATAGTAACATTAGCGTACCACTTCGTCTAACTATAGGCGTTCAACTTAATTGACTGCCGGGGTATGCAAGAGGCGCGGGGAGGGGGCTATGGTAGTCGATTCATTAGATCATTTTCACAACAAGTATTGTTTCGTAACGAACGTTTGTCCTGACACATCGTTTGTCCGAATTTTCACTTGCCCTAAACTGATTTTCAGATGAGCCAGACAACTTTTTAAGTTTTCCAATTATATCTGCGGTTTGGTAAGGTTAGAGTTGTATTATAACAACACTGAAAAGTTTTAAAATTAAAGATGAAATTGACTTTAGTGTAAACGGAAATTCGGACAAACAATGCGTTAGGACAATGGACAATTAAGGAATTAATAGGGGAAATTTCACGAATAATCGTTTTTCTTCATGTAGCTTTTTTTTAGCGTTATTTTCGGTGAAATTTTAAATTACACAAGTACGGAACGGCGGCAAAAAACATAATAGAAATGTACAAGTTGCCGCGTCAGCTATAACCACATGTTATTCCTTAAATTGCCACTTGTCAAACGTAGATGACCAGCGTATTCAGCCTCGTGTGGATAACAGACTGTTATCATCATCAGTCACGGCAGACACCTGTGTGCCAGAGTAGTGGTTAGTCACGGGCACGAGGTGACCACGTGCGTCAACGACGTTTCTCGAGAATTGTTGTGCAAGATAATTGTTGCTACACACGTTTTACGTTTGGTTACGATGGTAATTTTTCGTACATTTTCGTCTATAAATCAAAAAGTACGTGACGGAAAATTATAGAAAAAATTGTAGATATGACATGACACCCCGTTTGCTATTATCGAATAACTTTCATTTTCCAACCCACATTCTAGACCCCTTTGGAATTGTTTAGAAAAATAATTTCATATTGTTATTGTTGTCTAAAAACAGACGGGGGGTAAGCAAATTATACTATACCAAAGGACATGGCCCGTTTGTGCCCCAATTTGTACACGAATGAGACATATGTGAAAAATCATTAAATAATTATTAATTACACGTGTGATTAATTAAATCTCTGTACAAGCAGCGGAAAAAAAGTAAATATAAAAAAGATATTGTGTGCCGGAAACCACCCACTTGACAGTTTGGCATGTACACATACGCGTGCCGGCGTGTTATTGAAAAAGGTGAATCCCTGGAGGCCGTATTACAAATTCTTAAAACTGACAAGTTCTAGGCAACGAAAGGGACAGAGCCATATGACATCACTCTGTACCTTTCACTAGAGGACGTTTAACTTGGCATGCCGCCTTTTTGGATTAAAGACTCGGGATGCAAAATAAAATAAAAAATTAAGGTGGTTCGCCTAAGGTTCGCGCCCTTTTCCAGCTATAGAGCAGTTTTTTTTTTTTTCTTTTTCTGACGAAAATAACAGTAAGGACTAGAAAAACAACAAACGTTTTACTATTGATATTATTGCACATAACATATACTTTTCCAAAGCAATTTGAACAATCCGTTTAGAAGCAGTAGGCCTTTAAAGAGAGATCATTATTGCAGTTTGAGGTGACAGCGCCTTGCACGTTATGATGTGTTTTGAGGTTATGTAAAAAACTAAGTATCGAATTACTTTAAAACCGCTGCTTTATATGTAAAATGACAAATACATATTGAAAGTACATAATTTTCGCTTTAATTTGAGATATAAATGATTGCTGTACATTCTGGGGCACAGGGCCATAGTAAAACGGGCCATGTCCTTTCAAGTTGATAGCTTTTATAGTTTCGGAGAAAAACTGCTGTGACGTACATACAGACAGACAGACACTGAAATATCACCATAAGGGTTCCTTTTTGACCATCTTGATACGGAATCCTAAAGATATTTCGTGGGGTATTAACGCTTACTTTTTAATTTGACATGTCTTATTAACCATTAGCCAATGAAAGGTAACAGGTGATATTTCGGTATACATTGCTAAGTTAACAAGCTCCTACACGAATAGGAATCAAAGGCTGCGCCATTGTACACTGCAATGTCACCTGTGACGTGCCATTGTCAGGATGGTATAATATGGGTTGGTCTGTACGCTCGTCATTAAAAAATACATGGACGATAAACGCTACAATCCGTCCAATATTATGTCCATACTAATATTATAAATGTTAAAGTAACATTGTCTCACGTGACGCTTTCGCGGCTATGCCGCTAAATCGATTTTAATGTGGTATGAATGAAGAACATAATGACATAAGGTATTTTTCTCAAACATGCTATGTAATGTCGGCGTTATGTTAGTTATTTTAGGCTTCAAAGTGCCACGTTCCCGACGGAACAACTCGAGAGAACTGTAAAGGAATTTCATACAAAATTGAAGGCCTAGGCCGGGAAGTAATTTTTTTTTAATTTTAATATGGCCATGACAGCTTGTTTTATGAACAGACTGAATATCTAAATTATATTTTCTCAAACATGCTATGTAATGTCGGCGTTATGTTAGTTATTTTAGGCTTCAAAGTGCCACGTTCCCGACGGAACAACTCGAGAGAACTGTAAAGGAATTTCATACAAAATTGAAGGCCTAGGCCGGGAAGTAATTTTTTTTTAAATTTTAATATGGCCATGACAGCTGGTTTTATGAGAGGCTGAATATCTAAATTATATTTTTAAATTTTTTGAGAAAATAACGTCAAATACTAGGAGTGCATAAACGTTTGGGAGACATCCGCGCTGTGTCGTGTGCGCCCGCCGCCCGCCCGCCGGTTGCCCGCACCGCCTGAGATCTAAGTTGCGCTATGCCTGATATACCTCCTAATTACCGCTGCGCTCCTGGTACTTTATTTTAACACCCAATTACTTTTCTTCCCTAGGGTGGACATTTATCAATTTACTTTTTTGAGTGATGTCTTTTTTTATTTCATTGCATATGTTTGAGAAAAGCACTATACATACCTCGCCGTGAAAAGGGGTTGCCAGCCTCGTAACTATCCGACCTCGCTTCGCTCGGCCGTTTATATGAACTCGGCCTGCAACCACCTACTTCCCGGCGTCTGTAGTAATGTACTATTTTAAAATTTTTGAGAAAATGTTATAACGTCAAATACTAGGAGTGCATAAACGTTTGGGAGACATCCGCGCTGTGTCGTGTGCGCCCGCCGCCCGCCCGCCGGTTGCCCGCACCGCCTGAGATCTAAGTTGCGCTATGCCTGATATACCTCCTAATTACCGCTGCGCTCCTGGTACTTTATTTTAACACCCAATTACTTTTCTTCCCTAGGGTGGACATTTATCAATTTACTTTTTTGAGTGATGTCTTTTTTTATTTCATTGCATATGTTTGAGAAAAGCACTATACATACCTCGCCGTGAAAAGGTGTTGCCAGCCTCGTAACTATCCAGTCTATATCAGTCGGCCGGCAACCCCCTACTTCCCGGCCTCTGTAGTACCTAATGTACTATTTTTCTTAAGTAGCGCTATACGACTTACGTCAACGGAGTCGCGGGTAACAGCTAGCTAATATTATTATAACAGCCTAAACAAATATTATAAGGAGGAAAGATTTGTATTTTTGTATGTTTGTATTTTTGTAACTAATCAACTCAAAAACTACTGGACTGATTTAAAAAATTCTTTCACCATTAGAATGCTAAACTGTAAATATTTCAGGAGTTTTATAAAAACGAACCTAACGGTAGGTACTGAAATAAATCCTGAAATATTTACAGTATAACAGAAAAAAAAAGTGGCTTGACAAAAGAAACGGTTGGAAAACGATACATTTTACCAATCAATTTTCGGGCTAAAGGCAAGATCAGGGGCCTATTGCATAATAAAGTACAAGCTAATACTATTAGTAAAAATCCATACAAAACCACTAATACTATTAGCTTGTACTTTATTATGCAATCCGCCCCAGATACCTTTTTGATGTGTAAGACACATTAAATTTTCCCAAATCGATACATTTTCTTATACCATCAAGGAACTAAACAGGCAAGTCTGCCAGTAAAACCTTATCCCGGGGTCCCGGGAATTAGAGGACCACCTGCGCCTGGGATCGATAGGCGGGGTCGGCTCTGATTGGGCGGCACAATGGGGGGCGGGGCCGGGCTGCAGATGCTGCGAGTACAGATCGAGATAAACCTGATGAAGTGAAAAAAAACGGGGGCAATCTCACTCAAATTGAGCTAGTCCCAAACTAAGGCTTTGCTTGTCAGCTGAGCACTTTAGTGCTTTGTCACTTTAACTTCATGATTGAACTACTGCACTAATATGTCCGAGGTGTTAAAGTGAAAAGGTACAGAAGTGTATTTAGTTACTAGATAACGATCAACATTACCTGTATAGAGAAATATATAGAAAACATCGAAGACCTACAACAAATACTTGCGCTCATCAGTCTCATCACACAAATATTTGCTCAGACATGGAATTGAACCCAGGACCGCAAGCTTCGAAGGCAGTCTCTACCAACTAAGCTACAGAATAGATAATAGTAAGCTAACCTTTGACATAAACATGAAACAGGTAGCGACATCTAGTTAGTCAACTTAAAGTTCAACTTTAGTTCTTCGATGGCACGTTGAAATGTGTCCACACCAGGATATTGCTGGCTTTGATCAATTCATTACCTTTTTTAATTCAAGATTTCGCTGTAATGATGTGTAGAAACCGCAGTTAGCAAAATTTAAAAATGTAGAATGATATTAATAAAACAAAATATGAATAAAAGTTGTAATATAAAGATGTGCAGACGTCCATACGTGTTTATTTTTGCCAGTTACCTACCTTGTATTAATTTCATTATTTGTTGAAAATATTATTTCTTGTTATAGTATTTTTAATTTTTTGTTTATTCTTACAAACATCATCAAGGGGTCAACGAATAAAAAATAAATTACAAGGAAAAAGGAGTGAAATGTAAAATGGACCAATAAGTGATAATAGTGTTTTTTTTTAATTTTTTTTGCATGTCATTGTGATTACACGCAATAGACGGGTTTTCACGGCAACGTTATCGGGGATTATCATGATGACTCATAAAATAACTCATTATAATTATGAAAACACCTGGGATATCGACTATAATGAGCTGTATCAACTTAGGACCTTATTATAATGCAATAAGGTGAAAACGTATTTTTTTTTGTTATGCGCATAATATATTCATTACTTATTTTACCTCCAGGTATTTTTGATACTTACTTTGTTTAATACAAAGTACTCGAATACCTATCGCATTTGAATATGACTGTATGGGTTGTACGTTATTTTACAGACAGAAGTTGTTAAGAATTTTATTTCATAGAATTTTTTTCTCGTATTATCATTTTATAGAATAATCAATATGTAGAATAATTACTTTGAAGACTTTTAAATCATCGTTTTTTATTTTAAATAAAATTCAATGTTTTTTTTTCATATCATAGAATAGCAAATTAAATATTCTTTGTTTTCATAGATATAAAAAAAATAACCTCGAAGGCTAAGGCGGGAGCTTGCTTCGCTTCGCTCCCGCCATAGCCTTCTAACCTAACCTATTCAAGTCGGTTCTGCCCAGAGAGGTCTTGCTCGCTCGCTTCGCTCGCTCGCTCACTCATATTTATATCATAACTATAGTATTTATCTTATAACCCAACTTTCTAAAAAATACACTGACCAAACAATATTCGTTGAAAAATAATTATATTGTTTGATAAGTTTGTGTAAGTAATGAAAAAATAAAATTACAAAATTCATTGAATTGATTTTCTGTCGAATTTGTTTCTTTCAAGTAAATAGTTAAAAAATAATAATATACGAAGCAAAAATACAAGGACCAAATAGTATATGAAACATTTTCTGTGAAACAAAATTCTGTAATTTTTCAGTCTGTAAAATAAGGGGACACCGACTGTATTTGTTCTAAATGGTTCACTAATGTTTGACAAATCATCATTCATTTTATAAACTTTTATTTCGCAAAGAAATACTGCCCGCTGCATTGTTTTATATTTTTATATTGTCTAACCTAACTCATTTAGGACCCCAGTCCAGTGGCGCCCTTATTACTATTATTCTGATTTCAAATTATCTAAAGAATTTCCTTGCAATCAGACGATACGTTTTTGTAGCGCAAGTAAAAACACAATTTATAGGATACGTAACAATTACCCTTTGAGTAGCCAGCTTAACGGGAAAAGGTGGCCACTTTTTTCCGTTAAGTTGATAACTCGAAGGTGAATTGTTATTAAACTATGTGATATACCTTATAACTTGTGTTTTCATCTGTAGTACAAAAAACTACCGACCAATTTCAAGAAAATACTTTAGTTTATTAGAAAACACAATAATAGTAATGAGGGCGCCACTGTACATCCGGCGTACGCTTGGCGCAGTCTGTAACCTGTGTGAATGTTCTTTTTAGCACAAACACGTTTTTGCGAAATGAATGTTTGTAAAATGATAAAGTTTGTCAAATGATGATTTGGTCAAAAGTGAGGATACTGTTCTAAATAAATATAATTTTAAAGTATCGTAATACGACAATTGGGGTATCGTAGCCAGTGTGCTTGGTTGCATTATCGAAAAAGCATAATTTACATTCTGTCTTAACAAGTCCGTCAGATTAAAAGCCAACCTTTACTAAAACCGTCACATATGGAATCAAATTTTCATTGATATGATATTTTAAATATTCACATCTGCTTTAAAGTCTGAATAAACATATAGGGTGTAGCAAAAAACTTTGCAAATATCAACGGTAAAAGCTAATAGAAGTACCGACATATACCCTACGTTAGTAAAACAAAACAGAAAGCAAATGTGGCGTAATATGTTCCAAGAAGCAACACTGTTCGAACAAATTTTTCTCGCCCATATTCAAACCCTATTAGGTAGGCATTTGTTTCAAATCAAATGATACATTAATACAAAGAGTCGGTTGTTTAAATTCAGAACACAAAAGAAACCAACAAAAAGTATTTTGTTTTTTTTTAATTTTCCAGTAGTCCCGCCCCCAATATTGAGGGTGGTCCATTCCCGTCTGGGAGGATATAAGCGGAGGGATGCTGCCCTCAGTACCAGTGCTTTACCAGTGTTGAGGGAGTGACACCGTAGTGAATGTGAATAAAAAAGAAAATGTTTTGAGAAGCCCCGGAAATTAACTAAAAAAAAGGTAATTGCTTGTTATTTGACCTTATCTTCTAATACTTATATTATAAAGGATGGGCAATTTTTTTTTGCATTTAAGCAAGAGCAAAAGTTAGTAATATACACAAATATTTCTTGCCCCTATATATAAAAAACAAGATTTTGTTTGTTTGTACATATTTTATTCGCGGCTTTACCGTTCATCCGATTGGGATGAAATTGAGCATCGAGATAGCTTGAATCCCAGAGACGGACATACTCAGGATACTTTTTATCCCGGAATATAGGACATTTGATAACCCATCATTTTATCGAATTTCACTTCATCGATTGTATCATTTCATCGAACGCTATTTCCTGCTGAAACAATGTTTTCATGATATCTCGAACATTAATTACGTAGGTTAAGTTAGGTTAGAATTAGAATTACCCAAAAAAAAACTTACGTGGCGTGAAATGCCTTTCGATGCCTTTTCGATGAAATGAAAATACTGTGTAATGATACGTTCGTTGAAAGGTGTTTCGATAAAATAATAGGTACCTACCCAGGATATTCCACGAGGATATAGCGATAAACCACTTCTATGAAGTCACGGGCAACAACTAGTTTGTTATTCAAAAATTAAGTTTTTTTAAGTGCTATCCAAACGTCTTAATTCCATACTGTTATAAAGGGTGTTTTCTTAATTTTGCCAGGTGGAAAATAAAAAAGTGGGGAAAACGCGATTGGAATAAAAAATATTGGAAAACCAACATATTGGGTAGCTATTCTATACAGTCCAAGACGCAAAACTAGTTACCCTTACTCTTAAATTTATCTATTTCGATCCGATTTAATTATTTATTGGAATACCAATATATTTCAAGAAGAAAAATCGAAAATCACGAACAAAATTATAGAGAAAATTAGTTTTCTTGCTGAGTTTTGAAGTAAAAAGAATGATGCATTATTTTATTCCCAGGAACCAAATAAAGGTTCTGTAAGATAACGGACCGCTCGCTCTAGAAAAATCAAAGGAGCAATAGTAGTGTGTAGTAGACTAGTAGTAGTAGTAGTAGATTTGGTAAAAAGAAGATATAACAGTGGCATTCGCCTACTATTTACCTACCTTACATTTGAACAAGATTATAAAAACTTCTTTAAATACTTTTCTTCCTGTCCGCAGGCTGTATCTCCAAAACCATAATAGCTAGGCACTTGAAACCATAAAGGATTATATCAAAATTCTACTCTAGTTCAAAGTTAACAAAGTTAGTACGCAGTCATCTTAACTTAACAAACTCTTGTCACACAGTGCACAGCTCCAATAAATACCTATATATATTTTAATTTGCTTTTATGATCTAAATAAAATAAAAGCCAACTAGCTAGCTAGGCTAGGGGCCGCCCTAGGCGTACTTTTTCGAGTCAAATCGGTGAAATACTGGAAAAGGGCCGAATCTTAAGTACCCGAAACCGACGTGCGTGCATGACTCGATGTATGAATGTGGAAGAAGCGAAAGAAATTTGTCATGATCGTAGCAAGTGGAAAGAAGTGGTCTCTGCCTACCCCTCTTGGAAACAGGCGTGATTTAATGTATGTATGTATGTATGTATAAAATAAAAGACAACGATTTCTGGTTTCTAAAATAATATGATAATTTAATAAGAAAGAAAGATGTATTACCACATTAACCAGAGACTACGAGTAGGTATGTGGCAGGTTTTAAACTTTGTTTTTCTTTACATATTTGTTTAAAATACCCGCAAAATCAAATAATTCTCTGTCTTCTCTTTTTATATAGACAAGTATAAGTATTGCTATTTAAAAATAAAATTTTTGATTGTTTATTTGTGCCTTATGCGCTCAAAAATACTAAACTAATATCATACCGGCTTATACTGAATACTGATGCCTTTGGTAGCGCATGAGTCTTTTAATCTTAATATACGACTGCCCTAAAAGGTGTGCAATATTTTCAGGGTTCATGAATGTATAAACATTTATTCAATATCGATTTTACAGCTTGTATTTTTATAAAAGAAGCTGCCATAAAGTAATTTCGTTAACTGCTAGATCACTCTGTATGAAAATACATATCTTCAGTGGTAGTGCAATAAACACTGCGGAAGTAAAAACAACCGGAAAAGTGTGAGTCGGGCTCGCCCATCGAGGATTCCGCACATGACACGGTTAACTCAATTCAAACTTTGGACTGCCGTTCCTTGCATAAAGACTCTATTTTTTGTGATTTAATTCAAGATTTTTCAGACATATTCCTATACTTACTTGTAGTACGAGTACAAGACGGTATTAAATACTTACTCGTACTTGTCAAATTTGATAAATGTAGGTCAACGGAAAATACCCTATACATTTTGATTCCCTTGAGAGTGTCGAAATATTCGTTTTTTGCGGCTTAAAGGGCCGTAACTTATACGATAAGACGATAACTTAGGTCTGATTTTTTCACAGCTTCAAGAAACTATAGACCTGAGTATATGGTTTTAATTTCAACTCGATACTTCCACGCGTTTCCGAGATAAAGAGTATTGACAGCCAGAGGAACAAATAGACGGACAACAAAGTGATCCTATAAGGGTTCCGTTTTTTACCTTTTGGGGTACGGAACCCTAAAAATCAGTAAGGTGCAAAAAAGAGACCTTTAAAATAGCACAGTGTTGCTTTTTAAATTATTTGTTACGGTGTTACACTATCATTGTGCCCTTTATTTTCCGAAACTAACTTTTAAATCCTGGTTTCAAGCATCCACAAGTACTCTATAACAAAACGCACAATCCACTTTACATATTAAACAGCTGCGAAGCTTTTCTATTAGTCGCAATTCCATCACAGATGCATCAATTACAGACAACTCGAGTCCGCTCAATCGATTCGATACGGTCGCTGATTCGATTACGCGAAGGGTTAGGGCGATATAAAAAGAATAAATACGGATTTATTATCCCCTTAAGGCCGCGCTTAGTGTGAGGTGCGAACTAGTGATGTATTATTTATCTCGCCTACCCTTGCGGCTAGTAAATTTGATTTGAAAGGGTAGGAAAACAGTGCGGACGTGGTGTCCTTTGAGATGTTAAGAGGTTTGGTTTATAGATGTACGAAAACATAGATCCCGTGTAGCCAAATGTCAAGCGTACCACCTGTTTCTTCTGTGTACAACACAACTTGTAGCCAATATTATTGATAAACCGCACATCACTGACTGCAAACTTACGCACACTAATGCACACTGACACACCTAAAAAGTGGTACGCTTTTGAAATTCAATCGAAAGCGTATCATTATCATTGACAGGTGCGAGCAGTACTATTCCATTACCCGTTTTTATACTCCCTCTATGCTTTCCTACCTCTATGGTTTGATTGTAATATGGTGCGTGGTGCGTGGTAAAGTGGTCAAAGAGTGATGGAAACTACACCTAACTTAATGCGCATTTTTAGGGTTCCGTATTCAAAAGTTGCTTACGGAACTATTACTAAGCCTCTGTTGTCTGTCTGTCCGCGGGCTGTATATCACGAACTATAATATCTTTTATCTATACACATGTACCTACCTACTCTATTATGCGATCAAAACCCGTTAGTAATGACCTGCATTATTGTGACAGTAGGGAACAGCAATGACAGCTGTAACGTAATTTTGTAATTAACTACGTTATCAAATATTATAAAGTAATCAGTTTTTAAATTCTAATTTGGAACAAACGAAACCAACACAATTTAAATTTTAATCCCAATTCTAGTTTCAATTGAAACTTCAAATCTGTATATTTTTACGACGATTTTTTTTTAACGACAATAGAATAGGGACTTAATTAGTTTGTCTACGATTAAAAAAAAACATTCATATTCTCAGACACAGCACAGGTTTGTTTAAATATGTGTGTAGATAAAGTAATGCAACTACTAGTTAAGCCTTAAAACACTCGTGTGATCTTATTATAAAACTCGCCCCTATTTTCAGAGTACAAGAAGGGAAACCTAACGTGGCACAAATAAACATTCACGTAATTTTTTGGGGGTTAGTTTAAAACCTCATCTCGTATCACCGGGGAGAGAGGGGTTCATAAAACCATCACTCCGTTTTTCGTGAACTCTCATTATGAACCAGTTACATAAACTACAGATTAAGTAATTCTAATGCCGCTAAAGCAAAACATAAAGTTTGCACCAAGGGCCTCTATTCCACAGGGTAAAACAATATTACTTTTGACGTGTTATGGTATTATTTTTTAACTGGGCCGCCAACTGTCAAGTAGTTACCGTAACCATGGCATTGACGATACGATAACACGTCAAAAGCAATATTGTTTTACCACGTGCCCTGGGTTGGACTTTGAACTATATTTGCACCGTTTTTGGCCACTCTAAATTTTAACTTATATGTAAAGTATTATGAAAAATTACAAAATTATTATATTTAATCTTTATATTAATCTTCAGCTTTAACTAAGAATATGATTTTTAATCCTACAGTATTTTTGATACTCATTTCAACCTCAAGTGGCCACAAACGGTAGTTCTACTCTAATAGCCTCCGTTCCCCCAGAACCATGAAGAGCTGGCTGGAAGCGAGCGGGATGGACGACGGGTCGCTCGCGTGCATGCTGGCCGAGCCGCGCGAGGCGCTGCTGCCCATCACCGGCCGGGAGAACCTGGCGCCCAGGAAGAGGTAACAGGAATCTTATTTTTATGTAATTAGGGGGCAGACGAGCAAGCGAGTCACCTGATGGTAAGGATCATCGCGACACAAACACCCGCAACAGCAAAGGAATCGCAGGTGCGCTGCCGGGATATGAGAAAAGTTAGGAGTAGGGGAAGGCGGAGGGGGAAAGGCAGAGAGGGCCGCGAAATGCAACAGAGGCACTCTTAGTCCACGAGGGTATTCTGTGTAAGGGTGGAACTACCCCGATCAAGCCGGCCGGTCAGACGTGGATAAAGCATCCGTCACTCTCGTACTTATTTACGAGAAGAAGGTGACAGAAGGTGAAGGTGAAACGCAGCCATATTGGGGACCCTGCACTCAACCTAACGATTAAATACACCGTGGCTCTACCACTTCAAAAATCTATGATATCTTAAGCTGGGTCTACATTTCTATCATTTTGGCGATCACGATAATGCGTATCGTATCGAGCTCGCGCATACCGTATCATAAGCATCGTGCATCGTCGTTTCATTAGATTCAAGGCAAAAAAAAGACTTCACCCGCCGAAGTAAAATTTCCCAATTTTGGTAGGACGCGGCAGATCCTCATTTCTAGTGCCAAGATAAAAAAAAACGAAACCAAACTTAGTTTCATTGATGTCCATAATTTGCCGCCAAACTGTCGTATATCTTACTACGTCTTGACGTGTTACCGAAAATGAAGATGTATTATGATGGTATTGTTTTTCTCGCCCACACTTACTGTCAAGTAAATAAGAGCATAAGAGCTATGAAAACGTTGACTACACGGAAACACGTCAAAAGCAATAAGGGTTGACCGTGTTGAGTCTCGGCCGGAAAGCGATGGAACTTTAGCGCACATGGCCGTCTACGAGTCAATTGAGTCTGTCATAAATTTCCATCAGGAATGTAGGCAGCCTGCCCTAATACCTGGGTCTGGGCACTAAAATATTGGATGGGTCGGCACTATAAACGTCAATATTTCATTTTTATGACTCCTACGCGAACTAGTAGAGTACCTAATAATAGAAATAAATGGATGTTCAAACACTAGCTACAGGCTCTAAGCATGATCAAGACATTCAATAGGCACTAACTGTCCTTTTATAAAAGTAATTACATATAGATACTCGTAGTATGTAATTTATGTAACTTTAAAAATGTTCGTCGGTCTGTAGGTAGGCGGTTGAAATTTTAAGTGTGTATTTTCACATCCGTGATATATACATATAACAAAAAATAATACACGTGTGTATACAAAAATAGTATAGTTTATGTGTGACACCGCCTCGCATTTTATTTAATTCTGGTTATTGTGTTTTTAAGTTTTGGTCGCATCGTAAAGTTTTAACATAGACACGTCGACCTTATACATCGACCGCTAGTAAGCGTGAGGTGCTGGAGGGAGTGAGGTACGAAGAATGAGTAGAATCTCGACTATCATTGCCCTTTCCCCCCACCTCATGCATACCCCGGCTCCTATAGCCTCGTAGATAGCCTCAGTATAGGTAAAAAACACTCTTGAAATTTGATGTAAATTGTACATTAGTTTTGTACACAACTACATGCAAGAGGTCATTTACCAACAAGAATAAACACGTCGTCATATGAAATTATCATGTCCTTCAAACAAAGAAAAAAAAAACTAGAATTCTAGAAGTAAAATGATGACATGAATTGTCTAATCTGTATCTATGGCGATATTAATGAAATATCTAATCGGTTGTCACATAATCGTCCGGTTATCACAATTCATATGTAAAGAGTAGATATGTTCCTATTCACGTATATAAATATTTTCCTGACGACAATTTACTTGAATTTACCAACGCTTCATCGAGACATCTTCCAGTGTCCTAGTACCCATACTAGGAGCCTAGAGCTTAGTTTGGAACTAGGTCAATTTGTGTGAGATTGTCCATAATCCATAATATTCATTTATTATTTTATTTATGTAATTGTATGTTTGTTAATACTTGCATAAGTACATTATCAAACGCTCAGGCGAGTCACCTGGACCGACAATCCAATAAAAATGCGTGGAGAAACGTATCATCTGTGTCAACTATGCATTGGGAAAATGGGAAGTAACAATCCTCTATTCCACTACGATTTAGCCCATCTTGATTCTATATTATCATTTATCATTGTATTGTGGACATTTAGGGACAATGGTAGCTTTTATTCACTTGACAGTACTGTAAGGTACATGACGTCAAAGTTATGTTAGATTTTTTTTTAATTGCATTATGTTGGTAAGGCGTAGGAGCACATCACCACCTGATAATAAGTGGGTTCTGAAGCATTACAATCTCAGCTTAAAAGTATCTTGCTGACCCTGAGGTTTAGGATGGAATGTAATGCCTTTATACTAATTGCGCCGGTTGTCTTACACCTTGCAACTAAACGAACACTAAGGCCCGTATTTATAAACTAATCTCAACTCTAATGCTCGTCTTGAGATGTGTCAAAAATGACAGTGTTCTATGGTTTGACGTTTACTTTGACGTATCTTGTGACGCGCATCTCAGCCAAGATGAGTTTATAAATACGGGCCTAAGTGTAAATGAAGTGGCTAGTTTTAATTTAAATAGGTGGTTAAAGATAAATGTGTTATTTTTTTTCAGGGACAGGACCCTAGAGCCTTGCCCACTGTCCGAAGAAGCGTACCTCTCTAGCGGCGCGGGGTCGCCCTGCGCGGGGCTGTCGCGGGAGGAGCGCCGGCGCCGGCGCCGCGCCACGCTCAAGTACCGCACCGCGCACGCCACGCGCGAGCGCATCCGCGTCGAGGCCTTCAACGGCGCCTTCGCAGAACTACGCCGGCTCCTCCCAACCCTCCCCCCAGACAAGAAACTCTCCAAAATAGAAATACTCCGCCTCGCAATTTGTTATATCGCATACTTGAACCATGTTCTTGAAGCGTGAATTTAGATTTGGAATTCTATAAGTGCCATCTTTGATCTCAAGTAGGTTTAAGATTCTTGCGAGTTACACTTTGAGAAGCATTCTGCAGTGCTAGGTCAACTGTGTTATCAATTGCTTTCTTGTAATTATTTTTATATGTCTTCCTTTATTGTTACTGAAGTAACGAGGTGATTTAAAATGAAACAACAATATGTTACTTAATAAGCTTTATTTACAACAACAAACCTAATATATTAAGTATGAAATTACACATTTTTCTTTATTATTTTCACTGAGTAGCAACCCAAAGCGACACAATCATGTATTATAAATATGAGATCTGAAAATACTCACGTAATGAATTGCAGGGCCGCAAAGTTACTTAAATAATAATATCAATTTCACCAGAATTTATTTAGACCTTATATTGCTTAGATAACTTAGGAAAACTGGGAAAAATATTAATCCGTGTAAGAATCCCAGAATAACTAAACTAAAGAACATTCTGAAGAAGAAAACCTCAATAATTTCGGTATAGGAGAATGCTAGCACAATTATAGGTATGTTGGTGAAGGTTATACCGGTGACGATGGTGGCTCCGACCGCCTTGATGGCGTACTCCACCCGCTCGTCCGGCGGCGCGGGGCTCGTGGCGTACGCGTACCCGATGTGGGAGCAGAACTCGACCGCGATGCCGATCGACACGATCAGGTTTACACACGACACGGCATTCAGGGGGATGTTCCAAAGGTACATGACGCCCATCATATTAACCACCACCATAATAGAAGTACAGGTCACGGCGATTGTTGTCACAACATTGAACCCAGATGCTATAAGGTAGATCAACATAGCACCGATAAGACAATAACCGATTGAAGAGAACGTGTCAGACCACATATAGAGGTATTGCTCGAAGAAAACATAAAAGACTGAGTAGGGAAATACTTCGACGTCCAAGCCAATATGCAGCTTGATAGCCGCC
Organism: Acleris laterana; assembly: GCA_963966035.1. Lineage (NCBI taxonomy): Eukaryota > Metazoa > Arthropoda > Insecta > Lepidoptera > Tortricidae > Acleris > Acleris laterana. Next base: position 5,001,619 of record OZ014452.1, read on the forward strand.
GTTATGTTTTCGCTGACCTCGTAGCCGTACTTGATGGCTGTGATGTAGTCGCGGGAGTAGGCGAGGGGCGCGTGGTACCCCATGAAGTTGGTGTCGTGCACAGTAGCCCTGCCTTCTGAATCTAATATGTAATTGACTCCTGCGGCATAGCTGGCTCTACCACCCTTACTGCATATATCTGTTGGAGGGTCTTGCAAAAAGAATGGAAGGTAAGTAGCAAAAGCCTCGGGCGATAAGCGAAGCCCCCTAATTGTTTCATCCCGTTCGATCTCACAATATTGACATTCTGGAGAATTGTCTGTACTTTCACAAAAGCCACCGTTAGTCACATTAAACTTACAGCACGCACCCTGCAAACTAGTCCAGTCAAAGTAATCATCTATCCAGGAATTGGTGCTCTTAGACAAGTAGGTGATATCGGTATGTTGGGCCGCTAAGTGTATTTGTAAGAAGAGTGAATCGTCGTTGCACAGCTGACCCCCGCAGACCACATTCTGATGCTCAGTGTTGGTGAAGTTTAACCCATCTTTTAGCACGAAGTACACTGGGGGCCCGAGACGCAAAAGATCTTTCACAGACTGTAAGTATTTGTAAACATACGAGTCCTGAGGCAAAGCCATTTCCTGATCCAAACCGATTTCTAATTTAGGAATAAGGAATATACTCGTTACTAACATTATAAAGAATGCAATAACAACAACAATTTTTACCCGCCAATTAAGAAGAAACTTAGCATATGGCTCCATCAACCTTTGCGTCAGACCTACGTAGGGAGTTTCAGAATTAATAGGGTCATCGTCATTGAGAATTTTCTTTTGCACACAAAAGAATATATCGAATCTGTTTTGAGACGCCCGTTTGTAGTCTAAAGACAATATTGCTACAACCGTTGTCACTTGAAAAACGAACAAGAACCCTAGCGATATACTTGCGAAAATTGCAAACGTGACAACCGCAGGGAAATTAGTGAGGGTACCAATAGCAAAACAAGTTATTTGAGTAATGGAAGAGACTAACATGGAAGGACCGACCTTCGCCATCATTTTAGAGAAGACAAACTTCCGCTTCTTCTCTAAACTCATGTTAGGATTATAATCATCATAGGATTTTAAATTACTGTCTACCTCATGCAAGGTATTGACCATCAGGAAAACATTGTCGATACCGATTGATAACACAAAGAACGGGATCACATTAATTGCTAACAATGTCAATGTCACTCCGGCGTAACCCAAAACGCCCATCGCGCAGAAAATCGCAATGACTTCAACAATAATACTTGCGAGAGCGACCGTTACCTTACTATCTATGAACCAGGTCTTGCAATACCTGACGTTCCCGAGAGAAATCACAACATACACAAACATTAGCACGTAACTGATGGCTATAGGGACTACTTCCGCTAGAGAAACCCGTTCAATTTCATCTTCTATAGACCGCTCAGCTCCGTAAGACACGTCAATGAAATCTGGTTTCCGGTTCGCTGCATAGTCATGCATCAATTCCAAAAATTCTTTTTCCCATTGAAGAACTGGTTCCAATTCCGAGGATAAGAGGAAGTTAGATATGGGCAGGTTAATTAATAAGGTGTCTGCGCCGAGGATGTCCGTTCCTTCAAATCCGCCGAAGGTTATCTCCGGCTCCGAGCCGCCTCCCCACGACGCCAAGCAATCCAGTCCATAGAAGTTGTTTAAGCAGTTTTGAATCTGATTCAAATAGGTGGCGTTATTAATGTTGTCGCGGCTGTCGCCGAGGTAGACCGACACCGACATCAGCACGCACTCGTCGACGCGCTGCTCGCCGCCGCGCGCGCGCAGCGGCGCGTAGCACACCTGCTCCAGCGTCACTCCGCCGTTCTCTCTCCCGATGTTCATGATAGCGTCCTCTAATTTTACCAATTCTTCTACAGCCTCTAACCGAAAAGCAGGACCGTATGTCACATTGTCTGCTTCGAACGAGTCCAATCCTTTTATTTGCATGTAAACTTGAGCAGCTCTGTAAAATGGCCCGAATCTAGAATTGAAATAATTGAGCTCAGCTCGACTTCTAGAATCCGGCGCGGACCACAGCTCCAATGGATCCGCGGTTAGGTTTAGGTTTAACACTCCAAACAACATGCCGAAAGCCAGCCACGATGTCAGCATAATAGTCAGTACAGCGTTTGTAGCGAAGAACGCGCCCAAGTTTGAGAATATCAACTGGAAAAAGCGTTGCATTTTATTCAGCTGGTGCTTGCTGGGCTTTGGTGGTGGCGTACGTCTTCCTTCTTCTTTGATTTTCTGTCGATTATATTCCCTTACAGTAAGAATTGTAAATATGATAACTGCAAAAACAAAGAATATGAGTCCTACGGAAAAAGCTATGCAATTCAGTGAAAAAACTGTGCACATTTCTGGAACATACGGCTCGCCACCGGAGGGGCACACGCTGGCACAATCAACGCAACTGCACGGGAAATCATCGAAGTTAGTCTCATTACACAGTGGAGCTCGCGCATTCATGGAATCTTCTGGAGTCGGCCACCTTAAGAAGTTAACTTGGACGGGCGCTAGAGGGTTGCTTGAGATATCACCAGTAAAACCGAACCAGGCGTCCGCGTCGCACACTGGGGCGCTGCCGCACATGATGTTGATGGCCGGCAGACCGGTCTGGGGGACCAGCACGCCGGCGCAGGAGGTGTGTGCGTCAATCATGAAGTCGTTGAACACCCGGTAATGGACCTCGCTCACGTAAGTTAGGTTATCGTCTGTAGTCGTGGTGTCCACTTCTACAAAACGCGCCTGATCTGGCGAGCAGTTCAGCTCACAAATCTGCCGCACAAAATTACGCAGACACGTCGGGCATCTACCAAGGACACCGTCTGCCAACAGCATGCTCTCAGCCATCCCTTGTAACTGCTCTGTATCGCAGCATGTATAGATTTCATCGTTAGGTTTTCTGTTTCCATCGTCATCGTATAAGAGGTACGAGCATCTTCTCTCCAAGATATCCAAGGTGTCGCTATATACATCTGGTGCTAGTGTTGAATTCAGGATGGGCATAGGCGGCCCGCTGTACTCGCAGCTTTTGGGGAAGCCGTCGAAGACCCCGCACTGGCGCCGCATGACACAGAGCGGCCTGACATGGCCCCAGAGGCACACGAACACAGTCAACAGTGCCAACAGCTTCATCGTGGCTGTGTATCGTCCGCAACGACGTCACGTCACACGCCGCACATAGTTGTTGTAAAGTGAACGATAGACGCGGAACCGGCCGCACTCAGCCGCGCTTCCCAAATGGACGACGTATTGGCTCATCCAACTAAAAATAATCTACATACAGTCAATCCGATAGCTGTTATCGGAAATTAGTGCAGGTGGCTGATAAATTATAATATCATTTATTACTACATCGCAATATAAATCCTTGTTGTTCGGAAAGATAATAGAGTTGCTTAGTTTAAAATTAAGAGACAATGGGGAATTTTCTTTCAAGCAACATTGATTAAAAACCTTGGTTGCACCAGGAAATCATAAGCTCTGCTAAAACTAAACTTTGTAGGGTTCCGTACCGTCCGTCTCTCCGTTCTAACTTTAAGCGGCTAGCTGAAACATAAAGGTAACGTGTAATATGGAAAATATTGCAATTTTGAAGCAAATCAAGTTTAACGATAGTTACTTTATACTTAGTTAAAGAGCGAGACCGTAAGGCACCGAGTTTGAACCCCGCGGTCACCATGTACAGTCAACAGCGTAAATAAGTGATCATTTCTGTACCTTGTCACTTTCAATCGTTTCACAATTTTGTATCTCATTTCAAACACAGTGACAAGATACATAAATGATCACTTATTTATGCTGTTGACTGTACTAATGAGTTTTTCTAACTTAAGTGCACTACCCGATGCTCTTACGGTGAAGGAAAAAACATCGTAAGGAAACCCGCACATTCGACGAGCTGAGTGTGTAAGAGAGTAGCACCAAAGATCCTAAAGGCTCGAAGTGTATCCGAAAGGGTCCATAGATTATACTTAGTTAAATAGCAAATAGCAATTAACCGTATAGGTAAAGAACGAAAACCGGCCAAGCGCGAGTCGGACTCCAGCACACGTCTTGATTTGATACCTAGTATAAATTTTAGAAACTGCACTGAGCAAACGTCGAGCGTCCAGTGGCGCCCTCATTACTATTATTGTGTTTTCTAATTAACTAAAGAATTTCCTTGCAATCAAACGATAGATTTTTGTAGCGCAAGTAAAAAGACAAGTTATGGGATACGTAACAAACTTTAATAACAATTACCCTTTGAGTAGTCAGCTTAACGGGAAAAGGTGGTCACTTTTTTCCGTTAAGTTGATAACTCGAAGGAGAACTGTTATCAAACTATTTGATATACCCAATAAGTTGTGTTTTCATTTGTAGTACAAAACCCTACTGACCAATTTCAAGAAAATACTTTAGTTTATTAGAAAACACAATAATAGTAATGAGGGCGCCACTGTACATCCGGCGTACGCTCGGCGCAGTCTTAAATATTGAGCTGGGGGGTTATTATGACATAGTTATGCAATTTTGTTTACGCTGAGAGAAAAAGACAGAGCTATATAACTGCCATATCTCTGTCCCTTACACTCACCGTAAAATGAACTGCATAGTTAGGTTATAACATAATAACCCCCCAGTACTTTATAAACACATGTCAAAATTTGGGGTCTCTATTGACTGCCATAATTATTTTTAGTCATGTGTTTCAAGTCATAATTTTCGCAAGTCATAATGCATTTTTCTCAGGACACGGTTATTTTTTCAGGATTTTTATAAAACTAACCTAACCTAACCTAAATAATCTACACGATAAACGTTTATCAAAAACTGTAACTTCAGCCTGAAAGAAGTTATGACGAAAAAAAGTATGACTAACAATACATTATGACCAACGATATGTATGGCAGTCAAAGGGATCCGCAAAATTTGTCTTTTAACCCATACCTCATAAAATCATTTTTATTGCCGACATCGGTTGATAAAAATCGTGAATTATTCTGGTTTAGTGCGTGCACGTTTCCGCGTATTATTGGCTCATGGCAAATGCATGGGTATGGCAGGGGGGCGAGAGGTCCCGGGGGAGCCGCTCCACGCCGCACCTGCGTCGAACCAATACAATAGCTTGGATGTTTAGATGGAACACTTGAATAGATATAATGATGAAAATTATTATGACGACTCGATTAGTTTCATCGAATAGTTCAATTCCCGGAAAGAAAAGTATTTTGCAGCTAGAGTTGTGGTTCCCGAGTTTTGATGTTTTCCGAAGTTCTTGGTTATGATGATCAAAAAAAAAAAAAAAAAGGGCCCGGATAGGCTTTGTCAGCCTAAAGTCGAAACTTGGGCTGGCAGTCCCAGGATTTTCGGGACTGAATTGGTATGGCTAGTCACAAGTCCTGACTGCAAACCCGAGTCCAGGCATTCTTCCAAGATTATAGGATGATAATAACAAGATTCACTGAACGTTATAAGGGTAAAGTAATTGGGCGTAATCTTATTAGGGTAGTTTGGGGGGGAGAGGATTTCGCGACGAACTGCGAACACGTGAGGGCATTTCACGGGGAATTGAATATCGTTGTCACATCGTTAACAGAAGTGTATTAACAATTTCATGAAAGGCCATTAATGGGATGAGCCATCTTGCATGGTACGATTACAGTTTTCATTTGGCCAGAATCAAGAGTCTGATGTTTAAAACGTGATGTCTTTGACAAATTATTCAAATTTTAGTTTTTAATATTTGTTTTTAATTTGGTTTTGTCCGGCGACTGCGTTCGCGCAGAAAAACTAAACGTAGCTTATGTTCATCAGGGATAATGTAGGATTCTAACGGTATTTTTTTTTCTCAAATAGGTCCATTAGTTTAGATATAGTATGGACTCATTGAAGTCGAATTCAAGGTTTTTGTTATGATGGCAATTAAGAGGAACCCACAGATTTCCTGAAAGTATAGGTAGGCATTTCTGAAGGTTATAGAAGAGTTAAAATACCTTCCCAATAATTGATTCCTGCATTTCTTAATTTGCTAAAAATAAAGGTAAAATGAAACTCATCATTAAAAATATGAAAATATAATTTGGATCAATAATATAAGTACCAAGTTCTTCCAAATGACTGAATAAGCTTACAGTGGGTTCTCAAAATTAAATCTCTACATAGTATTTAAAACAAAGTCGCTTCCCACCGTCGGTCGCGGCGTCGCTGTCCCTCTTGACGCGTAAATCTTTCAAAACTACGCAAGGAATTTAAATACGGTTTTCATCAATCTTCTGTAATTCAAGAGAAAGGTTTTTATGTATATTAATTTCTGCATTATGTACCGGTATTTCAAATTAAAAGAAGTAGATAGGTACATTTTAAAGATATGGTGAAAGTATACCAATTAGCATCAGCGCCCAATATGTGAGTGAGCGTGGTGACAGGTCGCGTGCTGATGAGACGGATGGCCCTAATCGCCGTCTGGGGAAATCATTCGCCCCTGATGACGGGTAATTGATACCTAAACAGGGGAATGACTTTCCCACACTTTTAATGCGATCTGCTTAGTTCGTTTTCAATGTCCACTTGTTACAGTGTCGTGGATAATTTGGTGTCTTCCTCGCACCACTAGCCAGTTTGATTACTGCAAGTATTCAGTCGTATTAAGTACTAGCGACCCGCCCTCGCTTCGCTTCGGTTTGCGAGTTTTCTGTAACACCCGTACATAAAACAGAGTTTATTATACATAAAAACCTTCCTCTTGAATCACTCTATCTACTAAAAAAAACCGCATCAAAATCCGTTGCGTAGTTTTAAAGATCTAAGCATACATAGGGACAGACAGCGGGAAGCGACTTTGTTTTATACTATGTAGTGATTAGACGAAAGCAGACCTAGAGTTAAACCATAATTATTCATGCACCTGTAACTATTTACATCGAATACAGTCCGTTTTCAGAGGTATTTCCTCCTTTGTAGGTACTTGACTTAGGTGTACTGTACCACAGGCTGTGGGTACCCATTGTATTATTGTTTAGATCGACGGTGACCGCACTGACCGCTTTCCATCAAGTGAATGGTCTGCTCGTTAAAAATAGATTACAAGTCTACATATTTTGTATGGGTCTTTGTTACTACAACGCATAAAACTATTTAACAAAATAGGCATAGGTTGGCATAGGTACATCATACCTACATTATTTTATTTTTTCTAAGGAACAAACTCTACGACGAACTTATGAATGCCTTTATAGCGTATGTACTGTGTAGGTACAGTACATACGCTTTATGAATCCAAAACGTTAACAAAAACAAAATCTGTTTATTTTTACACAAAAAACAATCTTGAATTTTTCAATGATCTTTTAGTTAAGAGTATAAATGAGTTGTACACTTTTGTTATTAATACGATTTATTTATTAACATTTTTTTTTTATAGCATGGAGAAGACAAACGAGCACACAGGCCACCTGATGGAAAGTAGAAACTGTGACCCATAGACATTCGCATTCACAAGACTGCAATGCAATCCTAAGACTGCAAATGCGTTGCCATCCCTGAGGACTAAGATGGAATGCCTCTATGATAGTCATTTCACCGGGTATCTTATCCTCAAACCGGAAAACAACAATGCGAACACTGCTGTTTGTTTTAACATTAGGTACCTACCTACTTATGTTTTTATTATTATTTTTAAGTAAATATCGTTTTAGTATGTTCTTTACCTGTTAACAGTTCAGTGGTGTTGGTTTTTTTTTACCGTGTGAATAGAGGCACTGAATCCATCAAAGCGCTAAATGTTAACCACGTTTATGCTGCCATCTATCGGTAAAAGCGAGTGACGAGTGACTAAAACGCGTGACGTACAAGTACCTTATTGTGATTACAACGCCATCTGTAGCGGAGTAGCATAACTCCGTTGTGAAATACTTCACCATCTTGAAAACGAATGCATCCACTCAACGGCAGATGTCGCTGCTAAAACACAATTCATGAAGCTTCTCTTAACAGGTACTGCTGAAAATAATGGGCAATAAAATTGATGCTTATTCGACGCACGCCAAAGTACCGTACAGTCATTCTAGAAAATGTACATCATGTCGATAAAGGCATTTTAGAATGTTGGCAGTTGCTTCACATGTTATATATAATTTACACAAAGCATCTTAGGTTTACTTACATAGGTACCTTACCTAAATATAAACTGACTAGCTGTTCCCGTGTCCACTTCGTTGGGCAAAACATTTTTTTTGAGTTAATAATTTTCCCGCTAATTCCCGTTCCCGTGGGAATTTCGGGAATTCCTTTCTTAGTGCACCTCTACGGTAGGAACCTAAGCTACGTCCCTTCCAAATGTCAAGTGCCTACGTTTAGCCGTTTAGGCTGTGCGTTGATATGTCAGTCAGTCAGTCAGTTTCTCCTTTTATATATTAAGATTTGCTACTTGGGTAGATAATGTATGCCTTTGTTTATTTTATGATTTGGCCTGGTTATTCAGACTTTTTTTCTTGTCTTATCATATTTCGCTGAAGTGGTCTCAGACAGCTTAGGAAAGCTTACCGAATACTTAACAAGTTAATCGTATCTAGGTTTGACATAAATGTTATCTTATCTTTCCCGAAGAACAATTCTCGAGAACTTCGTTTTATAGAGAATCAAATCATTGTTTCAAATATAAGCCGTCATTGTTCTGCAGCGTCGATAGGTACTTATTGCCTGATATCGGCGCCACGCAAAAAAACCAATCACGATATTCATTTACTTACTAATACAATTATCAGTTGATTTTTGATATTAATTTGTAATGCACGGGAATATTCCTTTCTAGACACGATAAGATAAGACTGATCCAAAGCAAGATTTTGATTTACAAATACAGTCATTTAATTTTAGAAATTAGCTTAAAAACTAAATAATTCTAAATTGTTCTTACTCTCAGCGGCAACTGCAAGGAAAAGTTAAGTCTACAGTTAGTCTCAAGTTCATTTTAGTAGTGTTAAAATAACAAATCTTGATGCAAGACCAAAACTAAATTTTGCTTGCTGCGGGTAAATAATGCAAAGATTTATGCAAAGAACTTGAAATAGAAATAAAGAATAAAGTATTTTAAATACTTTTTCTCCGTATCATACATACATAAATTAAATCACGCCTGTTTCCCAGAGGGGTAGGCAGAGACCACTTCTTTTCACTTGCTACGATCTTGACAAATTTCTTTAACTTCTTTCACATTCATACATCGAGTCATGCACGCACGTCGATTTCGGGTACCTACTTTAAGATTCGGCCCTTTCCAGTATTTGTCTCCGCATCATGAAGTAAATATTTTATTAACAAGTATGTTTTATTCCAAAGACAAACGAGCTAGTTATTCTAGTGTTATTCGAACGAGCAGCCGTCTATTGTTCTAATTGCCACTTAAGAATTTCAGAATTCGTCCGTTTGGTGCGCACTTAACCGGATTTCATAAGTCCTTGTGTTGTATTTCAAAGACGTAGTGCTATTATTTAAAAAAACTAGCGACCCACCCTCGCTTCGCTGCTGTTTATGTGTTATTTCTCTAACACCCGCACATAAACCAGAAGCTATTATAAAAAAACTCTTGAATCACTCTCCATTGAATAAAACCGCTTTGAAACCCGTTGCGTAGTTCGAAAGATCTAATTCACAAAAGTGTTAGGTTCAGAGTTCCCTATTTCACCATCCTCACAATGTCAGGTGACAGGTTACCATTTGGTATACATTGCAAAGTTAGCAAGTTGTCACATCAGTGACATTTATACACTGGGCCATGTGCACTAAAATACAACCTGTCACCTATGTTAGACACGACACAGAGCCCGGTCATGGCCTTTTGCTGCATTCCAGATGTAAAAAAAGGAACCCGTTTTTTTCTACTATGAATGACGCATCCGTCTAATTCTATAGAACATTTGGCACTGACTTTTGACGAATCACATGACATCCCATTTATTCGAATCATTTAGGAGCTAAAGAGCAACATGCGATGTTTGATTACATAAATAAAGATTCCTCCGTCTTGCTTTGCGTAGTCCTGCGAAAAAATAAACAACTGAAGGAATTAAGGCGCTGCATTATATTGTAATGCAACTATAGCTTCTGCCCATGAACTTCATCCGCGTTGAGTATCTTACAGAAACAGTGATTTTCCTCGGTATGATCTGGGTAGTGATTCTCTGAACAACGACGGTCGGACGGACGGACGAGTGAAGGTCCTAGCGGCGAGTTTAAGTAATCCTGTCAGTGCGAACAAAACATATTTTAGCGCGTGTATTTTCAATTTAGCAGCATAGGTTAGTGCTTCGCCCCAGACGCTCGAAGCAAACAAAGGGGTATCATAAATATAATTTTTATGTGTCCTTCTCAAGCACAGTAGCGTCCAATCGAAACTATCAATTCGGACGTAGTTTTTTTTCAAAACTAGTTAAATCAGCATGGTTTCTGGCCAGTTTTCATGAAAATCACTGGAAACTGGAACTTCCACATATGGCCAGGAGATACCCCGTGAGCTAGGTACGTTCGTGAACCGCGGATTCACGGGCACCGGGTAAACAAATCCCGAGCCAAGAATGCGCCGGCGCACGTCACGACGTATTTACAACGTGGTGCCGACCTATACTGCCCTCCAAAGCTCATAGATGTATCTCAGATAAAACTCCATAGTAATATCAACCCCATTACTAACGGAGGAGAATTAAAAATGCTTTGATTATAGAATTTGAGATTGGGCTTATTGGCTTAAGCGGTATAAGATACCCCGTAGCTAGAACGATGCAATCCATGGCTGGTCGGTGTCAGCTGACCCATCTATTCCTTTTAATATTATGAAGATGTAAGTTTGTCTGTTTTTCACGGTGAGTACCAGAGGGCCCAGACAAGATGCACTACGCTAGCTACCGTTTCTCTTTGATTATTTTTTAAACCAATCACTGCACTGGTAGAGGATGTGACATGAAAAGTCACGTGAAATACCAGTGACGCGATTGGTTTAAAAACTAAATGAATAGAAACGATAGTTAGCGTAATGCATCTTGTGATCTTGTCTGAGCTCTCAGTACCCTTAGCTTGAGTTACAATTACCGTACTCGCTAGCGAGTAGTGAGTCGAATGCTCTGGCCTAGCAGTATTCTTATAGAGCACAAGGGACAGAGCATTCGACTAGCTAGCGAGTACGGCAATTGTAACTCATGGTAAGGATATACTAGGCCCTTGTTCCACTGCTGACAAAGAGCGTGAAGCGAGTTGAGCCAGCGATCAACTATTAATATATCTATGTGTCTCTATTGACACGGGATGTATATTTTTTGATATGACAAACTAGTGGAAAGGTTTATCGCCGGCAGTGTGAACAAAAGATATATAGATAAGATATAGGTAAACCGTTTCAATACAAGAAACGCATACCTACAGTCTGTAAGCACTTAGAAGATGCTTCGGTTTTGTACATCTCTCTCACTCGCTCTTGATAAGATCGTATTTCATTTTGGTTTCGAACACATACAGAAAGACAGGTGTTGTAAGAAACATTCAGCGTTGGGGATTTCCACGAGCTTCCCTAAGGGCTGGCTTACCCCGAAGAAACGGACCACCCGTATGAGAGTGAGTGAAAGATAAGTACAAACCCGAAGCATCTTCTGAGAGCTATCGTACTGTAATGTAACCTATATTCATAACTAGCGACCCGCCTTCGCTTCGCTTCGGTTTATGTGAGTTTTCTGTAACACCCGTACATGAAACAGGATTTATTATACATAAAAACCTTCCTCTTGAAACACTCTATCTATTAATAAAAACCGCATTAAAATCCGTTGCGTAGTTTTAAGGATCTAAGCATTCATAGGGACAGACAGCGGAAAGCGACTTTGTTTTATAATGGTTTTATACTATGTAGTGATTGCTCGTCAGGTGTTCACACTGCAAGCGACAACTCTCTACTACAAAAGATAAAGATCCCGTGTTAGTAAAAGACGCACAAATAATAATGATCGGTTGCTGGCCCTACTCACTTTTTCGTCTCATCGGCGGTGGGATATTTTCCTGAGTCATATCCAGGGACGAGCATAAGCAGGATACGTTTTATCCCGTAATATGCGACGAAATTCTAGGGCTGGTCGCAGAATGACTGTCTCGTCAATGCAAATCGTTAACATTCTCAGAACCTCTGTTTTAATATATTTCCGTACGATACCTATAGGGTCATGGCACCAGTGTTGGACACTTTTAGCTGACAAGTACCAATAATGGACAATTGGACAGTTAATTCAAAGATCTTGCGGAACCTAAATTAATTGTTGCTAAACAAATGAATAACCCTTATCTTCTGTGATATAAAAATCAAGTGTCCATCATTGGTCCTTGTCCATTACTGGTTCCATCACCCTATGATGTCAGGTCTAAAGTATCAAAATTAGGAATAGTAGTTGTAGCACAGGTATGGCACAGTTGGCTGAATGAATTGTAGTTAAAAGACCTTCATTCCATGATTTAAAATAAACATCGTCACGTTAGATAAATAAGAAGTATGAATTATGGCATGTTTCTAAAGGAATGTATGAAGAAAATCGATTATAAAGCCGAGCAACGTAGCGAAATGCTCTTTTACGCATTTTTTATGATTTTTGCCCAACACCTTACTTTTTATGACTAACTACTAAATCTGACGTTATTGGGTAGAAGGTGCTAACTGGGAAAGTCGTTAATACCAGCTTCTTAAACAAGCTCATAATTTTACATAATCTTGCGTGTAATTTACATGTAATTTACGTATTTGGCGCCTTCGATGGTATGTCAATGTTTTAATTCATACATAAATTAGGTACCTACCTACAAGCATTAAGTCGTCATTTTGAGATCAAAACTTCAAGCAATGAAGATTGACAATAAAAAATCAATAAAATTTTATTTACTTACTTAGAGATCTGCAATATATTGAATTCCCATCTTTTTATCATATCAATTTTATACGTACGATAAAATTAGAAAATAAAAATACCTACTACAATTAAGTATTTTATTCGATAAACTTAAAGAAGCTTGATAAAGTTTAACATCTAAGGACATAGGTACATAGTCAGGAATCATATTTATAACCAGTGGACCAAAACAAACGAAAACGACAAGACTTGTTTAAAAATTTAAAACAACGCGATGAAGGTACGATTAATTTATAATGATTAAGTATCTAAGCTTGTTCTATTCTTTAAGTTTAATAAGTGCCGTTGAATATTATCTTATTGGAAGCGACATTCTCGTCTGAGAAAGACCACGAGTTTATAAACATTGCTAAAAATATTTATTCCAATCTTGCGCGAATGCCTTTGAACACGACTGACAATGAAACCGTTAGGCGAGACTTTTAAAAAGAAAAAATGATTACAATTTTTACATTAGGTATACGTTTTAATAAAAGTTAAATAACAGATCTACAAAATATTACATGTTTTTTTTTAATGCTTGATAATAAAAACACTTTATACATTACACTATTAGGTACCTTTTAGCATTTAAAAGCTAAGAAATAAATATTCTTTACATGAAATATTTTACGATACTGTAACTATGAAGCAAAATAGAACGCTATATAACTCAAGCCAATTCCGCTTCCCGGGATTTTACTAAAGAACAATGCCAGCAACACAACGTTAAACATTCCTCTCCTTCACCGAGCCCAGCGTGCCTACACGGCAAACCTTTTTAAAAAAACAATTCACGCCCAAACTCCTGTGAATTGAGCCTATTATTTATTTATTTCCAATGTTATCTATCGTATCGTATCAGTCATTAACCCGGAGCACGTGGCCGTAGTAAGTTGACTATAGTATTTTGTTGGATTTGAAGCTGTAGCTCTGCATCAAGAAAACAAAATTTACCTCATTCAAGCTCTAGAGAAAGACAGCTAACAAAAATCATTTGGCCGACGACGGAGAAGTATACATAGCACAGAGCTATTCGTAAAATAGAACGTATGCGGCTTCAAGCGAAAGAGACCGTTTTATGAGCAATCGCATAAGTTGAAGCAGTACGAACCGGTTAGGTCAGAGCGTCTGCGTTGATTTCGTGCGAGAGAGAGGTCGTTATGCCAAGCCGTGCGTGTTAAAACAGTAAAGGCGAAGGTTGCATGTTTAAGTGTGGAAATTTCCACTGTAGACTGATGCAGACAATGAAACTTGAACGAATGGTGGGGTTTAGTGAAGTCACCAAATGAAACTTAAGTCGATAAAACTTATTGAAAATATGTATTTCGTTGTAAATTGCAGCCAATTTAAGACCCTTAGTTCATAAGTTTAAAGGATATAAATATAATATGTAACAAAAATTTGCAATCTGATGTTTGACATCTTTATCCTTATCACTACATAGTATAAAACAAAGTCGCTTTCCGCTATCGTCTGTCCCTATGTATGCTTATATCTTTAAAACTACGCAACGGATTTTGATGCGGTTTTTATTAATAGATAGAGTGCTTCAAGAGGAAGGTTTTTATGTATAATAAATCCTGTTTCACGTACGGGTGTTACAGAAAACTCACATAAACCGAAGCGAAGCGAGGGCGGGTCGCTAGTAATATAATATACTTAAAACAAGTCGCTTTCCGCCTCCGTCTCTCTGTCTGTCTGTCTGTATATCCGCTACCTCCTAAATCCGCAATGGATTTTGACACTAACTACTAGGTACTAACCAGTGATAGAATAGGAATAGGTAGAGCTAATTTGCCTAAACTTAAGGCATATTCATTCATGCGTGAGTGAAATGGGAATACATTATTGAATGAAAGTGCATCAAGTTTAGGCAAATTAGCTCTACCTATTCCGATCACTGGTACTAACCTAACCTAACCTAACCATCAGTTATATGTATATACGTAGTGGGGTGGGTGTTACAGAAAACTCACATAAACCGAAGCGAAGCGAAAGCGGGTCGCTAGCAAAATATAATTAGACTTCCTTTACTGAGAAACTGTTTATTGCTTTCAGATAACAGCCTACAATTCTTATCTAAGCCTAAAGTATGTTCTGTGATAAAGATAAAGCAAAAATAAGTTTACAATAACAAAACTTCCCAGAATTTTTAGAATTTTGAGAATATAACACTTAAATTACGGGTTTTTCATTATTGTTTAAGTATTTTTTTCTTTACCTATCTATAAAGCTACCTTTTAAAATATAAAAATATGTAAATCTCACTAGAAACTTTGTTGAACATTTGTTTTCATTTAAGAAATCCATCGTCGCTAACTCAACCTTTTTCTTTACCCACTTGTAAAAATAATAATTTAGTATGTCGATATCGACAAACGAACGACCTCTAAAACTTGCAGCACTAGCTCCCCTATCGTGGTCGTTGCCGCTTCACCGCCAATCTTGCTTGCATAATTATTTTTAACGGCCAGTCTACGTGGGCAGCCTAGTACCGTCTTATCAGCAAATGCAACTATAAATCTATTACTAAATATAACGCATATGCACCGTTGGTGTAACATTCCTAGGTAAATTTTATTGTTTTTAAACTAAGTACCTTTTCATTTTCATAAAAAATATTTGATCTGATTCATCTATTTAAACAAATTAGGAGCTTATTAGGTAGGTACAAAACAAATGTAACCTTTTTCTTGGAAAATCACATTACAAAGTTTAGGCTGGCAAGAAAGTTGTTCAAGACAGATCACAGATGGCGCCTCGCATCATATTGGCTGCGGCGTTAAATCTTTTTTTAGTTAACTAAACGAAACAAACTTTAATTAATTAAATAATACAGCCTTATAGACCTAATATTTATATATTTATAGGGCATTAGCGTAATATTACGACGGGTAATTAGAATTAATAAATATTTATATTACTTACCTACTTACAAGTTGACTGATTGAGCGGTGAGGCCAATCATTGCATGACTTGAAATTATTATTTAAATTATCATTTGTGTACAAATTATTACAAAAATCTTATTTTTACAATCGACGAAATATCTTAT
Organism: Acleris laterana; assembly: GCA_963966035.1. Lineage (NCBI taxonomy): Eukaryota > Metazoa > Arthropoda > Insecta > Lepidoptera > Tortricidae > Acleris > Acleris laterana. The sequence goes on from OZ014452.1 coordinate 5,017,611, forward strand.
TCTTTAATTGATAATTTTAAGAGTTTTTTATAAACGTTAATAATTACTTCACGTACATACAGGAGAAAACAAAGATAAAACAATATTCAATGTTCATGAAGTAAATAAAAACGTCTCCATAACAAGTTAGAATTCCTTTTTTTACAGTCGAATACAGAATAATTGAATTCGAAACCATGTAGGTACCTACGCTACTTTAAAAAAAAAGCCCAGGCGAGTTTGCTTAAATGCATACAAAAGGTTAGCTTATTATGTATACCATCCAATGGTTATTCGCCTAAGCATTAACCAACACCAGTATGAAAAATTGGTGTACAATTTTTTTAAATGTAATATACCAAGTTATTACATCAGACAGAATGAAAAAATTTAAACCGTTACGACGGTAACTTTATGAGTGTGTGAGTGCTAATAATGTGTGATAATTATGTTCGCGTTGTATTTATTAAAGTATTATAATATTTTGGGATTTTTAATGCCTTCACCCAAAACAGGGTGGTTTTTAACTCGTGCAGCAGCGCGTGTGTGTGTGTTTCAGAGATATCAGCTCTAAAAGAAGGGGTCAGGGGTCACCATGGTTTTTTCCTATGTAATACTTTGGAGACCTCTTTCTGTAATGTCATTCGGACTGTCAAATATAGCCCGAAGAGCTGCGTTTTTTATTTATTTAGAAGATTGCATTCCGGGGATTGTTTTGTTGCAAAAACTAATTCGATTGGACTATTCAAGAAGTGAATTCTCAACTTCGGTTGACACATCCATACAGCCTATTCTATCTAAATTCTAGAAAAAAGCTGGAGATAATATTACTTATTCTGAAACCTAACTTCGATTTTCAAAACAGCGTTCCAGCAAGCAATCAAACGTACGAGTATTATTATGACCTTGACTAATATTACGTCATCTCCTGGGTTGTCTTAAGCCTGGCCTACTTGTACAGTCACCAGTAATAATAAATCATTCAACATTTGGTGTAAAAATATCTGACACGTCTTTATTACTAGGGATATAAGAGCGTGTCAGATATTTTTGCGTCCAATGTTGGATAATACATTATTGCTGGTGACTGTATTTAGGTAACTTGTGTCATTCGATAGGTCTTTCAAACATATTGCGACCCTGTGAAATGTATTATTCAATTAATGGATCCGTTCATTAAATAAAGCTTTAAAGCGCAAATTTTTGTTAGAGTCAAGTGTCCCCAAAACAGCCAAAACTAAAATGGCTAGTCTCAAGAGAATATAAAATATGTACTTAATTTAATGTTTCCTTTCATCACATGGCAAATATGTATAATGATGAATATACAGTAAACTTCTGACAGTTTAGAGTAAGACTCTGGGTTAACTAATCACCAATATCGAAAATTTTGCATTCAGAAAGCGAATTGATGTCAAAGTGATAAATTATACAGAATTTTAATCGATATGGATCACTTGTAGCACAAAATGAATTTAATTTTGGTATTAAATTTGGATTTGTGACTAAAACTGGATTAATCTTTTCCGAGCAACTGTCTATAAACCTGGGTTATACCACAGATTATGATAACGTATCATGTAAGATAATACAAAAATAATTAAGTGTGTGTTGTATTAATTAATAAGTAATTTATGTGTTCTTTGAATGAAGCTAATCCAGAAAATACCGGTTAGTGTATGGTTACTTAGTATACTTAAATGTTTTCGCGGCACGGCAGGCTCGTGTATGTCTAAATATTTACCAAAATCACCGAGCGAGGATGAGTAATCACTTTTTACTCGATTATTTGGAGGTCCGTATGTAAAAATAATAATATACTTACATAACATTACTAAAGTAGGCACCCACTCGAAATCACGGACCTAAAAAAATAAGGACGAAACGTTACACTACAAAGGTGTGAAGCATGCAAGGTCGGCACTTTCGTTCGTTATACACGACTCGCAAGCGCAAGCACACAGATACACTAGGTAAGACAACGCGCCGCCGATCCACGGCACGAGTGATAGTTTACATGTGTGCATGTGCACACGGACAGCCATTTTGCATGCTTCACTCATGATTAGACGAGGTTACGTCCGTATTTTTTGTAGGTCCGTGCTCGAAATCTGATTAAATTGTTAGTTTCATAATCGTCTACGGTGCCTTTCCAGAGAGTTCCAGAACTTCCAGAGGATTTTTCTCCGTCGTGTTTTGAAACTTTACAAAGGAACTCCCCGCTTTTGTATGTCATCCTTTAACTTGTTGTTACTTGAAAAGGCCCCGACTTGGCTGCGGGGAACACCGACGCCCATCAATGGCTTCTCTGTTAGTTCGTTTGCTTCGGATTTAAAAAAAATCGCCACTTTGACCGATCCTTTTTTATTAGGGTGTTTTTTTTTGTACGAAGACTACAATAAAAAAAGGGTTTCATTTGTGTAACGAAAATTAACCTTAAGATTGTATGACAAATTTTCGTAACACTACAATATAAATCTCTGTACCTAAGTAGGTAATAGAAATGATATCGAAATCGTTCGACGTACGTACATACATTAAATCACGCCTGTTTCTCAGAGCGGTAGCCAGAGACCACTTCTTTCCACTTAGTACGATCCTGACAACACTCTTTCGTTTCTTCCACATTCTTCGAGAACGTGATTACAATTGATTTATGTAATGTATGTACTAGTGACCCTCCCATTTGTTTATGCTATTATTCTGTAACGCCCGTGAATAAACCAGAACTCATTATAAATAAAAACTGTTCTCTTGAATCATTCTGTCTATCGACGAAAACTGCATTAAAGATCTAGCCGTAGCATACATTGGGTCGGACATACGGGAGCGACTTACTCTTACAGAATGTAGAGCAACAAATATTGCCCGTTTATAATAGTATAAGATATGCATATTCAGTACCCTGTTCCAGTAAACAGGGCTATTTTAAGCGCAAATATGGATATAGTGCCAAGCCTCTGACTAGCGTACATTTTGCTATCATATTCTACACATAGTACCTAATAGCAACAATTATTTACTTTGTTTGATATCGTAACGTGTGTTCTATAACATACTGATTCATGATTATCTGATTAGGACCATAATAAAATTACTTACCTACTCCAATGTTGGTTGACATTTACCTTCGTGACTCACGTAGACACTCCATTTGTTTAGGAACTTACTTAAATGTATACAAACCAAACCATGGCTCCAAGTTGGCTGACGAACTTAGACCTCGACTAGACTAAAGTCTCTAACTGCTGCACTCAGAGTCCTCAATTAAATTTAATGCTTGTTTAGGGACGTGTTGTCTTATTCTATTGTTATAGGAAAATGTGACCGCAGAACAGGGGTGTTATTCTCTCAAAAACAATGGACGGGCTGACGAACGAGCGAAATCGCAGCGGCGAGTTTAAGTAGTCCCGTCAGAGCGAACATAACACATTTTAGCGCTTGCATCGGCAGAAACCATGCTGCTAAATTGAGAATGCACGCGCTAAAATATGTTTTGTTCTCTCGCCGCTTGAACATTCACTCGTCCGTCCGTCCGACCGTCGTTGTTCAGAGAATCACTGATCTGAACCCTGAAAATCAAACGTACAAACAAAACGTCATATTTTGCCAATTCTGCATACATACACACCCTTACCTTCCTTAGGAAGTCTAGTAAATAAAGGTGCCTCGTGGTAGTCGTGGTAAAGAAACGTAACTTGAACATAATCTGTGGTTCTGTTACACAATACTGCAGTTTGTTTGCACATCGAGTGCGTCGCGTCCGCGCCGCGTGGCACAATGCGCGACGGTTAGCGTAGGTAGGGGGCAGCCTTGTGGAGCGTCATTGTAGTGATACCTACTTTCCTAAGGCCCACGTCATAGTACTCATAGTTCATTAAGTACTTAGTCATTCATTATAATTACAGATGTAGTGAATAATCCTTTTCTATGTCTTTCCCTTTCCTCTCGTTGACTTATTGACGGATACTGAAGCTAATTGAGAAAGAAAGATAAATTAAATATGAACTTATCCAACAAAAAACGATGGGACGGGATTATTCACTAGTCACTCACTAAGTACAGTCACCACCCGCGAATGTTACGCCACTTGCCACTCTTCTTAATTTAACCGTGTAATGCATTTTGGGTTGACAGCCGACTTGACATATTACCCGAGTGTAGTACACGGCTAAATTAAGAAGAGTGGCAAGTGGCGTAACATTCGCGGGTGGTGACTGTACATACTACATCTGGGGCCCTAATACGGCCGCGTTTATCGCGTGACAAAGTTTGGATAAAGTATCCGTCACCTTCTGACACGTAAATAAGTACGAGAGTGACGGATGCTTTATCCACATTTGACACGCGATATCGACGGAGCCATACTATAGTCTATACTTTTAGGCATTTAAAAAAATGTAAACAAAACAACCACGTGATATAGTTCGTCAGCCAATAGAATTAGACAGTGTTCTGCTTCTATTGGCTGCCGTCAAAGTCGTCGTACGTCAAAGTTCGATAAAACAGTTTTGATTGGTTGTTTAACAAAGTCACGTGATTTGGAATGCTTACATTTTTTTAAATACCTAAAAGTATAGACTATAGGCCCGCTGTATTATGAAACCGCGATCAGTTTGGCTTGTACTTTATTATGCAATGGGCCCCTGGTAATTATTTGACTAATTAACTTCTTGTTTCGTTTCTCTTAGTTTTGTTTCGTAGAAAAATATAGTATTAAATATATGTCAAATCTCTCTTAGAAGGCGATTAGTTGTTTGAGTCTTGTAAGTTCAACCGAACGGTAACGTCAATTGATTGATATGATATTTGTTAGCCTGGAAAATCTAGAAACGATGGAGTCCATTTTATCAGAAAAAAACTAACAATTCGCGGAGATTAGCGATAAACAGCTTAAACTCGGGCAAGACTTCGTTATTGTCCAACAATTCTACTTTTACAGATGCCCTTATAAGGAGAACTTATGTTTTTTTTAAATTGAAGAAAGTTAGACTACGTAAAGGTAACACCCTGCGAAACTTATGATTCCTATGGCCCGTATTAATAAACTCATCTTGGCTGAGATGCGCGTCACAAGATACGTCAAAGAAAACGTCAAACCATAGAACACTGTCATTTTTGACACATCTCGAGACGAGCATAACAGTTGATATTAGTTTATTAATACGGGCCTATGACTCGTAGATCGGTATCTTGCCTCCTTTTTCTTATAAAGCTTTTTCTTAGAAAAACGGCATTTGGGTTTGTACCTTGTACCTCGCACTTTCACACACTCTTGTCATCTTGTGCGAGTCTACCCGACCGAACCCGAACCCGAAAGACTTTTTAAGACCTATTGCACTGTATCAGTATTGTTCGCATAATAGCTTATAACTTGCGCCTGAGCACGGTTGAGTCTCGGCCTTGCCTGCGACCGTGACCCAGGCCTTAAAGCCCACCGCTTGAAAGTAAAGGGGCACAAGTCGAGCTACCACATATTTCCAATATAAACTTTAACATGTCCCCACACGGTCTAAATATCAATGTGAATTGGTAATAAGATATATCTCTTTGTAAATTAAGGCATATAGCGGAGATGACTATTATTTGGCGGTTTCATAAGAGATTGGGGTGATGGAGGGAATGACGAAATAATGGTAACAAAACAATTCAAAGAAGTCTTAAAGTTTGGGGAGACCTCCCTTACGTGAGTTAAAAGTATTAAAGTGTAGTAATAATATTATTATTAAAGGCGTGTAGTACTGTTAGGCGATGGGATTGCAACCTGTCACTAATACACTGGTAAACATCTTCGCCTAAGTGTGCAAAGTGTGGTTACAGAATTATCAAAAAGTTTTTATACTTAGTTGTTGGAAATTCTGTAGCTCTGCCTACCCCTGTCTGGGAGGAATAAAGGCGTGAGTGGGAATAAAGGGGTGGGGTTATTTATTTATTTATTAACACACATTTATATTTATTTATTTATTAACATTATTTACAAACACTTTCCTATTCAAAGTTACTCGTAGTTTATACGGGCACGAATAATGTCATAGGTAAATAACAAATTGAATTGTGATAGGTACATAAGTACCTAGACTTAAAAAAAAAAAAAATCTTAAAATATCTAGATATTATACTTATTTTGGGGACATCATGGATGTTATTAAAAACGTACCAATAGTAAATCAGTAAGTTTTTTGTCTGTGTATAGTTTAATCTTTATTTATTTTCATTGATAATCACTACCAAATCACTATTGTATTTTAAGGATTGTTACAAATATAGTGCATAATGTATGTATGTTAACTCTTTATTGTACTTACAGAAGAAAAACAAAACCAATACAATGAAGATAATAAAACCATCAAAAAAACATGGCTTATTGTATTGCCTTACATTGGAAACAATGTGTTGAGCTTAACCTTTCCCGACAGTCGGCAGCCCCCGAACATCTGTGAGCTCAAGGAAAACTATGCAATGTCCATCAGGAATATCAGGATAGAGTAAAGTGAAGAAGAACGATTCTGCCCTGCTAGACAAATGGCGATATCTCTGGCAATGCCTCTGTAGCGAGTGCAACCTTATTACTAGCGAGAGAGAGTCGTATCTGCTTTGGCTATTGAGTTAGAGATATCGCCTTTGGCTTATGAGGGTAGGATTAAGAGAGCAGAACCAGCCTTCAGGCGGCATAATTGCTAGGACGATGATAAAGATGATTGCATAATGATCAAATGGGTTTTGAATTGAGATCGTGTTTATCTCTGAGCAACTTATAACATGAAACTAAAGAAAAACCGTGTAAAGTAACAACATTTTGTCATTTTGAAGAGTATGCAAAAAAGGCAGGTAGGCCATTCTAGTTTTCAGTGTACACTTTTGCTATCATCCGATAAAAAGTATACCAAATTATGAATCCGCAAATAAATAAATAACATTAACTTAAAACTTAAAGTTTAACGGTTTTCAAAAAAACAACTCTTAAATTACTCAATTATTGTTGAAGAACTTTGGTAACTCAGTGGTAAATTGCACTTTTTCAATAGAAAAGGCGGGGACATCAACGTCCACTGCGTTACTCACTTTATAGTTATTAAGTACTTACATATAACTTTTTATGAATGAAGTTAATTTTAAATATAAGCTTATTTACGTCCCTTTTCGAATTTCAAGTTACAAAACACAGCACTTTACCGTTTTTTGAAATAACTATAGTTTAGTGAGAACGTGGTTAAAAATTATGTACTTACAACGAAAAGTAGAATGGCCCAGGTATCTAATACTCATACAAAAGTTATTTGTATTATACTATTCAAATTATTTTTTTCCTAAATTAAGTTCGTGGATCTAACCCCGTTAAAATCTGTTTAGTCCACAAGAGATAAATATTCGTACTAAGTTTTAACCAAACAATAATTGTCCTCGCACTTGCTATCCATGGACTTATTATATATTTACTAGCGACCCGCCCTCGCTTCGCTTCGGTTTATGTGAGTTTTCTGTAACCTCCGTACATAAAACAGAGATTAATTATACATAAAAACCTTCCTCTTGAATCACTCTATCTATTACAAAAAACCGCATCAAAATCCGTTGCGTAGTTTTAAAGATCTAAGCATACATAGGGACAGACAGCGGGAAGCGACTTTGTTTTATACTATGTAGTGATGATTCGCTTCGGTTTATGTGAGTTTTCTGTAACCCCCGTACATAAAACAGAGATTTATTATACATAAAAACCTTCCTCTCGAATCACTCTATCTATTACAAAAAACCGCATCAAAATCCGTTGCGTAGTTTTAAAGATCTAAGCATACATAGGGACAGACAGCGGGAAGCGACTTTGTTTTATACTATGTAGTGATGATACGTCTTTGGCGATTGTCTATAAATAACTCAACATTGGCGAAATACACCTTAACAGGAGGGAAAGCCGTTAATTAAAATTTAATGATTCACTGTTGGATTTAACGTTTATTCAAGCGGTTTATTATAAATATTGTAAACAGTGCGTTAACTGAAGAGGATTGTGTAGCTGGAAATTTCCATACAAAATATGGTTTGATTCTCCTCCTTTTAATCCTAGTCCAAAATTCAAGACTTCTAAATATGTTGTAGATATTACGTGATATCCTGGTTACCTTCACTGTTTTCTTGAATTGTTTTTGTTTGTGTTTCTTATGGTTAGTAAATAAATGTACCTATTTCTTCTTCTTCTTCTACACTTAATATTATAAAGAGGAAAGTTTTGTATTTTTGTGTAATGAATAAACTCAAAAACTAGTATGCCGACATCGAAAATTCTTTCACCATTGGAAAGCTACATTCATCCTGAGTGACATGGGCTGCTTTTTTTTTCTGTGTGGACGGAGTCGCGCGCAACAGCTAGTCTTCTATATTATGAAAAAAATAATCTGTATTCTTTTAATAGAATAAAAAAACAACAAGCGTTATTATACAAACCTATACGAGTATTTTCATAATATTTGCAACATGTAAAAAAATCGGAAAGGCCTTGATTTAGGGTTGAGAAACGTTACCGCCCGAAGCTAAATTGGTATGAACTCTTTTCACAGCCACGCTATTAATGCGTCGCCTATCGCCTCACAATACTTGCAGACACTATACCTACTATATAAAATACTACTATACTATAACTACTACTACTAACTACCCGTAAAGCTTAGAATATTCTCGAGTGAGCTTTGAATAAATTCTACTCGTGTATATTTAGTTGTTGGTTGCTGCTTAGGTATGTTCACAATCATGAACGAATTATGAACGATTTTCCTTAAAAATACGATCAGAATAGACCTGAATGTTATACAATTAGATGTAAACAAGATTTATCTCACGCCAGTTTCCTTGTAGCTGCATTAAATTACCATAGGTCTTTTTCCATCTCAGTGCATTATGCATTTCCATGTACATACCTACTGCAGTACAGTCTGTGAGCGCTTACAAGATGCACCGGTTTTCTACATTTCTCTCACTCGCTATTAATAAGATCGTATGAGAGTGAGTGAAAGATAAGAACAAGCCCGAAGCATCTTCTGAGCTATCGCATTGTAAGTTAGGATTGACGTTTAGCAGATTATCGCATTTTCTGTCTTTCAAAGTAAGAGTGAGAAAAACTAAGGATATGACAGATGACCCACCGGTACCTAAAGTATAATAAAAATAGGGTTTTCATTGTCTCTCCTTCACTATGTCACGTAAGCCTATTGTATTATTTATAAAAAGATTTTCCTCAGATATACCTATGATTATAATATACTTACACACTTGAATAGAATTAGAAGTAAACAAGATTTATCTCGCATCAGTTTCCTTAAAGGTGCATTCATTTCAATACGAGTATGTAACTAACATACTTGTAGTCTCTTATGAATTATTTATAAAATTATTCTCTAACTGGATGCATTTCCATGTTTTGCTTCTGTGCTTCGATTCGAGGTTGACCTTAACCATGTTGTTTCCGATGGATATCATAGTGTTCTTTTGTCTCTAGTCTAGGCTCTACCTTCATTTAACTTATTTAAGTAAATCCTACTTTACTCGCGTCGTTCAGTAGAAAATATGTGTTTGAGGCATGTTTGAGGTTATATTTTTACTACCTACGTTGACAGCTGTCAAATTGTCTGTAGAACAGCGCGAGTATAATAACGCATGACGTTTTGTATTTAGGGACACGTGGCGATGCCTTGGCTTAGTTACAGCATAGTTATGTTATAGTCAGTTCCCAAACACATTCAAATGATATGGGTGTATTTTGTCCGTTAATCTGGGGATACTGGAAGTAAACGACAAAGTTATTAGTGTTATTACCATTCTTAAGTTAAGTATATAGTTACAGGAGAACAGTTGACACTCGGTGTTAAGACTTAAGACGCCATTGCAGTGACACTGGGCCATAATTAATTAACTTATCTACAATGTGATGACCGTCTCAACATACGTCAAAAATTATAGTTTTCTGTGGCTTGACTTTTACTATATCGTTTGAAACATCTCATCATCGTCGGGCATCTCAGTCTAGATGACTTTATTAGGTAATATGGCCTACTAATGTCTCTCGTGTCGCATTTCTGAACCCTATAGGCGTCACAACTCACAACAAAACAGCTTTTGTTGCTCTAATCAATAGTCATGTCATGAGACTTCGTTTTACACCCATTATCATCGTCGTCGGAGCGTCCAATGTCTTAATGCGATGACGTGGTCATGAAACTTGTTATTTATTTACACAATTTACCGCCACAAGGCTGACGAAAGTAGAACTTCCAAACGCCATGATATTCTATAATTTTTTGACACAATCCCAATCTTCCATACATTATTTGGAGACAATATTATCTTAAAATGAAATACCTAAAGATTGTAAAGTTAGTCAACAGGTGGCAGCGTGTAGATAATTTTGAGCTCTTCAACTATCCAAATACTTTTACTGCTAACTGCACTTATCTATACTTGTTTATATTCGACACGTTCCTGTCTCAACGTAGGTAGGTATATCTTTGGGTTTTTTTTTTCCCTCTCTTATTTTAGAGCCTTGCTCTTGCCGGTGTAGCTAGGCTATAGCCCTCTACTATCCCATGGCTTTGTTTCAAACTCGTTTAGCCCTTCTTGTGCATATCGCACTGTTGTTGACATAGTAGCCCTTAGTGTCAACGGAGTAAACGATACCATAACGTCAACAGATTATGATACAGACACAAGATGAGCTTTTTAAAATAAAATAGAGTAACAGACCGCCTCTGCAATGTTTAAAACGATACGTGATTAGCAAGAAGGTTCTAGGCGTTCTAGCTCCGTAAACTCGTCAGCTGTAGAATTGGGTGCCGGCGCGTGCGCGGCGCGGGGTCACTGACCCTAGTTGCTTTCTATTTCGCGTCTACCTTCGCGAAGATACGATCCTCGCATTCTTAGATTTTTAACTACTGACATGTCAGATTTTATTCGATCATTTTTAGAAGACTTTTCTTGAGTTTCTTGCGTAGAATCGCTTCAACTACAACTGTCTTATTAGCTTACATGCAGCCTACGCTGCAGTGCTGGCACTGTTGTGATTCGGTGAAGAGAAGACAGTCGGTCAAGAGCGGCATTTGTAATTTTGGCATAACCATAGGTGTCAGAACCTACTTACCATCAGGCCTGGAGGGATAACATGAGATAGCTATGCAATTCAGTTTACGGTGAAAGAAAGAGACAGAGCCGCATAACAGCCTTAGCTCTGTCTTTTACACTTGTCCTATATTGAATTTCTTAGCCATATGCTTGATATGCTTAAACTTTTTTTGTAGATGTCGAACTTAAAGCCTAAACTGGCAAGATGTATGGGGTTGACATAAGCGGCCAAAATAGATCGTCGTCACCCGCAAATCCTATACATTTTATAATTTATCGAAAATCACAAGCGTTAACAGTATGTGTATTGTCTAGGCCTCCAGGGAAGCAACATAATAGATGTTGATTGAAAACTAGAGTTCAACCAAGTTTTTACTTCCCATCTATTACAAAGGATGACGTCGCGAAACCGACACCATAATTGGCCATTCACCAAACACAAGGAAATCCATTAAAACTGGGTAAAGACGAACAATACTCCATTATCCAAGACAATACAAGACTTCTGTTAAAAGTTTAACATGAAGGACTAAACTTTTACGCTCTTACCACAGTAAAACTTATCACCAGGGGCTCTATATCTTTTTTTTTTACCCTGGGGAAATACTTTTTTGCATACCACCCAGGTTCAGGCGGACCTAGGAGGGTTATGTGGGACTCACCAACCGAAAATGGCCGGAATACCCACTAAAAACCCAGCGGTAACCCATCTGCGTCATTCGTAGAGGCACCACGCGATCACGAACAAGCGCATTCGGCTGGGGCACCTGGACGCCAACGACTCCAGGAGAACCTAACCTAACCTAACCTAACCTAACCATATTACTCTTGACAGTTATCGTATCGTCAACGCCAACGTTTACGATAGCGTTTATTTACTTGACAGTAATAGTAGGGGAGCCCACGACACTAAACCTAGTGCGATAACTAGTCACGTCATTAATGAGAAAACACGTGGCAATGCTGCAATGCAAAAAACCTGGCAAAGCTTTTTTTTATTATAAATCCGATGTCTAGTATGAAAACCGTATAAGACTCCCTAAGTTTCGTTTTTCCTCGGATCAGGGGAGGGGTATAACTATACGACAATGCAGTGCTCAGTATAATCAGTGGCAGCAGCATGATAAACGACGCCTCATACTTAATTCGTAACACTCATCTGAAAGATGAATAATTTCTGTGTAAGAAAAACCACTGTTGCATTTTCCAAACGGAGGAAGTGGTTGCTGCAGCGATAGAAGGTCGCCCTCCGCGCAGTCAGGTTTTTTGCATTGCAGCATCACCATGTTTCCCAATTAATGACGTGACTAGTTATAAATATATACATCATCTCATCTGGTAGTCTTATGGCAGCCGAGGTAAAAACACTACGATAACATGTCAAAAGGTCTTTTCGAGGAGAAGAGGGCCTCTGTGAAGTCAACAAAAAGCTATATAGTTAACGTTGGCAATACGATAACTACCTATCAAAAGTACAAAGGTTTTACCAAGTAAAATGGAGCCCCTGTTAGGCTGCGTTTCCACCAGAGCTGTGCGAGGCAGCGAGGAAAAATCCACCAACAGGATTATTTTGTTTTACTAGCCTCTATTGGTGGATTTTTCCTCGCAACGCCGCTTAGCTGCCTCGCATAGCTCTGGTGGAAACGCAGCCTAAAGGTGTCAATAGATAGACAGATGGACATACTTTCACCATTATTATGTATGTACTTATACTTGTTGTTTGTTCGCGGACCACGGTCCAACACCTAGACTGATGGACATAAAATTGGGTACAGTCGAGTACGTTTTTTTTTGCACCTTTTCCCTTTGAATAGGGTGCAAAAGTGTATACCTTTGTGGTCGCGGGCAATAGATAGCACAAAATAAATATGAAACTTCTATGAAACGATATCAAGAGACTTTCGCTTATAGCCATATTAAACTCAAATACTATGACATAAGGGTGCTAAATTACGCAAACGACGCGTGAAAACACCGGGCGTGCAGACTAAAAAAGTTCAAGGTGGGCGGCTGTGGGTTATTTTGAGATAAATTACTCAAACGGACTATTATTTTCTTTGTTTATCGTGCTATTTAAAATCGTGACTGTTTTCATTTGTATTTTTACGTATAAACTCTAATTTTAATGATGATGATAATAAGGAATATATATTCAACCTTTTTAATTAACTAATTAGAGATGACATTGTTCGACATCACTATTTCATCCTCTATCGAAAGACAATTGCAGTCAGGTATAGTCATTGGCAGTCTGAATAGGAACAGACTTTACTTATAGTAAGTACAGGTAGGTTAGCTACGTGTCAAAAAGTGACGCATGTTTTATCCACATTTTCTCACGCGATAAACGCAGCCATATTAGATTATTATCGATGAGGATAAACGTGGATAAAACATCTGTCACTTTCTGACCACTGTGCAAGTGCGAGAGTGACGAATGCTTTAATTACCGCGATAAAGGCGTCCAATAAGGGCCCAGCATTATACTAGAATGCCTGACACATTGTCGGTGACAAATATTTCGCTACGCGTACATGTTGTATGTAGGGACTTCTTATCGAACCGGTAGTTTCGATCTAAATACCACCCGCACCAAGTCATCACTATCAAACCCTTTATCATCGCACGTAGACATAATTCCTGTCATTAAAACATATAATAGTGATTCCGTAAACGCATTTACATCAAACATAACGTATATCATAGTGATAGTCTGGTTGATATGGCATAGATCTCGAAAATGCTGCACTCAGAATCAGTTAATGATGATTAAGACGTTCCTAAGTGAAGATCTGGTCTCCTTCCCCCCTCCCCTCGCCCTTATCAGAATGATGAAATATATTATTTTGTACTTACATACGAATATATACACAAATATTATGCTGATGCAAAGGAAAACAACTTTTTCAAAGTAAAATTAGAAACATTTCATAAATGCTGTGAAAAATACCTCTCGCGAATATAAACAGAGCATTAAAACCGCCAACACGCCAGTTATCGATGTGTTCTAAATAAAATCGGCACCGCATGACCGGAGTAATTGGCTATTCGGAGTCACTATAAATAACCCTGTTTGTCATCGCGACATAACACTACCCACCAGCGTTAAAAGACCTTCTAACCCCTCCCTTCCTTTCAGGAAACAATACTTTCCGAAGGGAACACTGGACTTAATAAAAGGCCTCGGCACTCTGGTTCTAGATATCTCTGATGACCAATCAAAACTGTCTCAGAAGCCGGTTATTACCGGTTATGATGTGTTGTAATTAAAGTTTCTAGATCTCTCCTGATTCATGTTCCTGCTCTATATTTTATTGGATTGTGACGTAAGTTAGAGTGAGGAACAACAGAATGATTTAGAATCGGAGCGTTCAAGTTTTATTGATGCTATTATAAGAGAAATCAATATATAATGGTCCTTCAAATAACATGAATAGTGCATGGACACCACAGGTAATCAGGACAAGGTCCTATCGGATATCATTTATTTACTCTCGAGCTGCAAGGAATCAATATCTCCAATGACACGTCCACAACTTCTTATCGTTCGTTTGTAATGTTTTCGTACTGAGAATTTTCATTTACGTACGTTAAGATTAAATGCTTATCAATACGCTAATCAAGGCCGTCACGTCGCCTTGTTCTATTATGATTTTGCTGTAAAATAATGTCTCTTGACATTCGTCTGTACCAAAGACAAGATTAGAATTGCTGAATTCCGCGAGCGATGTTTATGTTTCTTTCGATGCCAGAGCCAGCGCCAAATGCGAACGTACAACAGACATAAACCAGTTCCACGTGATCCCTGACATTGAGCCAAGAATTCCCGATTAGTTAACGTCCGTGAGCACCCAGGGTGGGACGAGAGGTCTACACATTTGGATAACGCAGGCGCCCTGAAATATACAAACACTCGCGTCACAAGACTCACAAGGTTTATTTTTATATTTAAATTTCGCTAATGAGATAGGAAGCGGAGGGCTGCCAAGAAATAAACTCGGATCTGCTGGTTATTCGCATAATACGTTAACGTCAGTTTCTGATTCAATGCGAAAATATTTTAGAATCTCCGGAAATGTTTGCGAAAAATGGGACACGGGAATTTATAGCGCGAGATTTACAGCAGCTGACATTAAAGTATGTTAGAGATTAGGAACCTTATTTTTAGCGTGGTTATTCTTTTTTTATGCCATGAAAAACACTACTAGATGGACGGTTTTATTAATATTTACAAAAGTTTATTATAGCTCCACTGTCATCAAACAAACTTTACAAACAAGTACATATTTGAAACTTGAATTTTCATTATTTTTCCGTTATCCTAGCAGGTACTATTTTGGGACATTATTCTACCCTGTTTTTTTCCTATTGCTATCGTTCGGTCAACGTTTGATACCTCTTATTACGATAACATGTCAAAGGCAATTTTTTTTTACCGAGTGGAATAGTGCCCCTTTTTAAGTCTACTACTCTCCGACCAATCGGCGTCATGCGCTAAATCTCGTTTACGAACAGATTTACAAACCAACAAATACATTTTCGCATAAAAGCAGAGGTTATTGCCTTTTACACCATCATCACTGAATATAAACATGCTTGTTTACGTGGCAAATAAACTAAACTGAAAACACCAACAAGGAAACACAACAAAACATCAACTTAATAGGCATTTTGCGTCGTCCTTGAGTAAAAGCTGGTAGCGGCCGCCCTTGGCCCAGATCTGGCGGCCGTGGCGGCCACCCGCCGCCCGGATAGTATCACCCTGATAGGCTCTGGCATACACCCAGATGTGCTGGTCATATCGACGTACGTGACCGTGTCAAGGCTGTGAACCATACCGCCGGGAAGATAGGCTCCTGGAATGGTTTTCATGGCCTTCATTCGTCTTTGTTTTTATCTCTATTGCAATCGTATTGTTAACGATTCGGCCGCTTTTACTGTCAATTCAGTAAGTAACAATAAGGGTGGAAACAAGACAATGTGAAAGGAGGCTCTAGGATAATAATAACTATTTTTTAGATTTACTTTCTAGCGCTAAATATGTTCAATTTTAGCTCTTTTCAACGCATTTTTATCAAATTGGTACTTCTTTCTTGTCAAAAGAAAGACAGAATGATGGCTCCTTTATGGGAAGTGATTAGTTACTTAGTTTATGAACAGAAGCTTGAACTAACTATGTATGTACCTACGCTTAGATCTTATCTTAGAAAATTCACATTAACCCAAGCGAACCGAGGGCGGGTTACTAGTAAGGTAAAAAAATGAAAACATCGACTGTAATGCAATAGTGCATCTGTCACCACACTTTTTAGTAGGTAGTCATGCATTTAGGCAGTATGCAATCTAGTCTTATCAAAGCAAATTATCCTAATTCACGTGTGCGTGTACGAGTATGACTCATGTTCAGGTGAGTTGGTGTTCAACGTCGACGTGCTTGCTCACAATCTCCTCGTATCTTTTACTTCTTATATATAAATAATATTAAACCTACCTTTGTTCGAGTTTCTTCTAGATTAGTCCAAAACCGTTTGGAGGAATCGGAGGAATAGGGAGCCTATCTATAAAGTTTTAATTTACTAAAATTATAAGCGCGAAAGTTTGTGTGTGTTTTCGTTTTTTCACGCTGCAATGCAACGGCTCGACGGATTTGGATGAAATTTGATATGGAGATAGCTTAACCCTGGATTAACAAAGGTTACTTTCATCTCGAAAATTTTTAAAGTTCTCGAGGTCATAACGATACGTAGTCGAAATCTACGAATTCGCGGGTAGAAGTTAATTCAATACTAAATCTAAAATTGTGAGTAGTGACGTCATCCGTAATACGCACTTTTCACAGAATAATGGAAAGGAACAAACGCAAATTGTAGGGATTCATAAAATTGCCTATTCTGTCAAGTAAAATTGTGAATATCGCAAGTGATTTTTGGTCCTAACACACACGTGAATTATTCATGATACACAAATTTAATGTTCAATCTTAGTCGATGTTCATTCACGCCACGCTTGCTCGCAACCTTTGCTTAAATGCTCCTGGCAGGTGTTTATTGTCATAAGTCATAAACCACACTTCACTGCCCTACTGATTCACATAAATCTTAAAACTCTCTGGGCCTCTATGGTACTCGGTAAAACCATATTACTTTTGAGATATTGTCATATAGAGCACTTGAGCCCAGGCTTCCTGCAAGTGCACGACCCTAAGCAACCTCTTTTTGCATTTGCAAGCCATCATTTGAAGCAGGGTCTGAGCTCCGCGCACATGGCCCATCTTTGACTTGCTGTATTTCCGCAACCGATGGACATAGTGTGCTCCAGTTACGCTAAAATTGTAGCAAATTTAGTTATCTTATGAAAGTACACAAGAAATTTACTAGAAAAACGATTCCTTATGGTAGTTTTTTCGAAAATACCCAAACAAGTGCCAAAATGTGGCAGTTTTCGAGCGCGATTCGGGGATAGCACAGAGTTTTCGGGGTTGCAAACTTGGATGTTACCTACTCTCAAGAGACCTAACAACATATAAAAAAATTACATGCGCGTTAGCGATGTTTGCCTTTTTCTGTGTTGATATACCTAGACTGATCTATTAGGCACTAGTCAACTTAGTAATGTAAATTGCAACTGTTTGAAGCACGTTGGTGAAATATGTATATGGTTATACTCCATTCTAAACAAAACATTTGTTCCTAGTACACGATGTTGTTTAGGTATGATTCACAAGATACTTGGGTGAGTCGAGCCACGTGGCGCATGTTTCCAGCCCCAGCGCATTAGTTCTGCCTGAGAGAATTGTATTATTAGTAGATATTGGATATTTGAGAGTGAATTTACCTATCGAACGCCTTATCTCAGGGAAAACTGCTAATGTGGAGTACGCGTGGCTTCTTACTTTTTTCTTTTGAATATGTATCAACTCGGGATTTCATTAATATTTACGATGTCAAACTTGGCAGTGTTTACACATATTTTAGCATTTCCAACCAACTGCGTCAGTCGGAAATATTTTTGAGTAAAATATGAAATGTCATAAACATTGGTAATACGGTAAGTAAATAAATATACCCATTTGGTTCCTATTACTTATTTTGAACCTCTTCACATAATGTGTGGAATTTATACATATATTTATGTACATAATTCTTCTGTACGTGTGTTGTCACTGAACTCGACAGCTGGACCGATATTGTTGTTTTTTTTGGGTGTGGTTAAGTGGGTAACTGGACGGGTTAGATTCACAATTAGACCCAGAAGGTGCCGCTCCGTTGAGCTCTCTTATATATTATTAAACTTCTAGGGACGGTTCGCGAGTATTAACTAAAAAGCGGCCAAGTGCGAGTCGGACTCGCGCATGTAGGGTTCCGTACCACTATACATCTAAATAAATGTATTTCTTTATTCTTTATTATATTGGAGTGGATTGAATGAAAGGTAAAATGCGGTTTACGATTTATAACGTATTAAAAAAAAACTAATTATTAGATCTCGTTCAAACCAATTTTCGGTGGAAGTTTGCATGGTAATGTACATCATATATTATTTTTACATTTATCATTCCCTTATTTTAGAAGTTACGGGGGGGGGACACACATTTTTCCACTTTGGAAGCGTCTCTCGCGCAAATTATTCAGTTTAGAAAAAAAAATTATTAGAAACCTCAATATCATTTTTGAAGACCTATCCATAGATACCCCACACGTATGGGTTTGATCAAAAAAATAAATTTGAGTTTCAGTTCTAAGTATATTAACCCCAAAAATTTATTGTTTTTTTTCTATTTTTGTATGAAAATCTTAAAGCGGTTCACCGAATACATCTACTTACAAAGTTTCCACAGTAAAGCTCTTATAGTTACGGAAAAAAGTGGCTGTGACATACGGACGGACAGACGGACGGACGGACGGACGGACAGACATGACGAATCCATAAGGGTTCCGTTTTTTGCCATTCGGCTACGGAACCCTAAAAACAAAGTCCGCTTTCGTGAAACTGAACAGTAACGACATCACGTATTCTTCAGAAAATAAGCTCCCTTTTATCCGATATCTTTAACATTACTTGGGTTTGTAAATTTCTAAGGAAATACAACATTCTCGAAGATATACAAAGCAAATGTTTACATGCCTCAGTTAAGAATAATTTGTCTCCATATCGTCGGCTGTAGGTTCAATTAAGGTAAGGGACAAAATACGACTTTTCAGGAGAGCCCGACAAAGTTTTTTTTCGGACTAAATAATTCATAACTTTTTTTGTAACAAACCTTTTTTGGATCTGATTTCACTTATAATCTTATATTTCAAAGCTCTATCTTTTTATCTAACGTTAGTTTAAATAATACAGTTATTTTAGAAAATAGATGTCCCTTACACCAACCTATTCCGTTAGTACTGTCCTTTACATCGAAGTTTTCTGTAGTCTCGTCTCTTACGTGAAATTGACCTCTCCTTTAGATACCACGGATTAATGAAAAAAATTAGTGTAAGGGGCTTTTTGGAGAAAAATGTACTGAAGACGTAATAGTGTAAAGGAATTTTTGAGCAAAAACGAAGAATTAGTTTTTAACGTAAAGGTATTTTGAATCTTGAAATCGTTATTGAAATTCGTTTAAAGGATGATAAATTAATTGCAAGTGTGCGTGCACATTTTGCGCGTCCCTTACATACAAAAATTTCCTTATGTAAAAGAACATTTTTAGGAAAGGGAATAAAACAATTGTTCTTAATTAGATTATTTTAATCAAAAATAAATGGTAATAAGTTTTAGGTACGTATAGTAAGCAGTTTTTATCGTTTCCCGATGACTTCTATAACTACCTACTAAAACAAACAAGTGTAATCTTATTAAACTGAATTTCGTAAAAATACACTTTTGACATTGTTTATTATAATTATTATATTAGGTAGAAATTATTGTTTCAACAGTAAATACTTATTTTTGAACCTTAATACTAAATTAAATGGTAACTTTTACCTTCAGCCGAAAGGCTTACTGCTAAATAATCTTTACTATCATTAGTATCAAAAATAAACATCATCCTATAAATAATTATAATCATTGAGATCAATATTTACTAAAACTAAGATCAATAATAATATTTAAAAATTATTGGTTTGTGTCATCAACATTATCTTCCCTGTCAGTTTCATTTAAAGTGTCTTTAACTTCAGAGGAAAATGGTAGCTGCAAATAATCATTATGAAATCTACTGGGCATAACATCGCATAATTTTTTTAAATCTTTATATTTTTTCAACGATATTGGCAATCTGGTGTTATACAATGGTTTTTTCACGCCACTGCTCGGAAATATGGCCAAAGAAGGATCGAAATCAGAATAGAAAGTTGCTCTTAGTAGTACAACACAAAAACAGTCCAACAATGTTGAGTTGCAAAGTAAAATGGAGTGTTTTTAGACCAGTTTACTTTCTACTCTGCTATTGGTCGGTTATTTATGACATTAGTAACTCGTTCGGAAATAAATAAAAAAATGTTTGACAAATATGACATTAGAACGTTTAATTAAAAAATTAAAACGTCAAATCCGCTCAGTGAAAGTGTATTTTTGCGATTGTAAACGTGTTTTTATGTAAGTTTTTAAGGCGTACGTGAAAAACGCCTTTGCATCTTTAAATAAGGTAAAAATTAAAAAAGTTAAAAAGGCGGGAATGAAAATTACTTCTGTTCTTTTAATTGGAAACAAACGCTAAACTTTTGAACTTTTGATTGGAAATTTGTACGATATTCAACAAAAATGAGTGATACAAGTACAACCGGCCGAAATGACACAAAATACTAATATAAATGTTCCGGGAAAAAACATTTCCTTGTCATTCAGCAACTGTCCTAATGCTAATATCAATATTACTTTTAATTAAACTGTGTATTATGTCCTAACCTGTTTTATTTCCTTACATTAGGCGTGAAAAGCACATAGTATTGCCTCGGTAGAAAGTGCAATAGATGGACTCGTATCTTCGCGGTCCTCACCTGCGGCTCGGCCCGCGAACTAACTCGTCCATCTATTGCTTACTTTCTGTACCTGGGCTACAATGTACTATAGTTCATTACCTTCTGATGAAAAAGGCGAGTCTTCTCGTGATAAAGGCATATTAACTGACACTTTGGCCCTACCCTTACCCTTTCCTTTTCCCGTCCCTTTTCCTTTCCCTTTTCCTTTTCCCTTCTCACTTGTTGTAGGATCTGGATTACTATTTCCAGTTTTAGCTGTCCATTCTTCATTTACTTTGATGACATGAGGAGTAGCTCCCACTTTCATGGTATGTTTAGTCTAAATAGTTTTAAGGTTTTTTTTCTTCATAGTCGCTATTCTGATTTTTGTAACTTGCAAGTCCTTTGTTTTTGAAGGAAATGTTTTTTCCGTAATGGGATCCCAGTTAATGAAATCTGTGTGCTCCATATCCCGGGGAAGGGCATAGGATACTTTTTATCCCGGAAAACTGAACCGTTCCCGAGGGACCCGCGATAAATGACTCGCACGCGAACGAAGTCGCGCGCAAAAGCTAGTAGGTACGCACATAAATATTTAACATCCACAACTAGGTACCTAGATAATAATTATTTAACATTGCATAGTTTCGTAAGACTCTTGTATTACCTATTACTAATATACAATAATCGATACGCGTTGCTCAGACAGCTTAAAACATCAAACATTCATTTATGTAATAGGTAGTATTAATTGCGTAGGTACTTACTGTGTTATTTTATTCACCAATTGTAGTAATTCCTGTCGGCGTCGAAGCAAACGGTTTAAATGCTTTTGTTTTTCCATTTTTATCACATAATTTCCCTAAAAATTATAAATCAATCCCGACTAACCGGCAAGTGAAAGCGCACTGACTAGAGACTTGTTTGATGCCCGTGCATAGATAGATTAGGCACTAATATCATTCTCTCTTTCGCACACATGAAGCCGTTGCGGAATAGAAAAGGACAGCATTAGTGCAAGCACGTGCTCTTCTTGCGTTGTGAATGTGTTTGTAAATAAAGGTAACAAGGATAATATTTATACTTTCTTAGCAGCAAATTGGTGTAACGGACAGCAAAGCTAATGTGATTCAAATAAAATTGGTGTAACGTCGGCATCCGTTTAAAAGTATGACAATGCAAATTGGGGTAAGGAGCAACTAATTCATTATTCATGAAAATCCATTTCATGTATAGGTGTTATTTAATTTTTAACGTCGCAAAGGCATCAATGTAAGTCCAGTTTTATCAAGTTTTCTTTGAAAATAAACCATGTAAGGGTAAATTAGTGGTTTATGTAGACCCTTACCTTATTTAATTTTGGTAGGTGCTGGCAATTACACCAATTTCGAGTTGATATTTTAAATATTTGTTTAGATACACTATTTTTGTGCTGCTAATTTGACGAAAGACCCTAAAAAGTCATTGGGGTAAGGAACATTTTTTTAAAGCTAGAATTTTTTCATATACACCATTCGAAAGAGAAAAAAAAACTGAACAAAACTGTATACTCAACTCATTTTGCGTGTTTTGTCCCTTACCTTAATTGAACCTACAGCCGACGATATAAAGCTATTTGCCTTATCTAAACAGATTTTCCTAATTACCTTGTGTATGACTCACGTTTGGTGACTCGTTGCTCAACAAAGTCATAGTATAAAAATAGAAAAGTAGTTCATCTCCGGCCCTCTAGGAGTTTCTGTTACCTATTGCGACACGGGCGCTAGAGTTGCGTCGATGCGCGTCACTCGATACTTAATACGCACGTAGGCTAAACTTCATCATTTTGGTATTTTGCCATGTAGGTATTGCAAACTATCGCAACGCACTACGTTGCAAAATATCAACAAATTATAGGGATATTTTGGATCTGTGGAACTTTTTGTATATGTAGAAGCACTATTTCTACGTTGGGGGGGAAATGCCGTAGTCGCCACGCTTGGCAGACGGGTTGGCGACCGTTATACCATGGTAGTCCGCGGAGGACGCTGCTGCCCATCCTCCGGTTTATCCCTTAGTCGCCTCTTACGACACCCACGGGAAGAGATGAGGTGGTGCTATTCTCGGCCGGCACCAACACAGCTAAGGGGAGGCCTATGTCCAGCAGTGGACGTCTTTCTTGTCTGACATGATGATGATGACTATTTCTCTGTCTTTCTCAAGTTGGACACCTTTTGTCTACATGGTAACCCTGACGTCTAACGTACGTCACATTAAAAACAAGGCTTGCACGTCATTTATTGCTATACTTAAATTCCGTTTTATGACATATTGTTGAAATAACAATAAAGATTACACTTATAGTATAAAAACAAATGGCCCCTCGAAAGCTTATTCCTTTATTAGTATCACTAATAGTCTCTGACATAATAAAACACGGAATTGGTTGAAGTAGGGTAAACGTACCAGTGAATGGATGGACCCTTATTTTTTTTAATAAAATGGATATCGTCAAATTTTATTCTCGTTATCAATCAAGCAAGTGTTCTAGTTTGCTTATATAACGTTTGTTTTATAATAATATTGCAAAATTTTAGGTTATAGCTATTTAAAGCCAAAAACACCCCAATACACCAGTGAATGAACATGAAAACACCAGTAAATGAACAAATGGAACCAGAGAATGAAAGACGTTGAATGGTTTGTAATCAACTTTTCTACTTTATAATTTATTTATAAAAATGCTATTTTACAACTTAGTATTCATTAACGAGCAAATTTCCCGGCTGAAGCGCTGTAGGTATTATAGGTTCTTGTTAAATAACGAACGTATCGTTCATTAACTGGCTCCTATTACTAGCATAGAGGCATGCCATCTTAGTCCTTAGGGTTGGCAACGCATTTGCAGTCTTAGGATTGCATTGCAGTCTTATGAATGCGAATGTCTATGGGTCACAGTTTCCACTTACCATCAGGTGGCCTGTGTGCTCGTTTGTCTTCTCTATGCCATAAAAAATAAAAAATAAAAAATCCTAAATTGTATGCGAAACCAATGAATAAACAAGTTGTATTGATGGTAGTTAATTTACTGGAAATTATAAACCAGTGAATGAACTAGCATTTTAAGCATTTAAGAGTTTATTCAAATACTGGCTACATGACGGACAATAAATTTTAACAGCTATGTTTCTAAAAAATAAACTTTAATACTATAACGAAAACGCACACCATTGTAAAATATGTAATTAACGCGGTTCTAGTGAATGAACACCGCGGTTCATTCATTGGTTTTAGAACATCCAGCTATAGAACATTATTTGCTTAAAATTGGTAGTTTGAAAAAAAACACATGATATGGTATGTAATTATAGAAAAAATATATCCCTAAGACTTAAAATACACATACATTAAAACGATCAATTAAAATTCCTCAATCTGATAGAATATAAAGAGGAATCACTATAATCAGGGTCGGATATTGCTTTTGGTTTACATACGAGTAAAATTGGAGAGAAAATAGATGTAAGTATTTTTAAATGGTATAAGTATAAGTGAAAAAGCAAGCGTTAAAAACCCAAATGCTTGTTTGGATAAGATCGTCAATGTAGTGTTAAAATTAAATAGGGCTACCAAAAACACCCCCCGCAACACGCCAGTTTTTTTTTTCATACTAGGAAATTGAACCCCATGAAAAAAAAGTGGCAACCACTGAAAAAATATTGACATAATACATCAACATGATGAGTTTTTGGTAACATGGACATAATGGAAAATATACAAAAATTGCGAATAAAATGATCAATATCGCCGAAAGTACTAAAAATCGCTGAACAAACATGGGGGTGTTATTGGGAGCCCTGGGTTGACTAATGAGCTGACACCCTCTAAATAAAAGGCAAACCCGACGTATAGCACAGCCGAAAGTACTGTACCAAGAAACTTGAAATTTGGTACAGAGGTTCCTTTCATGATGTTATTGAGGACTAAGAAACGATTTTCCGAAAGTCGACCCCCAACGGGAAGAGATAGGGGGAGTAGCGGGAAATTAATTTTACACGTATGAAGTCGTGGGCGTCCTCTAGACAAGTATATATAAAAAAAATGTCGCTTCAAAGAAGAAAATATTTGGCTTCGACATTAGCATAGTTGACGCGATTCCTACAGACAGGTACCTAGATGTTCTAGATCACGCGTAGTTTACCTCAAACGGAAGAAATTCCAGCAATAATTACGTATTAGATTAATGACAAAGAATTAGTCATTGTAATACCCTGTTTCGTCACTAGACAATAATGCTGTTTCTATTGCCTGCGAAGTACTGTGTTAAGCCTTTTAATGTACAGGTGAAAACAAAGAAACAGATATATATACCTACGTATATACTTCCGGAACATCCATCTTGGACAGGCGGGTAAAACGAGGCTGGTCTAACTAGTTTTGGGCTAAGATTTTAGTACTTACCATAGCTAGTCCTAAATTACTATTACCTACTGCTACATGTAAGTAGTGCATAATGTACATCGCATTTTGTAGGATAATTTCGTATCCGTCTTGCTTCCTCTATTAGCATATCGATGGGTACTAAAGCTGACTGAGCAAGGCATATAAATACAAACTTTTTCGACCAAGAACGATGCCGTATATTTAAAAATTCACTACATCTGTACTCTGGCAACTTACATGGCTGAACTGAGGCCCTACTTCGAAAATCGAAGTTCGGAGATACGTAAGCTCCATCCCTATTTCTCAATTTAGTCTCGATTGACGAGTGACAGGGATGGAGCTAACGTAACTTGGAACTTCGATTTTCAAAGTAGGACCGCTGATCCTATAGGATGTGAAGCTGCGCCGCGCAGCGTGACGGGATTGAGAGGTCATTAACCCGCAACGATCTATCCTTTGACGTCACTAGATAGACACGCTGTAACTGTAACATTTTATGGTACACATTACGCTCATTGAACACAAAACGGACACATTCCAAAATAATTTGCTATTCCATAAATCGTATTACAACCGCTTCTAATTTTAAAATGCAACACTGACTCATTTCGGATTGTGTCCGTTTTGTATTCAATGAACGATTATACCCACTACCACAGTTTCAACAACAATAATGACAGCCGAATGTGAATGCATTTACCATTTTCTGACTATTACGCAATCGTCTTATAATTCATTTATTATTGCTCCTTTTGGAGAGGTAAATAAATTATACAAAATTAATAGGTATCCCTCTAGCTAGTAGCTAGGAACTACCTAATGAAAATTGTGCCAAAAAGAAAAAACAATCAAAAACACTTTCTTGCTAAATATTACAAGCTTTTATTAAATTTGGTTTTTTGTTAGTTTTACTGGTTTATAAGTATATGTACATACATACAGGGTGCTACAACATTATGACTCCAAGTAAGCATGATGCAAGGCACCCAGTTTCATGGAAACTTTTATGACACCGCCAACTCATCCATCTTGCTATATTTCACGTCACGTCTTGCGGCGGATGACGACCCATAAAATCCCGTATGGAAAAACAGTAAAGCAATTTTTCCATATTTTCATATTTGGAGTAGGTATCTCATAACGGAAAAATACATTTTTATTTGTTTCAGTGATGGATCGTGACCATGTCGCGTCGTATTAAGTGGTGTTGTTGACAGTTGACACCTGTTTGCGAATTAGAGTAAGTGGTTCTGTTTTTAGAGTTCGCCGGATCTTTTGTTCAGGAACCATTGTCATAGTACAGTAGTATCTCGTGGTTAGGTACTGGTTATATATCAGTCTTTAATTTTAAGTTACGTTTACAAGAAATACTATAAGCGTGGATATATTTCTGTTTATCACAATCAACTGGTCGGGTGTATTTCTGTCAATTTACAAGAGAAAGAAAGTTTTTTTTTTTATTCGCTATTGAGAAACAAATAATTTCAATTTGATTATCCGACTATCGAACGAATCATCAAGGCATTTTCTCGTGCAATGGTCAAATATTTACATCCCATATTTTTGCTCTAAAAATCAGTCCATACATGTACTTTCTTTAAATGATAGCTTCGTAAAAATAACCGGTCAAGTGCAACTTTGACTGATTAAGCGGATTTTTTATCAGTGGTATTTCTTTAGAATTTACTCTACAATCACACCTAATGTGACTATGTGACGCTTCAATATTTAGCGTTTGTCAACTTAATTTATATAATTTGCGGAAAGATCACGATTTGCAGTAAGTAGCTATCAGCATTTTATTTAGATTTCGAATTCGCCCATTCGATTTCGAATAAATGTTCAAATCCGGTCGTTGCTATTTAATATCCATGTCTAAGTATCCTTATTGTCTTTCCAAACGGTTCATTTTACGGCAGCTGATCGATAACGGTCGAGTACCAACTACCAACTAATTGTAAGCTATCTCTTGATTTTCTTTTAACTGAAATATATTCCAAATCTTCATACTTATGTATAATTTTTATGTTTGTACATTAAAGTATGGGGAAGGAGGATGGTCCCGGACGGTACGGTAGCTACCAGCTTCTCCTGGAGAAGTCAATACTTTACAGCGGTTCTGCCTTTAGTAGTTTTATAAAAGGATAGTTTTTTACATAACTCGGTGTTAGCGGTTTCGTAATAGGCGGCCAAAGCAGTATTGCGGCGTAGTAGGTATGCGAAATGAATGACTATTACGGGGGCATTACAATCTTAAGTCTTCAGGGCAAAGCATTTGCAGTCTTAAGTTTACAAGCCGAATATCAAAGCCTGTTACTCTTAATACTGACTGCCTTTGTTCTAACTGCCTGTCCAAAAAAAACCATATCCTACTTAGTTGTGTTTATGGGTTGGCACCTATCTCGCCTGACTAGTAGAAAAGACGAGAGTAATTTGCCAAGTTTTTTAATGTACGTGATTGTGAACATGAGCTGCAGGTATACGCCCGATAAAAAAGAAATATGAAAACAAAACACGTGCCATTGCTCGAAAACAATAAAACTTAACAATCGTCCATCTAACACACCGCTAATAACAATTAGCACTCCCGTATCACGTGATCTTATTAAAAACGCCGATCAGTCACACACACACACCTTAAACTTGCCATGTTGCTTGCCTTGTGGAAATTTCCAGACGAAATTGTGTGACGCAACAATGGCGGTGCTCGCTACGAGCTAATGAAATCGCAGCCGTGGAAAACTGCAGGCTGAACTCGATACACTTTCAGCCGACACGATATCGGGTCGATGTTAAACGTAATTTGAGGAGCGGGCACTGAATGCGCAAGATATAGGTGATAAGGTATATTGTTACACGTTTGTCGGTGTTAAATATTTTGTACGGGCATGAATTGGGATACTTACACCAAAAAATAACTGCTTGCTTTTACATTTTTATTCGAAAGAATAGCCTTTTCTAAGTAGGTATCTAATTTAAATGATTTCTCAATAAATGTTGATACCGTCGTTTTGGACCTTTTGGAAAACTTCACAACTTCAACATAACTCAAAAGAGAAATGATCTCATTAATATATTAATTTCATCATAACAAAACAGTTGTAAAGAAATTAATTTGAAATCACAACAGGTGTCTTCAAACGTAGGTGTCAGCTAGATATCTATTGGCAGAGTGCAAAGCGGGTGGAGGGGGTAGGTAGCCTAAACGATCACAGCGCTCGCTACGACAAAAAATTGTCATTTTTGTCGCTGACTTGAGCTGTCAAATCCATAAAAACAAACAAACATAAACATAAACAAAAACAAAACATGCGCGTCATGTTGATGTGTAAACATTTTCTAATCGTTTTTGAGATAAAAATTATGGTCCTGGTAAGATGTGTTGTTGTGAATTGTAATACTTAACGCCGAGAAGAATAGCGACTGTAAATTTTACCAATTTCCAAGACCATGTGGAAACGAGACCAAAGAAATAAGTGGATATTTGCCGTAAACGAAACCCCGTTTTAGTCACTAGTAGGCTCATTTCTCACTGAAAACAACAATTTTAATATTATTGGCAATAATGTTACTGACTACCATTGTCCAAAATTGTGTAATATAGTAAAATAACACAAGATTTCATTAATATTTTTCACAATATTTACTTACTTCTTGTTTGACAGCGGTGACAATATTGTCCATAATGGCCGCCTGTCACGTGGCGCTGTCGTCGCGCTCGGTCCCAATAGAGGTTTTATATACATACATACATAAGCTCACGCCTTTATTCCCAAAGTGTGGTAGGCAGAGCTACAGAATTACTTATTCTATTACTATAGCAAAGAAAGTGACAGCAGCAAATTTAAATAAGCATTCAATTTAATTGACGTCTCTGAGTGCAGCAGTTAGTCACGGTTTTTACGATTAGTCAGTCGATCATACAACAGGCCCTAATTGTAATATATTTTTTTAATCTAACTACATAGGTATCGATTTGAGAAACCTATTCCTCGAAATGGTTTTTAAATTTTCATACATTGTCAAAAATTGGTTAAATCCCAATTCTAATTGATTTTAGCCGAAGTAAAGCCTTGCCGCAGAAAGACAATGATCAATTTCGATATTTACATTATTATGGCCGGATTGTTATGGCTTACAGCAGCTCTGCTCAACTATTAAACTCCTTCAATATCGCATCGACGTCATAATAAGTCGTCACTTTTGTATCTTGTTGCTTTAACGTAAGGATTGAATTGCCATACAAAATTTACAAATGAGTGAGTGTACATACTTACTTACTAATACTTAACAAATGTTATGTTTAACATTCCGTAAATTTCAGTAAACGTCTGACTTACTTATGACTCATTCGACTCGCCTCATGAATACTGATTTGTTTTGACTGTCGTTTAACAAATCTATTTAGAGGATGTTGTAAATTTTCAGCCTCCAATACTGAAGTTTACAAAACCGAAATTTTATTTAAAAACCGATGTTACGACGGCAGGATGATAAGTATCTAGCCTAACAATTAAATACTACAGTTAGTGTAATTTTTTTATTATTATTTTTCTACATATTCTCCATTAAGCTCTACGCACTTGGTCCACCTTCGCTCCAACGCTGTTATACCCTCCATAAAATGGCTTTTCTCAAGGCCTGTAAAATACTCCTCTACAGCAGCTATGACTTCTTCATTAGTTTTAAATTTCTGTCCCCCCAAAAAAGTTTTGAGTTTGTGGAACAGATGGAAGTCTGACAGTGCAAGATCTGGTGAATAAGGTGGGTGGGGCAACAAATCATAATGCAATTCGTTAATTTTTGCCATGGCCTTAAGACAAGTGTGAACTCTTGCATTGTCTTGATGAAAAATTATTTTTTTTCGTGCTAACCCTGGTCTTTTTTGCTCAATGCATTCCTGCAGCTTATCTAATAGATTAGCATAGTATTCCCCGTTTATAGTTTGACCTTTTGGGAGGTAGTCTATCAACAAAATTCCGTTCGAATCCCAAAAGACCGACGCCATCACTTTTCCAGCTGATTTCACGGCTTTGGCTTTCTTTGGAGCCGAGCATCCGGATTCTGTCCACTGTTTCGATTGTATTTTGGATTCTGGTGTATAGTGGTGAACCCAAGTTTCATCCGTTGTTACAAATCGTCGTAAGAAATCCGATTTATTTCTTTGAAAACGGTCCAAACAACGTTGAGAGTTTTGCATTCGAACTCTTTTTTGATCGAGTGTAAGCAATCGCGGCACCCAACGGGCGGACAGATTTTTCATTTTCAATTCTTCACTAAGTATATGATGTACCCGTTCTTTTGAAATACCTGTATTATCAGCTATCTCGGATAGCTTCAACCGTCGATCTGCCAAAACCATATCATGCACTTTGGAGACCATTTCCGAAGTCGTGACGCTTTTTGGACGTCCAGGACGGAGTTCATCTTGGACACTTGTACGTCCTCGTTTAAACTCGGCTACCCAGTTCTTAACCGTAGCATAAGAGAGAGCACATTCACCCAAAACATTTTTTAAGTCGTCATGAATATCCGCCCCTTTCATACCTTTCATATGAAGAAACTTTATCACAGCTCTTTGTTCAATTTTATCCATTTTGGAAAAATTGGCCAGAATGTTTTTTCAAATGACAGCTAACAAAAAAATATCCAATGGACGCCATCGAATTCAAATTTAGAACACAGACAGCCAGAAACCCTATTATGAAAAGGAGGTTGTTTATTTTGTAATTAAACCTTTTTAAATTGTGTAGGCCAGTTACTTATCATCCCGCCCTCGTATATTACATATTATTGTCTGCCATGATTATTTTTAGTCATAATGTGTTTAAGTCATAATTATCGTAAGTCATAACGTATTTTTTTAGGTGCTGTTACTTTTTCAAGATTTTTATAAATCAAACCTAAAGATAAAGATAAAGATAAAAAGATAAAAGATATTTATTCAGTAAGTAGGCCGCACGGGCACTTTTACACGTCAAGAATCTACCAGCGCTTCCCAAGAGGAGACCACTGCCGAGAAGAAACGCCGCAAGAAACTCAGCAGTCAGTCGTTTTTTAACCATATTTAATACTACAATGATACTACTGACCTAGCTATATCTACCCGTTAGATATTTAAGTCACTCTAAAATATCCCAACTAGCAAAGTAGTCATATAAGATTGAGATTATTCAGCTAATAAATCGTATTAAAGTCGTATAAACGCGAATTATACAGAAGCTGTCGTATAAAACCAGCTTATGCAGCATTTTAGAAACTCAGCATTACAGTCATATTATGATACCGAGTACACGTTTATTCGACTTCCTTTTATGACTTAAGAGTCATATAAAAAATTGCTGAATAAGACACATTTAATAGACGATTATATGACTTTTTACTCGAGTAACAGTAACTTATATAGCTGACTTATGACATGCCAGGCAGAGTCGAGTAAAAGTAATGTGGTTACTATTATATGGCTGTTGTGCTGTATATTTTGCATGAAGTCATATAAACGCGAATTATAGATCATGTTATATAGAAGTATCTTATTCAGCACTTTGGTTTAAAGTCATACTATGATGCTGAGTAAACGTTTACTCGACGTCTTTTTATTACTAAAGAGTCATATAAAATAATGCTGAATAATCTACCTCTATACGACGCTCATGTGACTATTCGGTCGAGTAATAACATCTTATATACCCTTTGCTCGAGTAAATGAAATATGGTTGCTATTATATGGCTATTGTGCTGTATATGCTGCATGAAGGCATATAAACGCGAATTATAGATCATGTTACATAGAAGTATCTTATTCAGCACTTTGGTATGGTAGCAACATAGGTGTCATGGCGCTTTAACCGCTAAGCTTGCTATATAAGAATCATTTATATGACATATTAATCGTATAAATGATATATAACCGCATCTCACGTAAAAAATCAAAATATTTATTTAAAATAAATTTAAATAACTTATTATTATTGTGGGGCGTTAAATATTTACAATTAAACATAGTATACTTTATCAATAAAGTGGCCTTCGCAACACATTTCCACCATTAAGTCGAATTTAACAGCATTCATAATACCGTTCGAGTTATAATGTCAACATGGCCATATATTTCTTAGAAATCAAAATAATACTCACCGACATTTATTTTCACTCAACTCACTAAGTTCCTGTGGTATGAGATGTCAATTCTTCTGCTGTTTAGCCTTCCAGGACGTCACTTTTATTCCACTATTACGTTGTATATTTAGCAATAACATGTCAAATTAGTCATAACGTAGTTCCATCTATGATAATTATATAACTAATAAGCAACTAACTCAACGCTTATATGTCCTTTATATGATTAAAAGTCATATAAAAGTCATATAAGTCGCTTTTATACAGCTAATGAGTTATAAGATAGTCACGTTGGTGATTATTATATGACCAATAAGTGGCTGGCGGTTGCAGTTAAATGACTTTTATATGACGAAAACGCTGAGTAAAATGGGCCCAAATCGCGTTCTATAACCGTTTTCATTACGTTTATATGACTAATATCATAAGCTAACAGTCTGAATATGTTACGTTGCCGCGACCATTATATGACGAAATTTTGCTAGTTGGGATTTACGGTTACAGCGATACATAAATTATGACGATCAATTATGATGACAGCAAAGACATGACGACCAAAAAAAATTAAACACAACGGGTTTCCATCACTTTTAGAAAAGGTTATTTTCTTCATTCCGACATAAACCTACTGTGTTTGCGATAAACCTACAGGTGCTATTACCCTGCTAAACTTTATTCCTATAGTTAAATGCACATTTAATAGCCCTAGGTCACAACTCATTGAAATCGGTTAAAAAACTGTAAAACATCATACCTACAGCAGAAACAATTAAAGCTGACAATCGAATAGGTAACGTTGTTATTATTACACTACCTGACTGATTGCAAACAGTAAGCAGTACGCCTAACTTTATAGCATAAATTAAAACACAAAATATGTTTTTATGACAATACAGTACAATACAGTACATATACAGTAACATAATATCGACTTAAAATCTATAGACGTCACGTCACGCCCTTAAATGCACTCGCCAAACAAAACATATCCTCCGCCAAAAACAGAATAAGTGCTGGTGATTTTTCAACCCATTTAACACTCTAAATAGCTTGATTTATAACACTAATTTGGCTTGCTTATCTTTGGCGCTTAAAATTAACAGTATAGACATAATGTATTGCATGCAGTACACGTGTTAAAACACGTGTGGTTTGAGAATCTCTCTACTTACCTAGTTTTATCTATTCCTGCCCGAGACGCAATCTGTGATCAGTGTGATCACTGATCAATCCATATACTCGTACAGTCAAGGGTAAAAATAAATATCCGCACAATGGTTAAAATACTTGCACATAGACCTAATGGCCATATTAATAAACTAAATCTACTTACATACTTACTTCTTTCTTTCTTTCTGTCTCTTGTCAGCCAGAACTCTGAACCAGGCTTTGGCGCAAAAATTGCGACCCACCACAAGAATTTCTGCGCCACTGTAAACTTTCGGTGAGGCTTTTCCATCGAGGTGGTCGATATGAAAGACGAATTCTCCCAACGAATATAACTTTAATCATTAACTGCCGCAATCAGAGACGTCAATTAAATGTACTTAATGCTTGCTTACGTGTTTTTTTTAGTTTAATTAAACGCATGAACGCATGATTAAAGTTGCTGCCGTCACTTTCTTTGCTATAGCAATAGAATAAGACAACACTGCACTAAACAAGCATTAAATTTAATTGACGTCTCTGAGTGCGGCAGTAAGTAGATTAAAACCCCCGTCGGTCCCTATGGATCTATTTTCAGAGCTGATTGATTATCCTTCGTCCCTGCGGATTAATCAAACTTACCTACGGATCATCCCGATGAAACTAGCTTTCAAAGTAAAGCAGGTTCGTCCTTTTAGAAACTACGAAGCCGCGGACAGACATTCAGATAGACAGATAGACACAGAGAATATTCAAACACAAAGTCAAATTGACAAATTAATTTTTATTTGGGAACACCCTATTTACGTAAATAACTGTCCAAACTTTGTAAGTATTAATTTTTAGTCATGAATGAAGTCACCTTCGTTTTTCAGATGTTTTTTTAACCTGACTTTTAATTTAAATTTGGAACGCTGAAATTCCAAGATTTGTTATCTAGGCCAATCACAAGCTAATCTGGCTGAGACTAGACATATCTACAAGTCGCTTGGCGCCGGTTCGCCATTATCGAAATTATTATGTCAATGTATCTAAGTATCTATGATTGATGAATGATGAGATATACGAGTAACATTGGATTGCAGCGCATTTGAATTGTAAACAACCATTTATTTACTTCGTAGGTTTTGCCTGCGACTTCGTCCGCGTTTACCATTTATCCCGAATTTTTACTCTTTCCGGGACGAAAGTAATCACATAACATACATAAGCTCACGCCTTAATTCCCAGAGTGGAGTAGGCAGAGCTGCAGAATTATAACAACTCTAAATACTTGTTAATAATTCTGTAACCACATTTTGCACAACTAGGCTAAGATTTTTACCAGTGTATTAGTGACAGGTTGCAAGCCCATCGCCTAACAGCACTATACAGCCTTTATTCCCTTAGTCGTCTCTTTTACGACATCCACGGGAGGACATGGAATGGCACTATTCTAACCCGGCAACCACACAGAAACCGGAACAGGGGGGTTATTATGACATGGCTATGCAGTTCATTTTACGGCGAGCGTAAAGGACAGAGCTATAGCAGTTATATACCTCTGTTCTTTTCTCTCACCGTAAACTGAACTGCATAGCCATGTCATAATAACCCCCCAGAAAGTATTCTTTGTCTGTAATAGTCTGTATCCAGTACCAATTTTATACTCATCCGTTCAGGTGCGTGAATGTAAGGTTAAATACATCATGCAAGATTTTTTTAAGCTTACGCATATCTTCGTTTTTGGTTTTCTATCGAAACTAGTTTAATTTTCCGACATAGAATTGTGTTACGAATTTTCCTACATTTGTTTATAACCGAATCTGGGATGCACAGTTAAAACAACAGATAAATAAAATACTTGTTAAATACAAACTAGAAATTAACTTCTTGACTAAACGATAACCTCAAATACCTATTTCTGTGATGAACGCGAGTATTTTTCCCGAGTATGGTGACTTTTCTAAGTATTTAAGTAGGTATGTATTTCTCTATATTAATTAGTTTATCGTTGTCTAGTACCCATAGTACAAGTCTAGACTTTAGTTTGGGACTTCGTCTATATTGTCCCCGGAAGTTTATTACTTGTCTAAATTATAGCAATATTGGTTTGTATTTCGTAAAGCTCACCTTAGATTCCTCAAGCCAAAATAATCCTTAGTTCATCCATTTTAAAAATCAAAAGAGCTCCGGCAAATACTGTTAACAAAACTTGGCAGATAATTTAATTAATATTTACTTGACAAACGAATGCATGTTTAATTAGGCTGTTTAAGAAATCTCTCGGATTTACCAGTGGACAAAAGCATTAATTTTTATTCCTCGTTAAATATTTGTTTAAGTTGCTACTATGAAATACCTATACAGTTGTAATTAGGGCCATTTGAATTGGATAAGAACATATCATTAGTGAGTAATACTGATTAAACAAAATGATAGCTAAGGGTATCTTCCGAGTTTAAATTACTTGTAATTATGAAATTACTTACATATTTTTCCATTCGACGTGATTGCACGTAATTGCGAAATTCCAACTTTTCCGATGCATGATTGCTGTGGAACTATAAAGTAGAGCTAGGGACGTACTAAATGAAATGACCCGAGGGGCTATTGCTTAACGCACTCGCAATCGCAATTGTTTTCATTTTGAAAATCGAAGGCTTGTCTGCATACAAAATGAAAACAATAGTTCCGCTTTGAAGCCAATTGAGATTGCGAGTGCGTTAGGCAATAGCGACGCGGTAGTAAAGAAACATTCATCTTAGTAAATATATATCAGGGGCCAACCTCACCCAAACTAAGCTCTATGCTTGTACACGACTACAAAGAGATGTATCCATTGTACTTTTGGACCTTATTAGGGTGACGGAACCAGTAGTGGACAAGGACCAATTATGTACACTTGATTCTTATTTGACCGTATGAAATTTGAATTAAGAGTGAAGTGTCCATTACTGGTGCCTGTCAGCTAAAAGTGTCCATCATTGGTGCCGTTACGATGCAATAAGGTTAAATAAAAAGTGGACACATCTCTTCGTAGTCGGCTGTAGTATGGGGACAACGATATAAATACTTATAGGGAAATAAATACTTAAATACATAAAAAAACATCAAAGACTAAGAAACAAATACTCGTGCTCGTCACCAAATATTTGCCCATACCGGGAATCGAACCCGGGCCCGCTAGCTTCGCAGGCAGGGTCAATACGAACTAGGCTAACAACACGTCGTCGAACGTTACGTAACATTGCAACGTTAATGAACTTTTATTGACTAATGCCCTTCTCAAGTTACGTTTACCCATAGCAAACTGACAATCGAGATTAGTTTATTAATACGGCCGTTAGAATTGCACTCTTAAGATTACTAACTATCAGGTGGCCTCTGTTCTAAATGTGCTTTCACAATGACTGAAAAAAAAAACTAATAGAATCCATAGTTATTGAAACTTAGAGTTATTCTAACCCATGAAAAAAATACTGTAGCCCATCAAGTTATATCAGGTCTAGAAATTACGTACCTTCTTCGTAAAATATTTCATCGAATCTTGTAGATTATGTCATATTTGTAAATGTAGGCAACATGTGAAGTCCTATTAAAGAGCCTTGGGGCACGCCCATGTCCAGCAGTGGACGACAACCACAAAAAGTGTGTTATATGTTATATATCACCAAACTATGGCTGTTTTTTTGTGGCCGTAGACCTAACATGGCGACCAATTATCAAGTATATGGATCAAGTGAAGAAGAAAGAAAATGACAAAAGGTCAAAGAGATGGCATTTATTCAAAAAAAGGTGAGGATACTTTAAAAATACATTCTTAAGAGCATGGCTTAAAACAGAGAGCTTAATAGTACCGATACCGTTAATTTGTAATGAAGTACATGACATATCTACTGGTAATCTATTTCCCGTAGATATAGTCGTCCTTCAAGGATGAGTGGGCAGGCGCCGGCGAGGCGGGGTGTACCTGTGTTGGTGCTTCTACGCGGACATTTCGTTGTTATTTAAGAATGATAATATTGATAATTTTATTTGGCAGTTGATCACATGGTCATAACCAGAGCCCGGAATTTCTCGCGGCAAAACAAAAGACTGTCGCAATCTAGCTAGTGCTAGGCATATTTTTTTCTTATAATAATACTCGATATCGATAAAAAAAGTTCTTGTCATAACACCCATTTGTAGATATAAAGTAGAAAGAAGAAAACATGACCCCGCGACAGGAAACAAGGATGCAAGCAAAGAGAAGTCAACAACTCTTAAGTGTTGAGCCACTATAGTACCCTGTCGCAGAAAGCAAATGGCACATTTTGACGTATTATATTTCTCTTGACTTAAAGCTTAACAACAGACCAAACAACAACAAAAACAATGTCGGTCTGCCACAGATAAGGTGGCCTGAAAAAACTAAAAAACTATCGATCTCTTAATTGTATAGTTACAGTTCTAATGTTTGTACCTACTTGATTAGTTGATCAACTTCCAAGTTTGATATATGCTGTTACTTCAGAGCGCAACACCTATGATCGTAGATTATTTATAAAATAAATAAACTCTTAGTACAGCTATCGACTGATGTTGAACCCAAACGTGCTATGTTTAGAAAATCATACCCATTTGTATTCATCAAACAGTCTTCCCTGTATTTATACTATAACAAAGTTACCTAATAAATGTAGATGTTATGCAATAATTTGCCGTATGCAAGACGGTACATACATACCTATATTACCTTCATGTTGAATGAGTCCATAGAAGACTACAGGGTAGCATATACCTTATGGTATCCTAGACTTGTCCTCAATATCCTTGCAACTAAAATACAGGGTGGTGCACTTTAATTTATCTATTTACGTCACTAGGTGCATTCTGAACTACACTCAACCAGCCTTGAGGTCATAACACTCTGGTACATGAGTGTCCCGTAATATTAATGATAATAAGTTTTGAACTCACTATCAAAAGACGAGTCAAATTAGTTCAAACTACAGATATACTATAAGCCAGGAGTTCCTACGGCCACCTTCCGTCTCCATCAACTTACCATCTCCATGTTATGTTAACTTATTATTGTGTTATCATCGGAACTACACAGATAAGTATGCAAAATTTCAAGTCGGATAGATTGACAAGTAGGTAAAAATTGACGCACATGATTTGATTACATTGTTTGTCATATTGTTAGTTTGTTAGTTTATTAAACCCCTTCAAGATAATCTGATGAAGAGTAGCTATCATTTAAAACGCCGATTTACAAATATGCGACCATGATCACACAGAGTTTGCTTTTAAAATGTGCGTGCACTTTTGAATGCGATTAGACAAAACTATACAAAACGTCGTCCAAAAAGATGTAAGGAGGCTTGGGGTTGAGGATTGGCGAGACCAGACGCTGACCGGAAGCCAAGATTCACTTTAGGTCATTGCGCTTAATGACTAGAATAATAAACAAAGCCCGGATGACGGGAGCAAAAATGCAATTTTCCTAGTGCTTAATTAAATATCGACTATTCTATTGACATCCATACGAATAATTTTTGAATCAGAAATGTATTGATCAAACTCATTACCTTACATGTCAGGTTGTTACACAATATTACAACAGGTACCTAGGTAAGCTTACATTATATCGCACCTTCAGAACAACAGTGACCTAAGTCAAAATGTCAGCTTTAAAATTTCAAGTCATAAATTTATTACTATAGAGACCCAAATCGAAATTTAAAATTACTCAATTAGGTCACTATTGTTCTGAAGGTGCGATATATTATTTCAGTTAACTAATTACATACTTAATATAATTATTATCAATACTATGAATTATTTAAATTTGCGCCGATTACTACAGTCGATTTAGAACGGTCCTTTAGTTGGCTGAAATGGATTTTATCACCAAGGCGAAGGAGTTTAAAATCGGAAAATTTTGAAAAAATGCTACCTAATTGTACATTACGAAAATTATATAAAATATAAAAAAAGTACAAACAGTTCATTTTAATTTTGTTTACAACTATAACATTTCTGAAATCCAGTCTCCGTCCAGTACATCGTGCGTGGTTTTTTATCGACATCGACTTATAAAATGTGTGTCCTCGCACTATTGAGACGTCAACACATACATAATTTCTCCCGTCATCCTGGCTTTGATAATAAACGTCAACCGTGACCTAGACTTACAATACTACCTACCTATTGAGTATTAAGTAATTAAACTAATGACAAACAAAACAACTTCGTGTTAACAACAGTAACAACCCTCTTTCCATGTTAAATACCTAATTGCATTTACCATTCTGAATATCTTCCAATGCAACAAATGCATAGAAAAACTCTTTGCTCCTTAAAAAACCTTTTTGATTGTTTTCATTATTATATGAATCACTATACCTACATAATACATGTGAGTAACTTATTGTCTATTTATAGCTTGTAATTCTATATCAATAAAAGGGATCTGTTTACTTGCATGCGCGCGCGCCGAGGCGTGAAGGGCGCACGCCGCCGCAGCGCACGTGTTGCGCCTCCCTTACAGCTAGGTACTCTATGCCCAGCCCACGGACCTAAAAAAAATACGGACGTAACGTTGCACTAAAAAGGTGTGAAGCACGCACTTTCGTTTGTTATACACGACTAGCCGCACGCACACGGATACACTAGGTAAGACAACGCGCCAAGCCACAGCACGTGTGATAGTTTACGTGTGTGCGTGTGCACGCACACAGACAACCATTTTGCATGCTTCACTCATGATTAGGCGAGGTTACGTCCGTATTTTTTTTAAGGTCCATGTCTCTACCCTGCAAACGTAAATGACGGTATCTCAGGCAAAACTCCTGTAGCAAGAGAAACCTCATTAGTAGTTTAGTACTAACGGGAAAGGGTTGAATCTGCTTTGGCTATTGAATTTGTTATTGAAAATACTGCCTTTTGGCTTATGACTTATGATTGACTTCATGCGTAACCTTATCCTCTTTGAAATTGGAATGAAATTCAATGCTATTTTTCTGGCACCTGTCATGTCAGTACTAACTGTAACTTCAAACCCAAGAATACATTATAAATTGTACCGTGAATCATGCCAACTTTGCCAGCCTTTTTCTTAAAAACGCCAAGTTCTCTATTTTTTCTATAGCGGTATAAGGCATCCATCGTAGTCATACGCATATGTTGTGTTCATTAGCAGAAACAATTTTTAGATCAACATTCGTCACTTTAAAAAAATCGCCAACGCTTCGGAAAGCGTTATTATGAATCTCGTCTAAGCTCCAACACACACCAAGGCAACAACATTAACACGGCGGCACCCCTAAAATAATAAAATAACTGTATTGAGCGGCCGCTTTTTCAAGTACAGTCGCGGAATGAAAAGATTCGTTACTTTTAGCGCTTAACAGCATTAAAATAGGGTCGAAAAGTGACGGACCTTTTCATTCCGCGACTGTACCTTCTTATGCCCTAGATACCTGAATTAGAACTGTAGGAACTGAAACCTAGTTTGAACCGACACAACGACCTGCCGTGAACCTGCAGATCGATAAGAGAACAAGGAACAAGATCTAGTACACAAAGGACATTCAAGCTGTGTCCACAATGATCCACCTTATTCCACTGACCCCAAATGTATTGTGGTTACAGCTATTTTTAACTGAGTCAATAATGTAATAAAATAATAATAAGGACCTACCTGTATTTTTGTACGACCCAGTCACAAGCAAATGATTAAGTAAGGTACCTACTTACCCAACCTTGCTTTGGGCGCTTCAACATGTTTTATGTTTTATACTATACCTTAATTGGGATGTATCCAATAAATTATTCCCCGTGTATTATTGAAAAATAAGATAATTGTGAACCGGCGCTTAAATTGGGTAGCTGTAAAAAAACCATACAAATTTATCTCTCACCCCCTAAGTGCCGTGATCCCTCACGGCACACATTGCGTGCTTTCCCTGTTATCTTCACTGTTTCTTTGATCATTTATATATTTTTGTATCTTATCTTCTGTAAAATAAGAATCTAGTGTCCATTATTGGTCCTTGTCCATTATTGGTTCCACCACCCTAGTGCCAAAGAAGGCGGCTAACTGTATAGTAATTGTAGAAGCACCCATAGTACAAGCCTAGAGTTTAGTTTGTGACTAGGTCAATTGGTGTGAGTTTGTCCCCTTATATTTATTTATTTATTTATTTATTTAAATCAAATATAGAATGCTTCGACAACTAAAGTGCAGTTATAACCGCTTTCTTTCGTATTACGGGAGATAAATTGACATTATCCTAAAATTTAAAATTCAACCTATCACTAATACGAGTACACTGGTAAACATCTTAGCCTAATTGTGCAAAATGTGGTTACAGAATTATTATCCAGTTTTTAGAGTTGTTAGTAATTCTGTAGCTCTGCCTACCCCACTCTGGAAATAAAGACGTGAGCTTATGTATGTTTTTTTTTTTTTATGGTATAGGAAGGCAAACGAGCAGACGGATCGCCTGATGGAAAGCGATTACCGTCACCCATAGACACCTGCAGCACCAGAGGAGTCACAGGTGCGTTGCCGACCTTTCAAATGAGAGTACGCTCTTTTCTTGAAGGTTTGAAGGTCGTAACGGTCCGGAAATACCGCAGGCGACAGACCATTCCACAGTTTAGTTGTGCGAGGCAGGAAATTCCGTGTGAAACGCACAGTTGTGGACTGCCAACCATCTAAATGATGGTGGTGGAATTTCTGTCGCGTAGGACGAAGGCTGGAAGGATGTATGTATGTATCCTAAAATTTTAATCTCAATTTCGATGAAATTGTTATCATTCTGAGATAACTTGTAACTTCAGATGTTTACACTGCATTGTACTGCATTGGGTTGCTGTTTAATAATATTAGTAGGGAAAAAGACGTGCAGTACAATACCGTGTGAAACCAGTTTCACGAACTGTTTAATAATGAAGCACCCTTACCATGAGTTACAATTACCGTACTCGCTAGCGAGTCGAATGCTCTGTCACTCGAACTTTAAGAACATTGCGAGGTCTGCGAGGGACAGGGCATTTGACTTGCTAGCGAGTACGTTAATTGCAACACATGGTAAGGGTTCAGACATGTACAGATGACACTATCGGGGTGGCACTATTGTTAAATTTTGTAAATTGACACAGTTAACTTTAAAGTTTAAACGAATATTGTGAAGTGACGTTCGAATGCGTTATTGAATTGGTTATATTTATATGAAAAACTAGGTTTGTACAGTACATTTTTTCATCTGTTTTTTTCTGTCTAGACTTGGTGGCTACGTTTCCACCAGAGATGTGCGAGGTTGCGTTGCGAGGGATGTGTTTTTCATGAACCAGTAGAAACACTTCATTTACCTATCCTCGTTTAGCTTAGCTCTGGTGGAAACAGCTCAGCGGAGCGAGGATTTTGTACGTACAAAAGAAAGGAAAGATGTGTGCGAGGAATGTGTTGCGAGGAATGTGTTGCGAGGCAGCGTGTGGCTCCGCTCCCGCCTCACCGCACACCGCCCGCTTATTTAAAAAGAGCCCGCTACACATCCCCGCACAGCTCAGCTACCTCGCACATTTTTAGTGGAAACATTCACACCGTTACACCTCCTCGTTACACAGCCTTGCACCGCTTAGCTACCTCGCACATCTCTGGTGGAAACGCAGCCTAAGGGGTGAGAAACGTTATCGCCCGAAGCTAAATTCGTAAAGTTGAATTTTGACAGCTATGCGATTCTAGCGTCGGTTCACAATCATCTTAATAATAACATACTTACCGACGACTAATCCAAACTACAACACTATCATCGGCGTTTGTTAGACCACTACCTTGACCTCTCCCAATGCGCGGTATTAGGTATTAACTGTGGTCGTGAATTCTATTGGGTAAAACCAAATTGCCTTTGAACTGTTATCGTATTGTCAACGTAACGATAGCTCTTATCTACTTGTCTCGACAGTA
The DNA here is from genome assembly GCA_963966035.1 of Acleris laterana. NCBI lineage: Eukaryota > Metazoa > Arthropoda > Insecta > Lepidoptera > Tortricidae > Acleris > Acleris laterana. The sequence goes on from OZ014452.1 coordinate 5,061,270, forward strand.
ATGGTTGCCAAGTTAAAAACAATGTCAAAGGCAATATGGTTTTGCCCAGTAGAATAGAGGCCCTGAGGCAAAGCAAACTTAAACCAGTCTGTAGAACCAAACGCAACCCGTACTGGATAAGCTTGTCGCAGGCTGGCTTTTAAGTCCTTTATTACAAAAATCCAAAAAAAGGAGTGTAATGTTTTCAGGGTTCATGTATGTATGTATGTACGATTCTTGATTCCACCAAAACTTCTAAACGACTAAGCCGATTTAGATGTGAGTGGTATCGTTAGAATCCTTTCAACAACCTGGGTGACAAAGAATAGGTACCAAAACTGTTAAAATTGAAATAACAACAATGGCAAAATGACAATTATTAACAATATCGACGATAGTATCAAAAAATGCAGTCGGGTTTTTAAAGCTTCTTTTTCTTTTAGTTATTGTATTGACACGGACGTCACGATCTTCCTTCAGTGAACGCTTCTGCTTCAACAGCCGTCGACCCTGCAGAATTGCAGATATGACCAGCCCACTGCTACTTCTCCAAGCTTTCTTGGACTGTCGATAACCATTTGTGTAAACATAAGATTCGGTCTTGTTTTTTACACACTAAGTGAGATCTGAGACCCTCAGAAATTTGCATTCACAAGACTACAATCCTGACTGCCAATGCGTTGTCAACACTGAGGACTTAATCAAGAAGAATAAGATAGAATACCTCTATGGTAGTAATTTCCCTGGTTGTCTCTTCACCAAGCGGTTCCAACGGAAGACCAGTGCTGGCTTTACGGCTAGCGAATGCTGAGTTGGGACCGTTTCGCAACTGTTTATGTCTTATTTTTCGTATCTATGTACCTAATGTTGTTTTGTATTGTTGCGAATAAATGTCTCTTTATCTTTATTTTATATCCACACTGGAGCACAACAATGCGAATACTAGTGCTGAGCGGTAGATTAAAGAATAAAATGTTTGACCCTGCACACACAAGGTCCTACCACTACCTAACCTCACTACATAAACCAATTTATGACACTGGACTTTAAACTAGCTCCAATCTTCAATCAATCAACATCAATAAGCCAATCGCCGCGCCCGCTCCCCCGAGCCGGTTCGCGCCGGTTGCTGTTATTGTTCGGCGCCCGCGCAACAATTCAAGAACCGACCGGAAATTATCGTACACCAGAACTACAACCGCGGGGCACACGTCTACGATCTTAGTGGAATGGTACATGGTTCAATATTGCTCGAATCACGGGCCATATTCCCGTGTACATCTATCGGTGATGCGGCGATCACACGCAAGCGCAACGGTTTTGCTGTTGGGGGATAACGTTTCGCGTCTAATAAAGATCGTATTACGTAAGAAGCGAAAAATAAATAGGATTTTTTAGGTAATTTAGTAATTTGATTCGCGTAATTCTCATGTGATAATTGATAGCATGTTTAAGACAGGAACAGCGACACTAATTTCACGGATATGCTTTATAAAATGTAATGTTGCAAACTTGGATAGTACTGTTTGTAGCTCTTCTTTCATATTTAATCGAAGGGACGTGGGCGAATGGAGATTTGTTCGAAAACCCAGAGTCTTAAGTTTTCCTATACATTTTCATTCGTATGCGTTGTAGAAATGGAAACAATTAAATTATAAATTTACAAATTAGCAAAATTATTTATTCCGGTAACAGATTTAACAGATATTCACTTAAACTAAACGTTTTATCCCTTTTCAACACATCGTTGTAATCCTTTACCGTAGCGTATATCCTTAATCGGATGAGCAGCCTCATCAGGTAGTCCGTCGGGAAGCAGCTGCACGGTGGGGACTCGAAAGGAACGTTAGTCAGCACCTCGAACAAGCCAGCTCCCAGTTCCAAACATAGGACTCTCTGGAAGTGCTGTAGAATACTCTTCTCAAGTTTCTCGATATACTGAATAAAGGGTAAATGCAATAATTTCAACTTGCCATAAAACTCAGCCTTCTGGTTGTACGCATTGTAAACTAGCGTTTTCGCCAAATTAGGTAACGTTTTGGCATATTCTTTAAGTTTGGCACATTTGTGAACTCTTTCACACTTGTAAAATAAATAACTGGCAACATAAATGGTCGGGAAATCTTCGGGTATGGTTATCCGATAGTCTGTTTCTCCGTTCAATGCGACCAGTGATACCCTAAAGGGAATAGGATCGATTCTATTTGTTGTCAATTGGGAGGCATCCTGGACAAATTTCTCAAAGTCCTTCGTTCTATTCGAAAGTGGTGACTTAGTCAAAATATATTTAAGGAACAGCTTGGAGAAATTTCTGCAAAATTGAACTGGAGTTAGTTTAACCACATTGTTCGACTTGGACGTCATCCTCTTTAGTGAATCCATGAACTTGTTCAAAGGTCCCAGGGTAAGCCGCTCTGTCAGAATACGTTTGTGTCCCAAATCATGTAAATCTTTAACTAGAGACCCTATTGACCGCAGACTCACTTGAATGTTTGTTATTGTTTTAGTACTACGAATTGGCGGGTGCTTCACTTTCTTCCCGAGATTTTTGCACGTCATCGAATCAAATACTGTGGGCGCGTCTGTGATTAGAGTAATCTGCGACTCGTCTGTGCCGAGAGCACACTTGTATATATTTTCATTTTTGAATGTTCTGGAGTTCAGAACATCAAAGAGGTTGTTCAAGTAAAGACAGAAGTCCGCGGTCGGTCTCGCCTGTTCAGGCATCATTTTCAAGTCCACGTATGTATGTATCGCATTACACACGGTTTTGCTGAAAATATCTGCTGCAAGAGCTAGTGATGATTTTTCGAGGTTATCGGGCCTTATATGACTCGAACTTAATTTTGGAGCCAGTCTATGCTTCTTCCTAATTTCAAGTGAAAACAATGATTCGATATACTTCCAAGAAGTTCTTTTTTCCTCATTATAATATAAGTCCTGTGTCAAAAGATTGTTTCTTAAACTTTTCAATAGGTGCGGGAACTCTAAAATGTAGTATATTTTCTTGTCGTTAACCTTGAAACAAGTATTCTTTGTTGATATGTCTTTTATATATTTTGCATACCTGTTCATGTAGCTGTCGTTGGAAACGAGTGCCATTACTTCAAAACCAACTTTTTGCAGTTGGGTTATGACCCCGGTTATCCAGGAGTCGAGCTGGTGGTAGTTGTTCAGATCGCCGAGAAAGCAATAGGAGACGGGCTGGTCCCACTTCACCAGGATCCCCCGCAGCATCATGACATATGCGACGCCAGCGCAATCTTTGACCTTACTGCCGTTTATATCCTGAAGACCTACTAGTTCATCGTTCAAAGTATCATAGAACAGGTTACTCTTCAATAACATTGCGTTTATACAAACTGTGCAATATTTTCCTTTTTCAGGAAGGGATTTCAATTTCGAAGATAAACAATCCAGCACACGATTATCTAATTTCGGAGATAGCTTCAGCTTAATCCTTTTGAGTTCTCTCTCGCCAGGCAAGTATAGGTGTTCGCTTATAAAACAATACGCTTGTGGATTTAATATGTACATGTTCAACGCATAAAAAAGGAACTCTTTGCTATATCGATGACCGTCCTTGGGGATTTTGAATTTTTCTTCAATCAGTTGATAGAAATTTTTAGAAAAGACATTTTGCAGTCCAGGAATGATGAGAGTGTTACTGTTAGTTGGCACGATTTGGATATCTTGGGTTTGCGGTTGACTTTTAGGGATTATAGATGTGCTTGCCTCAGGCTGATTGAGTATGATGTCATCCCAATCAATGGAGGAATTCGCTATTTGAAGTATGTCTGCCTGGTTTGAGACAATTACATCAGGGAGGAACCTGCACGGGACGGCGTCAGGAGCAAGGTGCCGTATCAACTTCAGCGAGCATTCCTCGAAGTGCAATGAACATACGAAGTAACTCTTTGGTTTCACATCAGCACTTCTTGATATCAGATCATGCCTTCCAATTATTTTTAGCCATTGAATACGTCTGTAAGAAAGCACAATGTTAAAGCATAGTGAAGGTTCTCCTTAGTACTTAATTATTAAGTATTAAATAAACAATAGCTTTATTAAACACTGACATCACAGAGGGGGCGTAGCATATTTAGCAGTGGGGTTAAAGCCTCATAAGCAGGAATCGTATATCCGGATGCATATTTACCTAAACTTTGGCGGCAGAGGCATTGGTGTTCAGTGATATTGATAAGAAACCGGACTTAATTTTAGTTATTGATATAATAGGGTATTTGACAAGAGTGAAATTAAATTGGTTTTTCATTAACAACTGATAAAAATTATGAAAATACTGGGAAAACATCAATCTTTTATTTATATTTGCTAATTTAAGATTTTTAAATTCATAAAATCCAACAATAAGGACGCTGTTTGATTGTGACGTCACAAGATAGTAATCCCTATAAATTCCATAGTAACGGAGCGTTTTTGAAATTTCATAAAAATAAGCTGATTTGACTTTTGTCATATACCGTATTCCCGGAGTTTCCTAATTAACTAATTCTGTCAACCAAAATGAATATTTATTTATTGAATAAGGGAGCACTTATACAGTCCAAATAATAATTTAAGAAGCTGACTTCACATTTACTTGTCTTTATCCGGGATTTGGCCAACTTTAGGTAAATAGCATCCAAATATACGTACGATCCCTGCTAAAAAAGCAATAAAATTAAATGTCCACATAATATTATGTTTACTGTGTAATATAAGTAATTTTTTTTTTTTAATTTTTTTATTATTCCTTGACACCTTAGAATCACTACAAAATTGCCTACTAACTTTTTAGATAATATTTTGTAGTCACTCTAAATGCTAAATTCGATTTTACTTTTTAAGTATTTAAAAAGCTAGCGGAGTAAAAACTTCGACCATTTTAATGAATACCTACCTATTTTTGTTAGCAATACTCCATTTACTTTAACGACCTAGTATAGGCTTCTCTCGCTCGCACAGTATCATACAAATGACAAGGACAAAAGATAGAGGCAGGTAGTCAAGTAGGAAGCAACAAACGATAATCTTCTTAAGACCTGTTCACAACGGTATTACAAAAAAAGATTAAGGAGGCATCGGTCGGTTTCACTGCCCAAGTCACGGGTAAACGACAAACAATAACATCGCATGGAGGGAAACAAACGCGTCCGCGCCGTACAGATGCAAGAGACGACTGATAACCTGCTCCATTGTGAGCGCAGCTTTAGCAGCTTCAGATTAGCCAATCACGTGCAACTGCACTTTTCCAGTAACTAGGTCGTTAAAGTAAATGGAGTTTACGAAACCCCCTGAGGTAAAAAACTTAGGCTAGTAAAGCCCCTCTTGCATGTATGTAGTTGTAATGTAAGTACTGTATGTATGTATGTATGTGTGTTGTATGTATGTGTGTGTATGTGTCTATGTTGTATGTGTATGTATGTATGTATGAATGTGGAAGAAGCGAAATAAATTTGTCAAGATCGTAGCAAGTGGAAAGAAGTGGTCTCTGCCTACCCCTCTGGGAAACAGGCGAGATTTAATGTATGTACCTATGTAAGTATAAAAAACTAAATTTAATTTACGTCAAATTTCAAATACCTATAGAATGTCGAACGTTCTATAGGGTTATTATGACGTATCTATGCAATTCATTATACGCTGATAGAAAAGGACAGAGTTACGTAGCTACTATAGCTCCGTCTTTTGCGCTCACCGTAAAATTAACTGCATAGCCATGTCATAATAAGCCCCCTGTATAAATATGTTAAAACTGTTTGGAAGAGGGGCCTTAATTGACTCTTTTACCAATACATACACTGAGGAGAGGAGCAATGAAACCGGGTCAGTTCCCATGGTAATTCAATACAAAATGACCCGTTTTCATTGCTCTTGACTACTCTCAGAGCAACAAGTCATATTATTGAAATACCTACTGTTATCTGTGAGCTACTATAATATTGATTTTCCAGAGTGCAGCGTAAATTGGTCAAGGTCACTTCGGTCCGAAACTATGCAATAACTAAACTATCCATAAGTACTGAAAATGTACCTACCTACTTTGCTCCTCAATGGGTAGGTATGCTCCATTTTGTTTGTTACTTTACAAGGCCGATGACAAATTTTCTAAAAAAACTTGATGTTATACATTGAGCCACGAAGTGTATGAAAGCAATAGAATGATTTATAATACAACTAGCGACCCGCCCTCGCTTCGCTTCGGTTTATTTGAGTTTTCTATTACACACGTACATAAAACGAAATTTATTATACATAAAAACCTTCCTCTTGCGTCACTCTATCTACTAAAAAAAACCGCATCAAAATCCGTTGCGTAGTTTTAAAGATCTAAGCATACATAGGGACAGACAGCGGGAAGCGACTTTGTTTTATACATGTAGTGATGATGATACAGATTGCCTCAATATAACCATGGAACATAATTTACCCATGGGGGAGCAAAGTAGGAACATTTTACAGTAGGAATAGGTAAGAATCGATACATTTTGTAACATCATAAACATAAGGCCCGATTTCAACCAAGCGAACGAACAAAAATTCTATCTCTTACGTTTCATTTGTAAAAGTAAAGACAAAACATGTTCTAGAGCATTCCTACGCTGCTGGGTCTAAACTAAACTCTAAACGCACCTTAACGCTAGTTCGATTCGTTTGATCCAAACGAGATACGTAAAATTCGACCTTGTATACAATCGATATGGTTTACATTCCTCTAACTTAAAAAAGGTGTAAGAATCCGCTTGCGGCGCGGACGTCTTATGTTTGCTAACCGAAACATACCTACGAGTAACCGTTTTATAATACAGAAAAAACATTAGTATGTATACAAATAAACGTAGTTTCTTCAATAACTAGATTATTTAACGTATACGAGAAGTTTAATAGGTAGTGTATCGGGTTTCTAGGAAAGTCCAATGTAACGTTCATCATTTCTTACCTTTCGAAGTCTGTAGGGAGGCTAAAAAACGGACTATCGGGGTTCGTACGTTTCGTCTGCAGACAGCCGTATACGCAACAGGTTTTTTGACTTATTTTAGACATTTTTCGTTCACATTTGCGCGTTGAAAAACAGCGTGCGGCCCTGCGTGATGTTGGTAACCCACTGGACGGTGCCGCCGGCGGGGAGGGGAAGGGGAGGGGCGGGGAGGGGTGCCAAAGAGTACTCCGTCAGAGGGAAAATGAACCTTATTGACGCGGATTCTTGTGTAGATAGGTCGAGTTTGGTATAACCGCTTGGAATAATAGATTATGTCGCAGATACAGACCCGTTAGTTGAAAGATGTTTGGTTTTTGTAGATTAGAGAACAGGTAGTTTGGGGTAAGCTATGGTTTTTTAAGAAGAAAATGCCTATAAATGCATTAAATAAAAAGTACCTATAATATATTTATTAATTACTTTAGAATTAGTATTCGTTTTATTAGTGGTGGTAGGAACATAATAATTATGTACTTACTTAAGTAAGTCCTTATTACTATACTATGACTACCACATTATTTCAGTTAAATTACCGCCAAGCATTGTTAGCATTGTGGTTTTGTTCATATTTGGCGGAACGACTATCTACGTCGGTTAATGAAGGATGATCACATTGATCACAGTGACAGCCGGTTTTCATAATTTTGAACTCTTACTACCTATAATACAAAGCAAGTCATAAAAAATAAGTGAAAAATCATTTAAATTACCTAATGAATATCGTTACAAGGTTTGTATAACGAAAGTAAATGTATAGAGAGATATTACCTACCGTAAAATGTTCCTACTTTGCTCCTTCGTGGGTAACTATGCTCCATAGTGACTAATTGACTATTTCGTTTGTTACCTAATAAGTCAAGTCAATGACAAATTTGCTGAAAAAAAAATGTATATACATCCAGCCACGAAGTGAATGAAAGCAATAGAATGATTTATGATATAGATCACCTCAATATAACCATGGAGCATAATTAACCAGGGGGGAGCAAAGTTGTAACATTTTACGGTACTTAATATTGATGAAGTATTTTTCTAAACTCAACGAAACACGTAAGTAAGTTTGTACCTATAATAAATAAATAAGTGCATGCGATTTTATATTTATTCATTTATTAAGATAGTTATTAACAGTGTACCTAGCACGGTAACGGTAACGGTAAGGTATATTTCAGTCTTGAGGTTGTCAAATATTAATAGTTTTAGTTAGAAACAAATTTAAAAGATTTAATAATTGACATTACGTTATTGATTTTACAGCATCCGTCACTCTCGCACTTACATACTGGTCAGAAAGTGACAGATGTTTTATCCACGTTTATCCATAATGAAAAACACCACCATTAATAGGCCCGCCGGCAGTTCCTCTATTACCTAAATATAACTACAACAACCACTTTTATTAAATTTAATCCCGTTCTTCCTTAATCACGAGTATATAGTAAAAGGTTTAACTTATGCTACTAATAAACAACCCAATCTTTGACTTAATTGTTTCTTCGCTCACTTGCAGTTGTAATAGGATGTCCTTAATTCAATTACTTTAGTACCGCATGTAAAAGGAATACATACAAATGCGATGAAAAACCTACTGCGTCAGAGGAAGCTTTCCGTTATTATATTACTTATAAAGTATGTGTCATTATCACCGTCATTTTAGTCAAAAGAGGTCCAATGCTATACATATGACAGTAAATAAAGAATACAGTTTTTTTAATTAAATAAATAACGTAAAATGTGCCCTCCCTTTGACCTGACTGGTGTAGATGTTACAAAGTTAAAGGACGTATTTCACCGCGTGAAATGTTTCGTTCCTTAGCCTTATACGTTCGACCCATCGTGCTGCTAAATTGAAAATGAACGCGCTACAATGTGTTTTGTTCGCACTGACGGGACTACTTAATCTCGCCGCTTGGATATCACTCGACAGTCCGCACGACCGGCGTTGTTTACAGAATCACTTCACTACCCTGTAAAGGAAGGATCGCTAGTACTTGCCCTAATGATCTTGGCGAGTAGTAAATACTTGAGCCATCTGTGTCGCCTGCGTAATTACTGATTCCGTAATATATAAATGTTTGCATTACATTGGTTTTTCTGCTTACCATGGATCTATTCGATAACAATTTTGTGCTCGGTCTCAGAAATATGCAATTTTCCTTAATACAACGTAATATATTTGTATGTTTACGAAGTTCAAAACTTCCTTATCCGTTATATGAAATATCCATTCTATAGTGTAAATTAGCTTGAGTTTTTTATATGGTATTGTAGTTTAAGACTACCTTTTTCCCTTTACTACGTCCACGTAGAAGTCATTTATCACTTGTCTCCTGTGTCAATCAATTTAGGTTTAGGACTATCTGTGTGTCAAATTTTATCCAAATCTAATAATGAATTGAAATTTTCAAACACCCATACGAACTTTCATATTAATAGAATACAACGTATTTAAAGACCGTGTTTTTTTTCATCTTTTATTGAAATTCCACTTCAAATATGTTCTTCATTATTAATAAGTTATTCATGCCCAGCGTCACCCGAAGGAATTTCTTCTATAAAACAAACCTTATCCTGACAATTACAAAAACAAAAACTATCCATAGGTACGCTTGAGCCGTTCTCAAGTGAAGCTCTGTTATACATATAGGCAATTGTTTTTTTTCAATAGATCATTACTTAACAGCATGACGTATCAACAATACCTTCAAATGTTCTCGTGGCACTTCTCTTTCTTTTAATCTTTGAACGGATTGCCGGCGCCGTTAGGCACACCAGTCTAACGAAGGGTAGATGATGTGCGGGCAAATTTAGACTCTCGTTCTCAGTCATAGAGTGCTATTTCGCTTGTTCAAGATGCATCGATTTATGCTCATGAAGTAAAAAGTATTGTTAGTCAGTTAAAGGAATTTATTAAAATTTACTTAATTTACTGCTTCAATTTCATAAGTTTGAAAGGTAAAAAATAAATTGAATTGACTCAAGCCGCCGACACGACACGATAGATCGTCAGTTATCGTCAATTCTATACCTACCGACATTTTGTCAGAGTTATGCATTTTCAAAGCTCAGTTTAGCTTTAAATAACAGCAAAAAGTATACAAGTACAGTTGAAGTAGGTAATTCCCAACATGGGAATCCCAAGGCGTCAAAAATATCTACATGCCCCTACGCTACTGATATGATAATGTCTAAAGTCGCCGTCAATAGAACTTGTGAAAGATGTACACAACACAAATTAGTACAGTACCCTTACCATGAGTTACAATTACAGTACCCTCTAGCGAATCGAATGATCTGTCCCTTGCACTCTATAAGAATACTGCGACTTCAGAGAGGGACAGAGCAGTTGACTCGCTAGCGAATACGGTGATTGTATAACTCATGGTAAGGGTACTGTTTGCAACATAACCTCAATTCACCAGGCGTGTTTTTATTAAAAACTAGCGACCCGCCCTCGCTTCGCTTCGGTTTATTTGAGTTTTCTATAACACACGTACATAAAACAAAATTTATTATACATAAAAACCTTCCTCTTGAATCACTCGATCTACTAAAAAAAACCGCATCAAAATCCGTTGCGTAGTTTTAAAGATCTAAGCATACATAGGGACAGACAGCGGGAAGCGACTTTGTTTTATACTATGTAGTGATAACGTATAATTAATAGTTATTTCATATTGAAATTATTATGAAACTAATGATCTATTGTATACTTAAATCATTACAAAGACCTCACTTGATCTTTAAAAGTACGTGATAATCGAGTAATCATGGTGAAATGGTTCGATTAGTTTTGTTTACTTACATGAACATCTTTTGCAAGTTTTATTGACGGCGACTTTATGTTTACATATATTTGGTGCGATGGCCGTATAGATATTATTGTTTTTCACTGTACGTACAAGTAGGTACTAAAGTAACGACTGGTAAGGCGGACTTATCGATAGCACAACGTAAGGTATTTACAGTCAAGGGTAAAGATACATATCGTTCATTGAATACAAAACGGACACATTCCAAAATAAGCCAGTGTTGCATTTTAAAATTAGAAGCTGTTCGTATAAGATTTTCAATGCAAGAGCAAAATTATTTTGGAATGTGTCCGTTTTGTATGCAATGAGCGATATCCGCACCACAATAGGTACGAGTATTATAGGAACTTATAGGAACATCAATTACTTTACTACCGTAAAACAACTCAACTATGGTCCTAACTTGCAACAATAGTCCAATATTACTTGTCACATTACTCTTAAAATATGGTAGCTTTAGCTACAGCTAGAGTTTAGAGCAGTCGATTTCAGGCCAAACAGTACATATAGGTACCCAGCAATAATAGCAGTAAGGTATCATATTTTAAAATAATGCAATGAGGCTAATTGGACTATTGTTGTAAGTTAGGACCATAGTTGTGTAGTTTTACGGTACTATAGAATAAGGTGTGTGCATTTTTTTTAAGGACTTCGTAGTGTAATATAATATAAGCCCTTTTGCCGTTGCCCTTGATTGTGAAATGAGTACCTTTGCCATAAGTCATAATACTCATAATTGTAAACTAACTTCATGTATGTATGTATGTAAACACTTAATTGTACAAAAGAAAAACCATAACAATATAATTAATATAGAAATATGTACAAAGGCGAACTTATCCCTTTAAGGGATCTCTTCCAGCTAACCCTTGAGAGATTGAGATGAGTGAACGGAACGGAATGTAGGTACCTACCCTACTAAACAGAATTAAGTACCTACAACTAAGGTACAGGTCGATTCACAAGGGTTGGCACGAATGGATTGAACGAAAGTAATGTCACCTATCATTGTGTGAGTGCCGTCCTTTGAACCGATGTTCGAATTTCAAACCGAAAACCTGTTACTATTTTACACACTAGTATACTTTCATTCACTCATTCAATCCATTCGTGCCAGCTCTTGTGAATCGACCTGTACTATAAAGTCAATTTCATTTATCTATAATGATATGGTTTTACTTCGCTTATCACAAGGTCGAATTTTGTGCTTCCGTTTCATTTGTCTGAATTTTCATAAATTAGAAATGTATTGTTTTCTGAATCCACTAACTTCACTTTCTTTCTTTCTTACGGTTTTTCCGGCATCTAATGAAAAAAGTTTGCACTTGACATTAAGAGTAATACTTACCTATAGGGTCAATAATATAAAAACAATACAGAAACAAAATGGTCTTGTACAAGATGGGATAGTCGTAAAGCCTTTCCCCCTTACTTATAAACGTGGAATAAGCTTGGAATAGTTTATGCCATGCTTTGTCACTTTCTGTCAGATGCAAATGTCAGAATTACAGATAAGGGCAAAGCATGGCATGAACTTCATACATACATTCATTAAATCACGCCTGTTTCCTAGAGGGGTAGGCAGAGACCACTTCTTTTCATTTGCTACGATCTTGACAAATTTATTTCGCTTCTTCCACATTCATACATAGAGTCACCGAGTCGTGCACGCACGTCGGTTTCGGGTACTTAAGATTTCTCCGATTTGACTCGAAAAAGTACGCCTAGGGCGGCCCCTTCCGACCCGTCCACTCACTTTCGATCTACTTATATTATCTCTTTCGTACTATACCAAGCCTATTCCACGTTTATGAGTACGGGGGCTAGTATATTCCTTTTATCAGTGATTAATGATAATGTTTATAGCATGGATTAAATTTATTGCGATTCCTGCTATTAGTCGGTCAGAGATAAGATTTGAGAACACGTCACTGCATTCTGCTTACGTACCAGTATGAGGCCAGTCATAACAAGATAGAGAAACGTTCTAGGCACATTTTTACAATATTATTAATTATTATCTACCGATGCTCCCTCGCTTCGCTTCAGTTTATGTGAATTTTCTATAACTCCCGTACAAAATCCAGAAGGTACCTACATAAAAGCCTTCTTCTTGAATCACTCTATCTACTTATTAAAATCCGTTGCGTAGTTTGGAAATTCTAAGTATGAAAAGGAAGATAATTCAGGCAGAAATTGCTAATAAGTTCAAAAGTTATGAACACATATTATGAACTTATTAGCGATGGCGGATGTTACTATTCCACCATTTGTTGCCAGGGTTTTTATGTATTAACCGGAAGAGTTTGTGTTGTAATCGGAACATGGACATTTAAAGTCTAAGAGCCGGTACAGACGGGCAGCATTTGAACTGCAACCCAGCTGCAACTATGGCAGTTCGAGTGCAGTTCACGTACGTACGTTTTGATGCAGTTACGTCAACTCGAACTGCCATTTTACACCCCGTCTGTACCGGCCCATGAACAAAATATAGGAGAAAAAATAGATCATTTAGTCGCATAGGTACCTATATTATAAAAACATAATGACAGAATAGAAAACAAACGCACAGACAACGTGAAATGATCTTAGTTTAGCTTGGTGCTCGATGCGAGGCTACCGCCGCCAGACTCTTGCTTTTGCTTTTGTATGAACTGGGTTTCGTGCGAGTTACACATTATGCGATGGACAGGAAAGCACAGACACGCTCAACCTACCAAGACGCTGTTTCGTTAGGAAGATTACCTGCACTGGGCCTATATTCTACTGGGAAAACCCCAAGATTATGCCCAATAAAATACTCGGAAATACCCAACAAACCCTTTTCTTTTAAATACTCGTGGAAGTAGTCCTTGGAGTCTTGTTGTGGACGCGTACTCGGAATACTCAGGGTAGTGATTCTCTGAACGACGGTCGGACGGACGGACGAGTGAATGTCCAAGCGGCGAGTTTAAGTAGTCCGTTTTTTAATTTAGCAGCATGGTTTCTGCCGATGGCTCGAACGTATAAGGCTGTTTAATTGAAAATGCACTCGTCCGTTGTTTTTGAGAGAATCACTATCCAGTAGGTACGCGATTTGTCTGATATTGTCCACCTCTAAGATATCTAATTCTACTCCCGATCTTTCTTTCTTCTAACTCAATGATGTCAACGAACTCTGTCGCCTAATGTAGAAGGCATGTACTTGTACTATTTAGTACAAGTGCCTACAGCCCCTACAGGCTTTCTACATTCTGTGCCAGTCGCGCCACCTATCCCACTAAACACTTTACAAACTTTTTCTAAGGAAAGCTCTAGGTAGTTGTATAAAGTTGTGTGGGATAGGGGGATTTGTGTCATATTAACATTGTAAAAAATATGGTGCATCCCAATTTGACTTGTTATAGGTAGGTATCAGCCTGTGTAGTGATGACTGCAGTTCTCCTCAAGTTGGGAATGGGTAGTCCCATTTCTAAAATTATTTTATTTTCATTTTAAAGGACAGGGTTTTTTAATGGGATTATGAATCAAACATACTTAACGATATCAAGCTTTATATTATCCAGACACTTGCATACATACAATTATTTGTAGACATACAAGAATTACATAACAGACATCAGATAAAATACAGTTGAATAAATTACAGTAATATGTAAAGTCGAGAGTAAATATTAAAAATGATGTAACTAATCATTCAAAGGAAAAAAGGAAAAGTCCTTTGCGGTTTCTTCCTTTTGACCTGTGATAGCGTGGCAATTTCAGAATATTTAGTATGGCAGTTTTAAAAGGAACTTTGATATTGATATAGGTAGGTAAATATGCTTTTTTTTTTGGTACTAAAAAAGTTTTTTATCGCTATCTTCGATTTCCTTTTACAAATATACACAAAAGCAATAAAAACTGGGCATGTAGGTGCATGTTGTGACACGTTTTCATTGCTCTTGATATTTATCTAAAGGGAAAGTTTTAGAAGGAAATATTATTTTATCAACCTAATTCTGTAAACATCTTCAGCAAGCCTTAAATTTAGAATTTTCTTTAAGTCCTATGGCAAATTCATCGTAGTCCTTAGCATGAATCAGTTTCACTGAAAGATTCACATTACAAATATTATTATAAACGTTTAATAAAACTGGTCCGTGCACAGTCATGTCGATGAAATACACAATTTTATTAACATTACGTAAACTCATGCAAAAGACACAACAAACAAAAAAGTCAAAATAAGTGGAGCTCCACCCGCCCTAGCCCGCGAACAACTAAACTTTATTATTATAATTCTCACTGTCTATTGGCGACTAAAACCCGATTTGCTTAAATTTAACAATATCGACAGTTGTCATTAACATTACTTGTATTTTTCTACTATAATAAGGTACTCGTTATTAATTTCATTAAATTTATATAAGTTTAAAAACGTTTTGCGATTCGATGGGCGCTTTCATTAGCTTGTTCCAACTTGTGGAAATTAAAACATTACCTATTTTACAACCATAATATTTGAAAAACATAGGTATACGGGTTTAACTAAACATTAGAAAGGTTGCGTGCTCATTCACGATTCAATATTTGTGACAATACAATTTCAAGTCGGTGCAGGCTCCATAGAGTTTAATTTAGACGACCACAAATCGGCTTAGCGCCTCGCATACTGCTCAAATAAATTACCACATAACTTACAAACAACAAATCACAGATAGCATGCTAAAACTGCCAAATACTATACACACTACATGAGGTCGGGTATTTGATACCCCGACGCGCCCTCGGGCGGCCTAAACTAGACGCAGTCTTAATCCATTCACCATACAGCCCTGATACAATACAATACATTACAACCTAATACTGACTGATAACCTCCACATGAGTCACAAAACATGCCGTGTTAAAGTGATCCTATGGTTAATAAGTGATGGCTAGAACCTGATCGCGATCGTGAGGACGACAGGTTAGTACATTCAAACGTTACTCAGCTCGGTCCGGTCCGGCTCGTAGATATCACAGATGGTGTGGCGGCGCGGCTTGCGGGGCGCGTCACAGGTAGGGCACGCAGCCGGCGCAGCGGGAGCGTCGCGGGGACTCCGCGCGCGCCCTGCACACACGCACGGGTTAGCTCATGAGCGGGTCTCGCGCGGGTCGGCGCGGCCGAGCGCCCGCCGCAACTTGTCCACCAACCTGTTGTGGAACTTGTCGGCGTCGCGCGGCGCCGCGGGCGCGCTAGCCGAGCCCTTGCTGGGGCTCTCGGCGGCGGACGCGCGCAGCGACGAGCGTGACGCGCGCGACACCGGCGCCCGGCAGTAGGACAGCGAGCGCATGGCCGGCGCCGAGCGGTGCGGGCTCAGCGTGTTCGCGCTCCGCGGCGACAGCGTCGGGCCCTCCGACCGCGACTCCGACACCTTCCTCACTCTCCCACCAGTCTTCTCCGCGTTCTCCGAAGTCCGCCGTGACCGCTGGGAGTTGTAAATATCCCAGTCGTTCTTCATAACTGGCATCATAAACGCCATCTCGCCGCCGGTGGTGGTTCCTCGGTTTTAACGTTTTTGTTAGAATTCTGGTTGCGCTGCAACGAAATCGCCGACGGCGGAAAATCGCACGCGGATCGATATCAGCGAAGCGATGAAGCTAGCACTCCTTTTAGCTGATTTTCGCGATAAATTGCTTCGTTTGGAATAAAACACGAATATTTTAGAACTTTATTACTTGTAAGCGAATCAGGAACAGTGGAAAAGCCGGCTTTCACTTTAATGTCACGTGCACCGGAACGGTCAGGATCAGGTGTTGACCCTAGGACGATTTACTGTAGAATGAAGAATTCGTGAAAACAATCTCTGATATATGGAAAATGGTGGCGCCACTATCGCGGCGGCTTCTATTGGAAACGATTTAATTGAAACCAGAAGTGCGTCGTTTAACGCTGGCACACTAATGAATAATGGCACTTGCATGCTAAAAAATCATGTTGGAAATGTACTAGCGGAATATTATCCAGAATTGGCTCAAAACAAAAGAAAAATACCAAAGGAAAAAAGCTGGCCTGCTACTCCGCAATAGATGGCGCTGATAATTAACGCCATCTCGTGACGAGTTACGTCGTTACTATGTTTAAAGCAAACGAAACAGCAGTTATTTCATTGCTCATCCGTAAGATGTCGCTGGTATCAAATATTCGTTCATCACTATAATTTTGATGTAACAAATTGCAACTAGGTTGAATTCGAAAGATCAGCTTAATTATATGTAGTACAGTCACGGATTTTAATTGTTATGCCATTGTGAAGTTATTTAAATTTGCAGTACTATGGCATCCACGAGCATTCACGAGATTACACGATTAATCACGAATACATGACACCGCGGGAACTAAGTACATAATATTAAAGATGACGGATAAATAGATTGATTAGTTCGAATCACAAGGAGGTTATAGGTTAAACGTGATTAAAATATTGACAACTGGCATTTTAGAAATATTGCAGGATCGTTATCACATTGTCATGGATGTTTTTAATTTTGAATTTTTGAATTTTTTAATCTATGTTATCACCAATAGTAGACGTTGTTTAAACGTTGTCGTAGCAACCCTATTAAACGACAAAAATGATTGTGTTCAGTAGAATAGCTGATTGGGCGTTGTACCTCTATTCTATCACCAATAGTAGCTGTTGTTCAAATGTATAACCATAGCAACTAGACATGCAATTTGACTTTGGGTGAAGTCACTCTGTGGTCTGATTGGTAGTCATGGGGTTAGCGAATCGTTAATGTTGCATGTCATTTTGTTCTTCTATCATACGAAGACGTGCGAATTTCCTTATCTCGATATACGAGTAAAACCGACTGAACCCGATTTGTATTACACGGCTAAAATACGAACAGTGGCAAGTGGCATATCAATTAACGTCCGTGACTGTACGTAAAGTCGTAACGTGAATCCGTAACAGTATAATTGAATATTTTGACACATTTACCTTACGAGACGCAAACTTAGAACTTAAATAACCCAACCGATTTTCATGAAAGTTAGCTAAGAAACAATGGAAACTGCAGTCGGATCAAAAATCGCTCGGAAATAAATACGGATGTTTACGATGTTTTCGTATTTATTCGAATTATAATGTGCGTTTTTGTACTTTCCAGCATCTATAAATCCATCACGGTTGACAACTTAAAACCAACCATCTAGTGTGCCTGTAAGGTTGACATTCACTGCAATCCAGCTGATAATGGCGCGCAGGTGTCGACATTTTTATATAACATGGCGTTCAAAAGTTTATGACTATGAGAACTAGGTCAATGTAGACATAGGGGCCCGTTTCACGAAACCTTATAGCTTTTGTAAGTGGGAGTCTCTTTTCAATGGATATCGTTGAAAATAAATTTCTGCTTGTAATATAATGTCGTCACCAGCAATAATATATGATCCCACATTGAACTCAAAAATATCTGACACGTCCTATTACTAGGAGCATAAGAGTGTGTCAGATATTTTTGAGTCCAATGTGGGATTGGACACAAAAATAATTGGACTGTACCTAAAAGC
The DNA here is from genome assembly GCA_963966035.1 of Acleris laterana. Lineage (NCBI taxonomy): Eukaryota > Metazoa > Arthropoda > Insecta > Lepidoptera > Tortricidae > Acleris > Acleris laterana. Next base: position 5,079,565 of record OZ014452.1, read on the forward strand.
ATATAAATATAAACACGTCCCCAAGAAACCAAAAATATCTACACGCCCCTATGCCGCTAAAAATAGGGTCTATGTATACGAGAATTTGTTAAATGGGCGTTTTCAAAAAAGTGTACCCATTTTAAAAAGTAATGTAATTTTTTTATGCCTATTTTTCGCCAGTTTTTTTATTATAATCTGAAGTTCATATCTTATATTTTATACTAAACAAGAAAGGAATGCGAAAATAAAGCTATTTTGGCTAAAATATTATAACACAATGGAACATAGATGTGGAAACACATTCCGTTTGGTGACTATGTTTAAGACAAAAAACAAACAAAATACATTGTTTTTATGAAATCAATTTATTTAACCAACTTAATAATCACTTTGTTTAATGAAAAACAACAATTTCAAAATGATTAAGCTAACAGCTTTTTTAATTTCTCAGGATAGCTTTCGATTTGGTGACTGCTAGGGAAATAATAATGTTTATTTTTATCGTGTTGTGAGTAATCATCGACAGTTTTTTTGACGAGTATTTTTTTTCATAAGATTATAAAATTTCTTTTAAGAAAAAATATCAAATTATTTTTAAAGTTATAGTAAAGTAATACAAAATCAAATCATTCCACTAACTTCGACGGGACAGTCACAAAACTGAACACTTAAAAAATGTAAGGGTTCGTTCACATGACACTAAATATAGATAGGTATCGGATTCTTAATTATTACGTACCCATTTCTTTAAAACGTTGGAAAAACATAATAATCTGTCAGAACAGTAACACTTAACGTTAGTAAATGCTTAAATAAAATAGTATTTTTCGTAATCGTGTTATAATAGAGAGCTTTTTAGTCGAGTACCTTACTTAGGCCACTCAGCAAGCTTCGTGGCCTAAGTAAGGTACGAGATTAAAAAGCTTAATTATGACACTATTGTGAACAATACTTTTTGTACGAGTTCATTAAAATTAATAATGTAAGTCATTAATACGAGTACCTATATAAGAAAACTAAAAGTAGATTTTTGACAGATGATGCGACGCTGTTATGTTCCGAAACGACACAGATTGGCAATTTTGTATCGGATCGAGGCTCCTTAAACAAGGACACATATATGGAAATCCGAAGTTCTATTTTCAAATTTTTTTCGGTTGTCTAGAGCGTATCGAAATAGTTATTTCGGTTGTTTCGGAAGTAACAACTATGAAAAGAGTGACGTTGCAGTATTCTCTATGAAATCTTTGTACACAGATTTTAATCGACGAGTATAAAAAAGTTATCACACCACCGGTTTTTTTTAATGTCCTGGATACAGCAGCAAGTTTAAGTAGATTTTTGACAGATGACGCGATGCTGCTACGTTCCAAAACGCCATACAATATTGGCAATTTTGTACCGCATCGAGTCTCCTTAAACAAGGGCACATATTATTTAAATACGAAGTTCTATTTTCAATATTTTTTCGGTTGTCTAGAGCGTATCGAAATAGTTATTTCGGTTGTTTCGGAAGTAACATCTAGACTATTCGACGATGAAAAGAGTGACGTTACAGTATTCTCTATGAAATCGTAATACACACATTTTAATCGACGAGTACAAAAAAATATTTTCAGTCTTATTAAAAATTGTACTTTATAATCTTAATTTTTCATTATCAATTCTAGAATTAGTAGGCACTTTGGACACCAGTCTTTCATTTAATTAGCTAGGATTTTAATACCCATTACTGAGAAACTTAAGAGCGCTGACTCTCATCTGACTTTTAATTAAACATGCAGACGAACAAAACCTGCAAAAAATAATGAAAATAAAGAAATCTAATAAAAATAAGTACCTACTTAGTAGTATGATGAACCATGTGAACATAGGTTCAGTTGTGTTGTGACTCGTCGTTCAGCTAATATGTCACCATCAAAAAAGTGACAAAACGGAAGTCACATTTAGTCACTACTACGATGTTTTATTTTTTAATAAAGTATCTTTTACACTCAATGCAATAACCGTTTAAATTAGGGAAACTAGTTCTATTGACAATGATGAAAAACAAAAAAAATAGAGAAAATACTTGTCCAACTAAGTAAACTTCAGTCACATACCTGAATGTAGTTTTATGCCTCCGATAAGCGACAGCCAACATGTGCTCCTTCTTGCCTTTTTATTGTGAAACTGATGCAAAAAAATGGCAGTGAGCGACAAAAAGATACGTAATGATGCTATTACCATGAAATATTGAACATTGGTGGTATTTTTGGTGGTAATACAATACAAAACACTTACAAAACAAAATATTGTGGTCACTAAACCGAAAGTTCCGGGTGGGTCAATATTTGGGGACGTAATGTTTTTATAAAAAAAAAAAAAAAAATACTGAAAATATCAAAACGTAGGGCTTATTTTACGTAAACCTATCCCACGGAATAAATTTAAACTAATACTATTCATTATAGTACCCTACAATACATAAATATTCAAGTTTGTATTGGGCTATTCGGAGAGGGGACATGCTTATATACGTGTTCTTTGTCGCATTATATATCGCTGCTTTTATACAATACTGCTACAACTCAAAAAATTATGACGTTGTAAAGAAAACTTTAAATAGAAAGTGTTCTGAATTTAAATTGCAACAGCGACTCATTTTGAGATGCCGCACTCTTTCATAAAGGCAACGATATATACTTCATCAATTGAAAAATATTTTAATCGCCATAAGTTTACGGGTGATTTAAAATATCACGTTAAACTCGAGGGACACGCCAAAAATGGAGGGTACACTTTTTTTTGAAAACGCCCAATTGCACTTTAGTCTAAAACAAAACAACAATAAAATACAATTATTTATTAAATATCAAGAACATGATTCAATTAGCAGTAACAGATCTTTTGATATGTACAGTAAATAAACCCAACGTTAACGCAACCAATAACTATTCATAGCAAACATATTGGCATGAATTATAGCAACGTTTTAGTGATTTCAACCCACAACGCCCCACTGTACTACTTCTTTTTTTATAGCAAGGTTAAGGCCACCTTGTAACAAGTGGAAGTGGAAGGAGCGATCCATAGACATTTGCATTAAGGAGCGTCCCCACTAAGAGCATTCGCTTGTAATGAGCATTCGGCGCAGTGGTGTGTAAGCTTTGTAACGCTCGGCTCGACGTCGACACCACTCGAATATTCACGCGAATGCTCTCAGTGGGGACGCTCCTTTCTGATCCAATCCTAAAACTACAAATGCTTTGTCATTTAACCCTTAAATGCATAGCGTGTCGAAAATCATACGCATCTGTAAAGTTATTTCCAAATTTGAATTTTGACAAAGCTACAAATCTACTGCATAAATTCTAAGTTTGAAATTTACTTAAAAATGTATGTTTGAAATTGAACCTTAAAATATAAGAGGACTAAGATAGAACAACTATGCTAGTAATTTCAGTTGTCTTATCGCCACACCGGAACAATACAAACGTTAATGCTTGGCGGTAGGTTAAGACTGCACCGAGCAAACGCCGAGCGTCCAGTGGCGCCCTCATTACTATTATTGTGTTTTCTAATTAACTAAAGCATTTCCTTGAAATCAGACGATACGTTTTTGTAGTGCAAGTAAAAACACAATTTATGAAATACGTAACAATCTTTAATAACAATTACCCTTTGAGTAGTCAGTTTAACGGAAAAAAGGGGGCAACCTTTTCCCGTTAAGTTGATAACTCGAAGGTGAATTGTTATTAAACTATGTGAATAAGTTGTGTTTTCATTTGTAGTACAAAAAAAAAACCTACCGTCCAAATTCAAGAAAATTCTTTAGTTTATTAGAAAACACGATAAAAGTAATGAGGTCGCCACTGTACATCCGGCGTACGCTCGGCGCAGTCTTAAAGGATAAGATGGTGGTAGCGATCCGAACACTGCTCAAGCTCCTCCCACCACTCTAATACACACTATACAATATTCATTCATCACAATAACTCGTCATCCATTCTTCATACATTACCGCAACGTCGACGTGACGGATTGAAAACACTAACTAGATCACTAGTGGCTCAAACATTGAAACATTTTCTAAATTAAATTAAACTCTAACAACATAACTTTATATTAGGTACATAATTCAGTATAACTCAAAGCTATAATTAGTACTATTAAATATTAACATGATAACTTCAAAGCAATACAACACTTCATCCTTCATCCGTGGCTGGTGGAAAGGGACTCAATTAAATGTTAGAATAGGACGACCGTGTTTTTAGTACAGATTCGCGCCTTTAAAACCCTTAGTAAACCGCCAAAACCCTTGGTCTCCGGTCTTCCGGCTATACGCTGCGTCAGAAACTGTAAAAATGTACTATAGTAGTCCTATTAGAGCCCGGATTTTTCGCGGCAAAAAACATACCGATATGTACATTATTTTATAATCATTCGCGACAGTTGTTTTGTCGTGTTATTCCATCTAAAACTACTCCTATTACTATCAAAAATCAAATAAAATGTTATGTGCTGCGGTGTGCACTGACGTGGATTTCGAAGATGAAATTGCATCTGTTTCTCTACATAATTTTATACAAACGTCACGTAAAATGTTTTATTTAATATATTTATTATTTCGTGATCCGTTTTTTTCTTCTATTACACAACTATCGATACATCGATAAAAAAAGAACACTAGCTAGATTGCGACAGTCTTTTGTTTTGCCGCAAAAAATCCGGGCTCTGCTTATTACAGCCATCGAAACCGAAACGTTAACGCCGGGTATAGCGATTTTCGGGGAACAAAGCCTTAGAATAATATTAACATCTAACATTTAAACACGTCCCTCTTAGCTCAACCCCCTTACTTATAAACGTGGAATAAGCTTGGTATAGTTTATGCCATGCTTTGTCCTTATCTGTAATTGTGACATTTGCATCTGACAGAAAGTGACAAAGCATGGCATAAACTATTCCAAGCTTATTCCTCGTTTATAAGTAAGGGGGTAAAAGGCGAAACTACACTATGCTAAATATTGGTGGGAATATAAATATCACAATTAGAGTATTAAAATATAAGCATAAAGTCACTATAATGGTCTATAGGCCGAACCCTATGTTCAAACCGCGGATAGATAGGCCTTCGGATTAAAATTTGACACATTTTGCATGGGCAAATGATAAATTTTAACCCGAAGTAAGCCTTATCTGTCCGCGGTTTGAATATATGGATCAGCCGTACAACCACTTCACTTAAAGCAGTGCATAATATTGAACACAATAAAACTGTGTCTTATTAACATATCTTTTCAACACGGAGTTTATTTCTAAAGAAATATTCACCTACGACATATTGTATCTAAAAATATCTCCTTTGTATGGATATTTAAATTAAAATCTTCTTGTATGCAAATAGTGCAATGATCTTCCATCTTTTACTTTACATAAGTTATCAAGAAACGCAATCTTTCTTTTGTTAACCTAATTGGTACTGTTTACTGTAAACTTGAATAAGAAATAATGTCACTTGTAAAAGAACAGCGTGTTTCCCTATTTTTGAGGTTCCATGCCGTGAGGTTTCGAAATGCCTAAACTAAAGACGTCCACTTCTGGGTATAGGCCTCCCCTAAAGTTTGCCACAGGGATCGGTCTTGCCAGTCCATCGTCGGTCCACCTTGATGGAGGCCTATCCTGTCTTCGACCACATCGGCCATCTGTTCGGCCAAAGCGCGTCACCGCCACTTCCTTTTTATTTGCGAAATATCTACCACTATATAACTCAAAAGTCTCAACATACACCAATCAAATTAAGTAGCAGAAACAATACTTGAGTTCGGCTCTTCCCTCACAGGGTTGTAGTAGTCGTTGAGATTGACCATAGTGAGCAGTTCCACCAAGTGCCTCTGGTACCCGCACTCCATCAACTTGGTGACAACCTTGTGCAGATACTTGGCGAGCTTCTCGAACAAATGGAACAGCTCATCGAGCTGGCCAAAATTCGCGTGAGTGAAGTGACCGTCTTCCAACTGACGCCATTCTCTGTAAATGTTTTATAACATAAATTCAGTCAACATGTAACATTTAATATGATTAGTAACTATTGGAGCATTCAATAGATAAGAAGTCAATCCTGACACAGAATAGAATAGTAATCATTTATTCAACAGATAGGTACTGCACACATTTGAAAAATAAACAAATGACTAAAACAAAAAAAAAATAACATGGCGCTGAAAAGGGCCCCTCTCAGCTTCACACAACCACAACCATATATTGCACAACCATGAAGTTTCTAAATATTGATAATGTTGAAAGGAGTAAAAGAAATTATAAACTCATTTGTCACGTAAGAAGGAATAGTAACAACAGCATTGCCTCACAGCTGTCAACATTATCCATATTCAGAAACTTCATGGTTGTGCAATCTGTCAGGATTGGGCAATTCCATGGCAGAGAGTAACGCAAGTTACCAATTTCTAGCACTCTGCTTGTTTTTTTTTTAGTTATATTTCGAAATAGAAGGATATATATATATATATATATACACGTGTTTAAATTTATATCGAGAAAAGTACGAGCATTAAAAGTTTCAAAAAACACTAATTAAAATGGTAACTTTCGTTACATTATCGTGGAATTACCCGATTGACTTCTTGTCTGCCTAATACTATAAATACTAGTAGATAAAAACCCCCTTTTTTTTAACTAAGGTTAAGAACTAAGTACCATCCCGATTAAAATAGCTTTCTTTTGAAAAAGATCGCATTACAAAATGTCCACCCGTTTACAACCTACGATGGCACTGAGAGACAGATACACAGACACTCAGATACGTTCACCTCATAATACCTCTTTAATTACGTCGGAGGTTGAAGTAAAGAAGTAGCCAGAACTTCGTGGATTGACAATACTGCCCTCCTGAGCCAATAAGCTGTATATCAAATTCAATCACCAAAGCAGATTCAACTATATTTTGTTAGTACTAAGGTTTATACTACTACATGAGATTTATCTTAGTTACAGAATGGCAGAATATACCACCGTAGAGAAAACAGAATCATGTTGAATAATTATACGTATGTATTCTTAGTACGACCGGACTTAAGTTGGACACATTACTCGTAGTGCTTCGTCACTTTAACGTCTTATTTGAACTTCTGCACTAATCTGTCAAAAGCTTTAAAGTGACATGGTACAAAAGCTACAGGCCGACTGTACAGTCAAGGAAATTGATTCCTAGACCACTTTAGACCATGTCAAAGTGAGACTGTAAATAAAATCATAACAAGTCTCTTTGGCAAAGTCCAGAGTGGTCAAGAAATCATTTTCCCTTACTGGACATACATGCAACCACAGATATAAGGTTAAGATACTCCAATACAACTCACCCCGCTTTCAGAACTCTGCTAAACTTCAATATAACAGTAAAAATATCGTTTAAAAGTTTCATAACTGGCGTAGATCTGTTATTCAGCAAACACCTGAACAAGACCTTCTTTATGTAGACGACATGGCACTCGTACAAGTCGTCCAACGTCCGAGCCTTCTTCAGATCATTTTCAAACTCCGTCCAAGAGCTTAATATGCAGGTTGTTACTATGTAGTTGTCTAGAGCTCGTATAAGGGAAGCCATTATATGCCTGTATATCTGCACAGAATTGAACTGTGGTGATCTTAAAAACTTTCGCGATTGTTGCTTTGACGTTTTGACCGCTAATCTCAATTCCTATAAGCAAGACTCCATGTTATTTTAACCAAATAAAATTAAAAAATACCATTAATACAAATTTCAAAAATGACTTGTTGTTAACAAACAAGCAAGAAGCTTATAAAACACCACTTATGAATGCAAAAGGTGTACGGTACGTTATGTAGAGTAAACGAAAACAACATGTAAGCACAATAATTTGTAGCCGACCAAATCAAACAGGCCCTTATGACGGCAGGCGGTTACGCCATTTTTATAACAGTTACCTTATAATTTGTATAATTACAAGAATTAGAACAGCGCTACCACCAGGCCCCATAAGGGCCTGTTTGGATTGGACGGCTACAGCTATGTAAACAGAATACAAAAAAAATAAAAGGTAAGTTAGAGATTAAGCGATGGTGGCGCTTGATAGCGCCACGGGGAATTCATTCTTACTCTCTAAAATACAAAGTGTACTTATTATGTTGAGGGACGATAAGATCTCTGGGTTAAACTGACATACGCGTCCCAAAATACACATAATAAACCAGCTACTGCGGGTGGTAGGACCTTGTGCAGGGTCCGTCCGGATCGCTACCACCATCTTATCCATTAACCTACCGCCAAACAGCAGTGTTCGCATTGTTGTGTTCCGGTTTGGGGATAAGACAGCCGGTGAAATGACTAGCATAGAGGCATTCCATCTTAGTCCTCAGGGTTGGCAACGCATTTGTAGTCTTAGGATTGCATTGCAGTCTTGTGAATGCGAATGTCTATGGGTCACAGTTTCCACTTACCATCAGGTGGCCTGTGTGCTCGTTTGTCTTCTCTATGCCATAAAAAAAAAAGCTACAAACAAATCTGACCTGAAAATCTTCTCCAAGTGTCCAAGATATCCGTCTCATCTTGATCAGGAACTGGAACACCCTCGCATACCGCAGCAGGGCCTCCTGGGACATGATGATGTTGAGCGGCCACGTGACGGTATACGTCAACGACAGACATTGAAGCACGTCGGGAGAGCTGTGCTGGAAGCTTAGAGGCGACTCCGTGATGGTAAACGACAAGTTTTCCGAGAATTTGTGGACATCTGCAAATTACAATAGGGTCAATGGAAACATTATGCCAAGTTTACCCGATGACAATAGTACCAATCCGTGCCAATTTTTTGCTAGCAAGAAATAGAGTATCGGTCTTTGTATTGGCGGCGAGATTTTGGCGTCGCAAAATTGACATCGTGTAAACTTACCTTTATTACCTACATAGCCTCGGTAAGGCTCACGTCAAATTTCGTAAGTTCGAAAAAGAATCTTGCGTCTGTCAACTAAAATCGAAAGTCACTTTGACAAATGTCCTAAATTTAGGACTTACGAGGATAACGTACAGTCGACTACTAAGACTATCCACTTTTGCATCTTATCTCAAAGAAGTAAGACGAAAAAGTGGATACATGTCTTTATAGTCGACTGCACTAGAGCTCTATTGTACTCGGGGTAAAGCTAATTCCTTTTGTCATGTTTGTTTCGCATTGTCAACGTTGTTATGATAGTTCTTATTTTCTTAACAGTTATGGCGGGCGTGATAAAAATAATACGATAACATTTTCAAAAGCAATTAGGATCAACCCGAGTAGAATGCACCCCGTGAATAATTAAACATCTTCTATCTAACCTAACCTAACCTAACCTAACCTAACTTGATTTGGTCGGATATGTTCGCATTTGTCTTTCTTTCAATTAGCTTCAGTACAGAGCATACTCGTATCCGACAAAATGCGGTGTTCGATTGATTAGCAAAATTAGCATATCACTCGTACATTAAAGTAACTCGACGTATACACAAAACCAAGTCAAATCAAACATTCTGATTGTAAATTAGATACCTATAAGATAGGTTCACCTTAAGGTCTGTTTTAGGGAATGCAAATAACCGGTTATAACCGGTTTTAACCGGTTATTTTCATACAAAAACGGTTATTAACCGGTTAAATTGCATTCCCTAGTCTGTTTACATTTTGTGAAGTAGCAAGTGCAGGTGTAAAGTTGCCCCCGCGCACCGAGTACTCTGCGCACGAACGCATCAACGTCAATTAAATTTGAAACAAGTATTCATCTCTTTCTAACAACAGCGTTCGCTACGGATTGTCGTCTTTGTCTGTAGAAATATGGTAACGTAGCAGTGTCAGTGATCTTCTGACAACTGGGAGTAGCCCGTTGATACTTACGCGCAATCGATGACCCAAGCGCCTTGTCCAAGATATTGTGCAGCGTTGAAAAATTCAACAACTCATGTGGATTCAGCGTCTTTGTTAACTTCGAGAACAGATTTCTACAAATACTGTTGGAAAACTCCCCGTCCATCAAAAAGAAGTAATCTTTTAAACTTCTCAAGTGTTCATACATATCGAGATTCACTAGGAAGTAAGTCAGCATCGCGTTGTTCACAACTTCTAGCTGATACGTTAGTGGAAGCATCACGGATCTTTGGAGGCAAGCCGTCAAAGTCGCTACGTTGTCACTAGTTATGCACTCCTGGTCCTCTTCAGTGCCAAAGTGAGACGCAAATATATTCGCATAAGGTTTCTTCTTCGCTTCCTCTATAATAACCGCAGGGTGCGTATAGCTCGCAGGCGTCGAATCCAAAGACATTTTACTACTAAAATATTTTTTCGGAAATTTCTTCATTGCTTTTACTCCAAAAGGATCAAACTCATCCATGTTGTACGTCCCATCTATTAGATTGAAGAACGTACGCTTTGGTTTAACATGTGCCTCACAAACTTTGGAGCTTTGGATAGGGGAACCGTCCACACTATTCTGCTGCATGTGTTCTAATGCTTCACATTCAGCGGCTTCATCGACCATTAATGAGAAGTCGAAACCGTTTGATCCTAAAAAGTCTTTGTTTCTATTGTCTTGCGCCGATTCAAAGTCTTTGTTGCCTTCGCTTTGCGGAGTGAAAAGGTCGCTAGTTGTCGCTCCTTCCATTGGAATATCCGCTGTCGTGGGCGTTTCCAAATCCAGCTAAAATAAACAATCGGTTACATTACATATATCACCTTTTGTTACACTTTAATACATTTTGGAAGGAAACTCACCTGTGGGAATAACTCTCCTGGTGTCACAGCAGTGTTTGGCGTGATTATGTTATAAGTCCTCATCGATGACTCACTATAGGGCTTCAAATTCAAAGTTAAACCGGCTCTTTCCCGCCTTGGGCTCGACTGCGCCGATGCCACAGAGTCCACATCGAAATCCGACCCTAACACGTGCCGCCTGTTCTGCAGAGCTTCTTTCTGGGCGATATTAGCTGGCTCATTTTTCTGTATAACTATGGCAGGTGTATTATATTCAACGCCTAGAATCTTCTGTTTATTCAACAACGCTTCTTTTTGAGCATCTGTTCTTGGTTCCGCCACAGTGTGCTTCTCTTCAGGCTTTATTACTATATCAAATTCTGCCCCGAGCACCTTTAGTTTATTCCTCTTTGCTTCCGCAAAAGGAGTATCGATATTATTTTCCTCATCAATATTTAAGTTAGGCTCTTTGACTTGATTGTTTTCAATATCAGTTCGTCCCAATTCATGCGTCATAACTTTCTGCTTGTTTTTTAAAGCTTCTTCTCTCATTTTGAAAAACTGTTGATTATCGTATACGTCGTCTAAATTGCCGCCGATCACGTCACTCGACGTTTTGGATTCCTTCGATCTCGTTATACTGAGATCAGTGACAACGTTTCCTTGCGCATCTAGCTGTTTTTTATTATCACACTGATTATAATCAGACTTTTTGCCGCCAAATATACTTTTAGCAGCATTGCATAGGGCACTAAAAACATCTGAAGACGCTTGAGCTTTAGCCTTGTTGTCGTCAAATTCTGAATTCTGTATTTGTGCTGGCTGCTCGGATAGATCCGTCATAACTACTGACGACGTGGAATTTGTCATTAGTACGCAAGTACCGCTTTCTCCGCCGCTAATATCATCGATGGAATTTGCATAGACCACATTGACTTCTTGTCCGACTTCACTAATGCTCGCCGACGAAGCTTGACTATCTACTTTCTCATTGTTCCTATGCTCGAGTTCTAGTTTCTCTCTCCTTAAATTCCGTTCCTCGGTAGTCAGTAGTTGAGTTCTGATCTGATCGAGTAATAATCGTTTCATTTTCCACGCAGTGTGTATTTGGCTCTTTTCGACTTCTATGTTTAGTTTAGAATAATACGCCATTATTTTATTTCTGTAAAAAGTAACGAAAAATATATTTGAAATTTAATGCCTTTTTTTTTATTCTTAATGATAAGTTTCCCACAAAATACGAATTGTCAAAACCGCGATTCGCTAGCGTTATGATCGCTGGGATTAACCCGAGGGGCTATTGCTTAACGCGCTCGCAATCGCAATTGTTTTCATTTTAAAAACCAAAGGCTTGTCTGCATAGAAAATGAAAACAATTGTTCCGCTTTGAAGCCAATTGAGATTGCGAGTGCGTTAGGCAATAGCGACGCTGGTTAGGATGTTACAGTGTGTTAGTTTGGATGGCGTGGTGACTATGGTATTTTATATTGATAAGGCCCGCTTAAGACTGCGCCGAGCGTACGCCGGATGTACAGTGGCGCCCTCATTACTATTATTGTATTTTCTAATAAACTAAAGTATTTTCTTGAAATTGGTCGGTAGTTATTTGTACTACAAATGAAAACACAACTTATACACACCGTTTAATAACAATTCACCTTCGAGTTATCAACTTAACGGAAAAAAGTGGCAACCTTTTCCCTTTAAACTGATTACTCAAAGGGTAATTGCTATTAAAGTTTGTTACGTATCCCATAAATTGTGTTTTTACTTGCGCTACAAAAACGTATCGTCTAGAAAACACAATAATAGTAATGAGGGCGCCACTGGACGCTCGACGTTTGCTCGGTGCAGTCTTAACTGCAAACTGACCAAGTGAAAATGCAACTAAAGAACTGGCTATTAGGGTAGGAAGCACGAGAATAGAGCGTGTTGGGTGATACGAAGAAATTGGAACAAGGAGGAACAGTTCGGATCCCTTTGACTGCCATACATATCGTTGGTCATAAGTCATAATGTATTGTTAGTCATACATTTTCTTGTCATAACTTCTTTCAGGCTGAAGTTACAGTTTTATATAAACGTTTATCGTGTAGATTCGTTAGGTTAGGTTAGGTTAGTTTTATAAAAATCCTAAAAAATAACCGTGTCCTGAGAAAAATGCATTATGACTTGCGAAAATTATGACTTACAACACATTATGACTAAAAATAATTATGGCAGTCAATAGAGACCCGGAACAGTTTTATTTTGACTTTGATCTGAACCGAAATAATATCGATTATGTTCGAGCGGAATCGAAATGAAAATACTCTTTTTGAAAAGGTTTCCGAGCCCTAATCATGACACGGCTTTGCGGTTCATTTTACGGCAAGCGTAAAGATAGCTACGTCTTGATAACCCCAGATCCTAGAAAATAAAAATCACCTCTCGTCATCCCGGAGTTTGGCATCGACGTCGTCAGCGGCCTGCTGGGCCTCCCGCTCGAGACGTGAGCGGGCTCGCTCGCGCAGGCGCGCGCGGGACTTGGCCTCCTTGGCCTCGGCCATGGCCGCCTCTAACACCTTCAGAGAATGCTGCTTCTCTGCGACGATCAGCTGGGCTAGCCGCTTGCGCTCAGCTGTTCGACAAAGCCAACGTGTAAATTAAATGAAAAAAACTCATACGTGCTAAAAAATTATAAATTCTTGAAAAAAAAGAAGACGCGAAGAACCTCGTTTTCTTCCTAGTAAAATAACTTATGGAAATCCATTTTTGGAAGCTGCAATGTTTGTTTTAAAAGCAGTCAAAATCAAAAGGTCCAATGAAAAATACTAATACAGCCAATGCAGAATGTTATGCTGTTTTTGAACTTTCCGACCTCGTATTTGTTTGTATAGCCGCTAAAGGAAGTGACTTAAACATTTTAGAACTTAAAAACACCGTTTAAAAATCCTGCGGTAACGCGAGTCTCTCAAGTAGTGATGGTGGAAGGTTGGAATGAGACTCGTGCATCTGATTATTTCGGAACGGTACGGAAACGAGTTTGCAACATTAATAAATGACCGCTAGAAATAAATCTTGTAGTTCGGGCCTTTTTCAGATTACGAATTAAGCAAGATACCTAGGGTTACTAAAATAAAGTACATAATTCAAAGATCGATGCTTGCGTGGAAATCAAAAAGTACAGGGTAAGACGGTCCAATGAACTCACCAACAATCTTCTCCATGGTCTCAGCCTGTTTAAGCGTGGCCATCTCAGCAAAGGCTTTCCTCTCGGCCTCCCGCTTCAACAGCAGCTGTTCGAAGCTGGCGGGCTCCCCGCTCACGAAGCGGCAGCGGGTCCGGTACACGTCCAAGAGCTGCTGCTGCCGCTCCAGACCCTCGAAGCCGCAGCAGCACTGGACCCGGGGGTGGTCGGACGATATCAGGACCACTAGGGGGTCCTAGGAGTAATGCGGGGAAGGAATATCAGGGGACAATCTCATACAAAATTTAGCACTCGTCAAACTCAAGCCTTTAGATTGTGATTGAAAATTATCAAAGTTTTCATTTTTGGCTTTTGATACAAAACTACAACATTTTCATTCACCACACCCAGCTCCACGACTACAAATCGAGACTCAATAAAAAATATATTAGGACACTACTAGCGATCGGCCCTCGCTTCGTTGGGGTTTATGTGAATTTTCTGTAACAGACCTACATAAACCAGAACTTTTTATACAATAAAACCTTCCTCTTGGATCAATATCTATTGATGAAATCCGCATTAAAATCAGTTGCGTAGTCTGAAATATCTAAGCATTCATAAAGAGGGACAGACAGAAGGGAAGGGAGTTTGTTTTATACTATGTAAAGAAGATGGTAAGATGTGGGGATGGTTTTTTTCTACCTCACTATATTCATACTCACATTAGGGTTACACAGTTTGAGTAGTCGCAGAGATTTCCCACAGAGTAAAATAAGCTTAGCCAATACTCTCAAAAATTCGGGAACGGCGACGCTCTGCGTTATATGGAACCCTTTGTCCCAGTAGCGCTTGGAGCGGCTGTTGACGTACTGCGAGTCCTTTCTAATGAAGAATTCGTTGTACCAGTCGTCTAGCTCGCCTTCGAAAATGAACCGTTCGATGAATCTGTCGGTAGAAATTTACTTAATTCTATCCACGACTTGTGGCTGCTTGAAAACAGGAGTGTAACTTACACTACACTCAGGAGCAAAAATATCGGGTCAGAGTGCGTTTTTCATACAAACGAGGCTATTTTGAAGCCTTGGTTCCTAGCCAGGGGTTATTTTGAGTGAGGTTTAAAGGTGGGTACTCCGAGGTTCAATAGAGGAGGTCAAAAGTTCTTAAGATACCTAACTAATCGCACAATCAGTTGACACCACAGCGAGAGAGTTTGGGTTCGCATTTGGATTTCCTTACATTTTATTGTCATTTTAGATGTTTTTCTGAACATGCGCAATGCCGGCGTTAACCGCAAATTCAATCAGTTGGGTGTCCTAGGCACTCTAAAAGTCCTGTATCGATGCTCAGGGCATCCATCATCAGATTTCACTACAAGCATCCTCTGGCGAGGAACCAAGGCTTCGAAATAGCCTCGTTTGTATGAAAAATGCACTCTGACCCGATTCTTTTGCTTCTGAGTGTATAACCTCACTAAATTATGTCACTTGTATATGTTAACGTCTTTACAATCAATCAAAAACATAAATACGTTGAAAAAAAACGTGTATTTTACTTAATAATTTTATTATAAATATTTGTTACGAAAACCTATATTAATAAAGAATCGTCTATCTACATCGGCTTAAAAGATATAACTCCTCAAAGTTATTACAAAAAAGACGGACGAATTAACAGACAGAGTAGTAGATTAATATAGAAGTAATAGATTCCAGTTTAGCACCCTTTTGAGAAACCCCGAAACAAACGATAATATAAAAGTTTCCTCACCTGAAATAGACTTTGCACACAGAAAATAGACCGCCAAACATCGTGGAGGCGGTCTTCCTGTGGGTCACCAGGGATATCTCGTTGAACAAATAGGACATCAACTCAGCGCCATGGGGAATGGTGGCTTTAGGCTCTGGGAAATGTTTAGATAATTATTTAATTGCTTCAAATACTAACTGTATTTGAGATTAACACAAAATATGGTTATAGAATTAACAAGTTTTTAGAGTTATTGGTAATTCTGTAGCTCTGCTTACCCCACTCTGGGAATGAAGGCGTGACGGTATGATGATGATGACGACGATAATTGATAACATAAGATAGTTAAGTTAAAACATAGGAATAACTCGTTATTTATTAATGTGCAACTGTTATTAAAAAAACCGGACAAGTACGAATCGGACTTGCTCACCGAGGGTTCCGCACATGACACGGTTACCTCAATTCAAAATTTAGACCGCCGTGCCTTGCATAAAGACCCCAGAGTGATTTAATTAAACATCTACAGTTTTCAGACCTTTTCCTATACTTGTAGTATAAGACAAGTATATTACTTGCCCAATTTCAGGTCAACGGAAAATACCGTATAAACTTTGATTCTCTTTTTTTTACGTTATCTTGAATTTGATTTCTTCACAGCATCAAGAGACCTGAGTATATGGTTTTAATTTCAACTCGAGACTTACACGTTCACGAAATAAAGGGTCTTGACGGACAGACGGACAATAGTTATATTATCCTATAAGGGTTCCGTTTTTTCCTTTTGAGGTACGGCACCCTTAATATCGAGTCTAAAAAGTATTTATTAAAAAAAAAAATCGAATCAAATACACAGATACAAAATTATTTCACACGTTAAACCTTTACCATCTCTGCTATCTGCGTCCCTGGTTATAATTACCTTGATTTATCATCTTGTATATGGATGCGATAGTTTCTATCTCGTATTTGAGAGCCTCCATGTGATACAGTATTTGTAGTAGAGTCGGCAAGCAGTTGTCGTTCTGAACACCATCAGTACATTGCTCGTATATTTCCGTGGCAGCCAGACGAAACTCCAACAAGTACCTTCTTACTACTTCTCTCGCCGCCTGTTTTTGTTATTTTATTTGTTTATTCGAGTACAAGATTACAGGTAGGGAATACAATTTAACCGGTTAAAATCAGTTATAACCGGTTATTTGCATTCCCTAATAAGGCTGCGGTTCCACCGGACATGTGCGAGGTAGCTAAGTGGTGCGAGGCTGTGTAACGAGGAGGTGTATCGGGCTCTTTTTAAATAAGCGGGCGGGGTACGGTGAGGCGGGAGCGGAGCCAGACGCCTCCTCGCAACACATCCCTCGCAACACATTCCTCGCAACACATTCGTCGCACACATCTTTCTCTTCTTTTGTATGTACAAAAACCTCGCTCCGCTGAGCTGTTTCCACCATAGCTAAGTTTAGCGAGGATAGGTAAATGAAATGTTTCTATTGGTTCATGACAGACACATCCCTCGCGACGCATCCTCGCACATCTCTGGTGGAAACGCAGCCTTACAGGGCCTCTTTTCTACTCGGTAATACAACATTGCTTTTGACATGTTATCGTATTATAGAAGTCTAGAATAAAAAATCAAAAATAGAGTATAGAAGACACATGGGCTATCCCACAAAACCTGACAAGTGTTCGATACCAAGTAGTTGTTATCTAAGGATTAACGTTCAAGGGTTCAACTATAACGATTGTTTTCTATTCACAGTTCAGCAGGAGGCAATTGAACGCGTAAATAAATATGTATCAGGGGACAATGTCACACCAATTGACGTAGTCCCAAACGAAAGCTCTAGGCTTGTATTATGGGTACTAAGTCTAGACAACGATATCATTACTTATTAATTTAATGAATATACAGAAAAATATGAGACTACATCTTAAATTTAAGAGTTTTAGCCCCTCAGTGGCAACGTCGTTCATCCTGATCAGCTGGCCTATTGCCTAACGCACTCACTTCTAAGCGGAACAATTGTTTTCATTTTGTATGCAGACAAGCCTTTGATTTTCAAAATGAAAACGATTGCGATTGCGAGTGCGTTAGGCAATAGGGTGACTGCTATAGTTATTGGCCCCTCCTTAGTAATTGGCCACTATTACGAAATTAAAAAGAAACAAGGCAATAGAAGCATGAACTCGAATGAATGGGACCAAAAAAAAACCTGTATTTCTCCAGCTTTCGTTTTAGTTCATAAGATTTTGTCTAGACGACGTTCTAACGCGGTAGAATCTCAGTTACTAAAAGTGTTGACAAATGTAGGTCGTTCGTTAAGAAAAAGTTAAGGTAAGAGTTTTAGAAGAACTTAATTTTTCATGAAAGTTACGTAGCTAATGCTTGCGTGTTGTACTATTTTGTTGCCGGATTAAGTAAATATTAATTCTTTGTTATTTTAAAGATCACAAAGCAACAATAACCTCAAAATATTTCAACGGCTAATAACTGAATCTGAGTGGCTGTGGGATTTAGTTATTAGCCATGGCCGGCCAATAACTCATTTTCCCTTAAATGTGTTTTCAAAGCAGTTTCAAAACTACAATGGTGTAATAAAATCTGTAGAAAAAATCTACAGTTATAAATATGTATAGTGGATCAGTTATTAGCCGGGGGTGGCCAATAGCTAAAAAGTAAGGCGGCCAATTACTCACTGTAATTAGCCAGAGTGACTTTAGTTATTAGCCATAGACCTTAATATACTTTTATGTTTCTGATTGTTTGACCTCCATGGATATTTTTTTTAAATAATAATTATGGCAGCGAGATAATATTAGATCTGGGCTATGTCAAATTATTATTTTATTTCATGTAATTTTTCGTTTAAATTGTGTGGCTAATTACTGTGTCTTAGGGGGCTAATTACTGTAAATTGATGGCCAATTACTAATTTTAGAGAGGCTAGACTTTATTTTTTCTTTTTTCAAATATATATGTGATCTGATTTATAATCTGTTTTATTTCCTATAACCTCATTAAATTTGTCTTTAATTGAAATCACAGACGTGTACGTATCATTATTAAGTTTTTTTATATCGAGGTTTGAAGATACTTTTCAGCTTAAGTGGCCAATTACTATAGCAGTCACCCTAGCCCACTGGACCTTTATTTACAATACAACATAGAATGCGCTCTTTGCGTAGTATGTGTGGTGTGAAACTGATTGATAGAGTAAGGAATGAAAAAATCAGAGAGAACTGTGGACTAAAAGAAGATATAGTGACTAAGATTAAGATTGAAACGGGCTTGCTTCGATGAATCGGTCATTTGGAAATGATGGATGAAAGAAGATTGACGAAAGATAATATACAGCTCGAAAGTGAGTGGAATGGTCGGAAGGGGCCGCCCTAGGCGTACTTTTTCGTATCAAATCGGAGAAATACTGGAAAAGGGCCGAATCTTAAGTAGCCGAAACCGACCGACGTGCGTGCATGACCCGATGTATGAATGTGGAAGAAGCGAAAGAAATTTGTCAGGATCATCGCAAGAGGAAATAAGTGGTTTCTGCCTACCCCTCTGGGAAACAGGCGTGATTTAATGTACTTATGTAATGTAAATATGTATGTACAACATGAAATGATTGAGATTATAATAAGCAGTAACTATCAACTTAGTGGTGGTATGGTATGGTGGTATGGTTTTGCAAGGTATCCTTCCTTATCGTTACCACCTTACCTTTATCCTTTAACCTACCGCCAAGCATGTTTGCATTGTTATGTTCCGGTGCCGGTGTGGGGATAAGACAACCAGTGAAATTACTAGCATAGAGCCATTCCATCTTAGTCCTCAAGGTTGGCAACGCATTTGCGGTTTTAGGATTGAAGTCTTGAGAATGCACATGTCTATGGGTCACAGACTATTTACCATCAGGTGGTCTGTATGCTTATTTCCCTTCAGCAAAAACAACATACCTCATAAACAAGTCCTTTGCTTTTAAAATGGTCTTCAACTGAATGGTTGAAGGCAAACTGATAGAGCCGCTTGTAGTAAGTCCCGATGCGTAGCAAGTCCTTCACGTAGCCTTTGATGTGTGACGCCGATATCCCTTCAAGGACCAAGTCTTCTCTTATATAGAAACAATTATATTCACTGCTGAATGGGAACGAGGTTGTCTCAATACCAACTGTAAAAAAAAATTGTTTATCATCTTACTACTATTGCCCACGTAGAAATCTTATCGCCCAATTTTCGGAAATAATGAGATTTTTCATGCCTTTACTTGACTGTAACAAAAATTAGCACTTTCAATCTTAATATTTCATAAACGGAAGGGAGTCGGAAATTGCCGTCAAACTTAATACACCATAAGAGTCAAGACTGTTAGACACGTTGAGTTATTTCGTTGCTTCGCGTTCAAAGAGTTAAAAATGGCGTTGCATTTTCAAATTAGAATTCTTTATTTTTTCATACATGTGTGTGTGTGTGTGTTACTTATAAAAGTTATAAAAGTCTTATAAAATTTCGTTAGTAATGCAATGTACTTAAAACTACTTGTTACTTGTTATTTATATGACTGGTGCACAATGAGACCGAGAGAGATTATTAAGACTGCACCGAGCAAACGTCGAGCGTCCAGTGGCGCCCTCATTACTATTATTGTGTTTTCTAATTAACTAGAGAATTTCCTTGCATTCAGACTATACGTTTTTGTAGCGCAAGTAAAAACACAATTTTTGGGATACATAACAAACTTTAATAAAAATTACCCTTTGAGTAGTCAGCTTCGGGAAAAGGTGGCCACTTTTTTCTGTTAAGTTGATAACTCGAAGGTAAATTGTTATTAAACTATGTGATATACAAAAACCTACCGGCCAATTAGAAAACACAATAATAGTAATGACGGCGCCACTGTACTTCCAGCGTACGCTCGGCGCAGTCTTAATACACGAGTGTTATTTTATGAAACGAGTCGATGCTGAGCGTTCATTCGCTTATCGTTTCTGAACATATTATAATGAATTTATGACATGGATGAAGATAAAATCCTAGTCCCAATGGGATACGAAACCGCAGGCAGACGAGGCATCGCACAGAAGTCATTAAAAACTTACTTATCAAATACATGACGTGCCGTATGAACTGCCGCTCGGGCACGATGTGGAGGTCGCACAGCTGGCCGCTGTGCACGCGCCGCCACAGGGTCATCTCCCGCGAGGACGTGGCTATCAGCCCCCTCTCTTTTACTAGAGGCATCTTCGCTGGAAAACGAACAATCATCCAATAGGGATAGTTGACTCATGTTGAACTTTACCATATACACTAATATTATAAGGAGATTTGAATTTTTGTATGTTTGTAACGAATAAACTTCTTTTAGCATTAGATTGGTTCATCTAGTCAAAGAATTCATTATCATTTCAAAGAATTAGTTCATTAACAAATAACGTTACTCACCTCCTAAATCAAGTCCGATTTTCACTATTTTTGAATATGTTATTATTATTACCACGAAAGATTCACGAGAAATTTATAGCTTCACATACATACATACATTAAATCTCGCCTGTTTCCCAGAGGGGTAGGCTGAGACCACTTCTTTCCACCTGCTACGATCCTGACAGATCTTTTTCGCTTCTTACACATTCATACATCGAGTCATGCATGCACGTCGATTTCGGGTACCTACTTAAGATCGGCCCTTTTCCATTATTTGTCAAATTTGATTCGAAAAACTACGCCTGGGGCGGCCCCTTCCTACCCTACCACTCACTTTCACTCTGTATATCTCTTTTGTAAATCTTTTTCATCCATCCTCTCCAAATAACCGAACCATTGAAGCATGCCTTTTTCAATCTAAGTCACTACACCCGTCGCTTCACAGTCCTCTTAAATAATAATGTGACAAATAATACTCACAAACTACTTCCCATATGTCTACAGGTAGGTCCTTATCGACCTGGCTAGCAAGCTCCCAAATGTCAACGGTCTCGCCCTTCTTAGACCTAAACACCTCCTTAACTTTAGGCTGAACATTTGTACTAACTAAAGAGATCTGAAACACATTTACGTACGAAAATATGAGTTATTTAAAGTTAGATACTTTCTGCAATTTCTAAGAAATAAAAAACAAGCAAAGTGCAAGTCGGACTCGCACACAACAACAGTTCCCGTTCCTTACCATTCCTGAATTGACCTCCTGTTGTTGAATTTATATTTTAAATTATTGTTATAAAGCAGCAAAAGAAATACACTATATAAATTTAATTTGTCTAGCTATAACGGTTTAATGGACAGCCTGCTGACAGACAGACGGACGGATGCAGACAGCAGAGGTTTAGTAATAGGGTACCATTGGGTCTCTTTGGTTATGGTACTTTAAAAATGTACAACTTACCCTACAATTTGAATTTTTTGAATCGTTTGGTATTTGGAGATCTCTTTGGCCAGTCAGCCTTGGACAGTTCAATATATTTGTATTAGAATACGGGGACACATGAGTAGACGTCATTGAGGGAAGTGAAAGAGGACTGAGGAACGTTTTGATTTCCACATCCATATGGGTTGATGACGCTGATACACCTAAAATGAAATGAAAAATACAAGTGAAAAAGAAAGAACTTATAAATGACAAAATAAGCTATGAATTTGCGTGTTATATTATCATATTTCAAACTGAATAAGGAATAACAGACATGATTTTGGCATTTAAAACAATAAGGTTCTTCATATACTCAGCATGCTCAATACTACACTTGCAGGTTGTGCAATAAATAAAATGATTAATTTACTTCACTTCATTTATATCGTAAGTACCCGCCTACTTGTTCAACATTGTAAAACATTTTCCAAATACCAATTAATACTAGTAGTACAGACCTAACTATTCAGTCTAGTACAAAATATTTTTGAAGGTTTCATTGTTAATGAGGTGTTATAAATACAAAAAAATATATACAAATACCAAATTACTTCAAACCAGGGCTTACGAGGATAAAAGACTAATGGCCATTAGTATTCAAACTGTGGATAAATTTGATGGGAATTAGAATTTTATTCATTTTGTAACTGGTAAAAGTAAATTTCTAGCTATAGTAACCTTATCTATCCGTGGTTTGAAAATTGAGAACGGACATGACAAATAAATAGAAAAATAAATAACGAACATGATTTAGAATGAAAGCTTTCCACTATGTAATCCGTATGAGCCTTGCTCCTGTGGTCATCCAACGTTTTCACTTTGCACTGCAGAGAAAATGGCAACTCAAACACATGAGATGGATAGTAGTGGTAGGGCTCAGGGGACCCGAAAGACTCTCGATGTGGCTTCGGAAGCATAGCATCCAGACGCCCAAATGAGAAGGGGCTCTGAAAAATATATAGAAGCAATTAATACTACCTTAGAAAACAAAACTTCAAGCTAATTTAACCCCTCGTATGCGGGAGGTCAAAAAAGTACCAAGTTCTAGTCTCTTCTGATTGCAATATAGTCCATAAAAATAAACTTAAAAAAAATACAAAAAGATATCCAAATTTTGAGCACGGATCCGTGCCTAAGCATACGATGGGTTAAATAATATACCTAGTTTATGTTTAACAAATTCTATGCACATCAACTCACAAGCTAAATAAATTATTTATATAATTGTTAACATCAAGGGACCATCTTGTGAGCGTAAGCCGCCAAACTAAGCTCAGCATTGTACACCTTAGTACCTTGTCGCTTTAACCCCTTTGACGGGTTAGTGCAGCAATTTTAAACATGATGTTAAAGAGACAAAGCAATAAAATGTACAACTACTTATAAGTTTGACCATACATACTGTATGAATATCACTGGCTACATGGTGATATTCATACTTACATAAATAGCTACATACTGTGTTACATAAAAGTAATCCAAGACAAACAAAATTATATGTACTTTTCACTTAAATATTTGCCCTTATGGAGGATGAAACTTGGGTTCACTAGCCTCAAGAGAAAGGCACTGCCTACTAGGCTAACAGTGTAGTTGAAATATAGTAAAAATAGTTTTTACCATAAACAGCTCACAGCATAAGTCATCCTTCACAGAATTCTTCAGACTGATAAGCAGTCTCAGCACATTATACACATTATCCTGTTTTTCCCCAAAGTTAGTGTTCCTTATTTTACTTATTGCTTTCTTTAGCTCTACTGTCTTATTATGCTCAGCAACATTTTTAACATTTTGTTGACATACAAAAAAATAAGACCATAAATCAGATATGGGTTCTTGGGCCTTTGTATTGGGAGACTTTTCACTATTTTTTTTTAAGATTATAGCATAGGCATGCGACCGCATTTTTGACATGAGATGCTTCTGTGGTATCTTGTTGTGCGTCTTGGATTGTGACGATGAAGCTGTTCTAGTACAAAGTTCGGTGAGGAGTTCGAAGACTCCTTCGTCCTTGCGGCCGAATGAAGAAGACATTATAATAAATACAGTCTCTTCTAATTTGATGAATACAACCCTCAGGGTAACATTATTTTTTCATTTCAAAATTTCGCCGACTTTCCTTCTCTGGTAAAGTAATGTTGATATCATTATCACATAGAAGACTGAGATGCATATTAGAGATCAACTGGATGTTACAAACACTCTGTTTGCATTAGACCGAAATACAGGAATAAATATTCTATATAATAATTATAATTATAATCTCAGATAACAAATGCTTTACTTTTGTATACCCACACACCAATAAATAACCCGAGAATTTCGATTGAAGTGTCAGAATGAAATTGACACTTGACAGTTCAGGGAATGACGAACGCCAGTCACATTTATATCTTCCTTTGGTCCGAAGAGGTCCGAATTAACCACGGTCATCACGCAAATTGTTCTCACACTGCTTGCACAAGTCTTGTTCTTTATCTTTTTTTATTAATAGCGGTCCACCGTGGTTTGCACAAGTACCCACCCATATGTTTCACGTTGCCTACATAACATAAACTACGAAATTAACTTAATTTTGAAGTTGAATTAGCAGTGCAGGTGAAGCGCCCAATATTCCTAATTTTCAGCCATTTGGATAGAAATTGATCAAGTTACGGTTATTTTTTTTTGATTTTAATAAATTAGAACCTAGGTGCTAAACCAAAAGTATGATTTGGATCGGTAGGTACTTCTAAAATTAACATTGATAGAAAATGACAGTTACCATTATCTGATGAGATAACCTCCAAAAGTTACTGAATAAAGGTTTTCGTTTTGTTTATTCGAAACCGTGTGAAGGAATAGTAAAAATTAAGATCTAGAAAACCATCCATAACTATGAATCAAGCTGAAGTTGCTAAATTAGTTTCGAAGTTGCGGATAAAAGTACCTGCGGAGCCCCGCAAGTTAAAAAACGCTTTGGGTCCTGAGGGTAGATTGAATAAATTACGTAAAACTGTTACTGGTTTAATAAAACACGAGCGGATTGAGCTTAATTTTCAAAGAGCTGATGAAGCCAGGCAGTATGCTGAAAGGGTAAAGTGCCAAAATTTATTTTATGTAAACCGTAAAAGTTTCCATAGATAGTGCATCCCAATACTCAAATGTTTATGGCATTCCATAATGTTAGTTCATTGATTTTCCAAATTATTTTCAATAAGTCATACCCGACATATTATTCACTTACTAACTACCAAAGTTTATTTTGATGATAATGATTTAATATTTTAGTTGATATCTGATGCCATCCGACATGGGGACTGCCACAAACCAACCATGGAGAATGCAGATTACTGGCTTCTGGAAAAGGAACAAGTGCACAAACTTTTTAAAGTGCTGGTACCAAGATATAAGAACTCGAACAAGTCTTACACAAGGATGCATAAGGCTCCCCGGGCTATGGTCACTCGTCATCAGGATAAAGCAGTTTTGGAGTTAAGAGACAACCCATACCCGAGTTTGGTTAACAAACACACCAATAACAGACAATTGATCCAAAACATTTTACTTGAAGCAGCAAAATATGATTATAGACAATCAAAATATATTGAAGTGGCAGAGAAAATGGGAAATGCTAAGGAGAAACCACAGCAGCCTGGTGTCAAAACAGAGGATGTTCCAAAAAGTAATGAAAATGTTTAATCAATTGTCTTTAGGTGTTATTTAGTAAATATTGTAGAAATTCTGTATAACATAAAATTGGTTTTAATTTTAGCAATTCCCAAGACATGCTCATTTATATCTCTAATCTTTGATAACATTATAGAAATTGTACATGCATACTTACATACCTTCATGCCTGTTATCACAGAGTGGGGTAGGCAGAGCTACAGAATTACCTACAACTTTAAAAACTTCTTGATGATTCCATAACCACATTGTGCACAAATAGGCTAAGATGTTTACCAGCATATTAGTGACAGGTTGCAAGCCTTTCGTCTAACCTATATTCCCTTAGTCGCCGCTTACGACATAAACGGGAAGACATAGAGTGGCACTAAACTAACTTGACAACCGATTGTGTAGTGTATTAAACCTTATGTTATAAGTCTTAAAAACCTAACAATTCTATAAAATTCAAAGGAAAAAAAACGCAAGCCATATGTTAATACTGCATCAAAGCCCACACATATATCTCGTGAAACCAGGCACCACACAGTCTACAGTGTTTTCTTAATGTTCTTTGTGGAATCTTACATCTTTAAGCAGGTTCCCCTTGGGAAAGTATTTTTCACTCTACAGCCCTCAGCCCAAGTGATCTGGTGCTCGGACCAAAAATGTTACACTGGGTTAAGACACGAACTCGAGTTAAAATGTCAGTTTTCGTATGAATCTGACGTCTTACTAACTCCAAGTGGCCCTTAGTGTTTGTCACTTTAACGTCGTGTAAGTATTGCACAGTCAAAGCAGGCGGTAAAGCGACAGCGATGTTGAGCAACCGCGGGGGTCTCGAAAGGCAGCGGGCGGCGCGGGGCGGGCCGCATGCGGCCCCCGGCACCGCTTTGTTTGCGCACTCAAACATTGAGTTGAAGCCCTACTTTGAAAATTGAAGTTCCAAGTAACGTTAGCTCCATCCCTTTAGTCTCGAATGGTAAGTGACAAAGATGGAGCCAAGATCGAGCGGGCGAGTACTGCCAGACCATATGACCATAAACCTAATAGAAATGAATGACGTACAAAGAAAATTAAAGAAATAATGTGTTTTTTTTTTCAAATTTACTGCTTCTAGTTCACGTTAATTAATTACTCACTCAAATTATTTCTCTTTTTGAATGAATAATAATTGAACCTGCGGGTTAGGTATCATATTAACCCCCACCGATAGCGCCCTTCGCTCCCTTAGTAAGCCGTGCCCCAGATATTTAATGGCTAGGTAGGTATACAAAAAAATACATTAATTAACTTTAATTTTGGATTTCTATTAATGCAATAAATAATACACAGGTACTCTCATAGGTACACAGATAGTAGGCGCCTACTTAGGGCCGGCTGTTTGATCAGTAGTTGAACTAATTGTTAAAATTGGAGAAAGGAACTGAAAATTTGACACATTTCCTTGCGATACCTTCAAATTTTAACAATTAGTTCACTGATCAAACAACAAGCCCTTATTTACGTAATACTTTCTTATTAATATTTAAATAGTATACAGTAAAAGCCTGCATGTAAAATTATGGTCAATTTTGTAGGGTTCCGTAGTCAAACTAGGAACCCTTATAGTTTCGCCATGTCCGTCTGTCCGTCCGTCCGCAGTCTAGCTCAGAGACTCATAGTACTAGAAAGCTGTAATTTGGCATGAATATACATATTAGTCACGCCAACAAAGTGGTAAAATAAAATTTTGAAAAATATTTTTTTTTAATGCACTTCCCCTACACGTAACGTGGGGATGCTTTTTTTTTTCTTGCCTACCCCATAGTGTGGGGTGTCGTTGGATAGGTCTTTCAAAAATATTGCGGGTTTATGAAAACAATTTTTCGATTAAGGGATCCGTTTATGAAATATTAAGCTTTAAAGCGCTATTTTTTGTTAGAGTCAAGTGTCCCCCCCCCCCCCCCCCTACAGCCAAAACTACAAATACTAAAAATCTGAAAAATATCTTCAACGAAAGCGCATAATAACGAATTTTAAAGGAAAACTATCACGGCTAAGTAGACATGATTAGTTCCTGAGATACAGGCGACTAACGGGTTTATACCTACTAAAAATCATCTAAGACAGGCGACAGCGCCAAAAAAATAAAAAAAATATATATACAAGGTGTTACAAAAATACCCGTAAAGCCGAAAGGAGGTTAAATGGTACCTTATAATAAGTACATTTACAATATTTGAGAACCGTACTATCACCGCATGACTTACCGGCAAAAAAAATAAAACCATTATTGCTTTCATTGATCTGAAAACCCTATTTCAGTAAAATTAAAGAGTAAACTACGCAGAATGTTACTACATTTTTACCTAATTCGTGAAACGATCAAGAGACATACTAACAAAATGTACAGAATTCGATTAGATAGATATTACAAGTCGAGTTTTGGAAGATTTTAAAAGACCTAAACTACTTACGAAGAAACCTAAACTAGCACTTACTTTTTCGTAAAGAACGTCAAAATTACAGGAACGGCTCAAAGTGAGCTCTGCCTTGTTCAATGCACAACCTCGCTCGTTGGGATATGGTTTTAAACCCATTCAAGTTGACAATTATTAAATTGGTAGGCAGGCCTCTCTGTTAAAATAATCTATGCTAACTCCGGTTCTCTGACATGACAGCTTATTAGGGTTGACAATATTTTAGGCTTTGATAATTTATTAGATTTTTTACGGGGTATTTTGTAACACGTTGTATATATATATATATATATAAATAGCGTAAATAGAAAATTGGTTCATACATGTTGATTTTTGAGATAGTTTTTTGTGTTTGTCGTTACGGCTTCGGAACCCTACACTGAGCATGGTCCGACATGCTCTTGCCCGGTTTTTATGTATTGGGCATTAGCACAACTATTACTTTATAATTTATAATACAAGATTCAGTCATTTCCCTTATCGTTTTTTTGGTCACATAAGTATCAGTAGTACCTACCTACTACCTAGTTAGATAGTTGAGGTAGTTGCCCTCTGTCCTGTCAGCCTAGCATAATCCAATTGTTCCCAGATTTGTTGTGAACTCCTCCTAGTTTATTTGGACATCTGGTAACGAAACGATTATAATAATCGTAATTTTTTTCAAATGTGTTCTATGATCTTTTAAAAATAAAACTAATTTTCATAACTTATAATATCTATATATTATATTATGCAAATGTGAGCCCGAGTACATTTAAATCGATGTGTATATTCAATTTCCGTATATTTTACAACCCTATTACTAAATTAAGATACCTAGGACTACTAAAAATGCTTTAACACCCTTAAAGTTCAAAACTTAATAGAGAATGTCAGCTAGTTTTGATCTTGGGCTTACCGTATTTTTCATTAAAAACCAAAAAAAAACCTGTAAGAAGTCATTTTGATACGAGTACTTACGTCAAATAGTTTCTGAGATATCAAATTAGTTTCTCCATACTAAGTGAACCCCATGTTTGTTATGATGATGATGATCTTTCCGACCGTTTTCGGCCATGGCGACCACTTCGACTCCTAGTCAGTCGGGCGCTGGAGCACCCGAAGGTGGCTTATGTAGCCGATCTTCGCAGCGAACTCCCGTGCACACTGAGGGCATTATGTTTGTTATAGTACCTATGGAGAAACAAACTTTGTGTGATTACACAATAAGTTAACATAAAAACAAAACTGGCAAGTAGCTTTAAAAACATTCTAAGTTCATAATGATTCTATCCATGTAAGAAACCACTGAAAAAATATTGAAATATACATCAATATGATTAGTTTTTCGTAACATGGACTTAAGGAAAATTTACTAGTAAGTACTAAAAATCGCTGACATGGGGGTGTTTTTGGTAGCCCTGGGTGAAACCTATTTTTTTTTCATTTTGACCATTATTAAGCCGACACCCTGTTTATAACTGTTCAGTGGACGGTTCTTTAAATTCAACTTATCGACATTAAACGGTGAATTGTCGTTTTTTAAGCTACCAGTTGTTTCAGAGGTATCTAAGTAGGTATCTGCTTGTATTTCGATGGTTTGTTTTAACGTTACACAGAACTGTTAGGTAGGTAAGTAAGCGGCTCGCCCCGGCCCCCGAAGAATATAATTATCTAAGATCGATTTATACCCAATATTTTCCTGTTTTGAATCAGTATATAAACGACACGTAACTAAATTTTTGTAAGGTAAATTCGCGCCACCTTACGTACGGTCAAAACATGTTTTTTTGTTTGTGTAGATGTTTGTAGTGTCATTTAGGTTTAGGTCCAAAACGGATAGGGCAATGGAAATTGTGTAACTAGGGTAATCCGTTTAGAAGTTAAAGATTTTCGATATTTTCTGTGACAAATTTGTAATATATCTAACCATTGTTAATGTCATTCCACATTACATTCAATTTGAAATAGTTTGGCTATTATTCATTTATATTTCCATTCTTCCCGTTTTATTCTCAACAATAAATCAAACAACTAGATATGAGTGCCACCTGTGCCACTACCACGATAGTTTTTTTTTGTGCTTTCGAGCGTAGCGATGGTGTCACTAGTTAATTCCTGACCGAAACGAGGGAATTAAAACGGAGTCCTGAGTGCAGCGAGGTATTCCATGCTCGCCCAAAACGAAAACGGGTTTATCCCAAATGGGAATAGGTACCTACTCTACTTTTCTAACCTTTTCTTTGTTTTGCGTATATGGCTTGTAGTGGCCAGTTCTATTTTCAAATAAGTTCTTTTTGCTGTAGGTTTCTATCGAAATTTTTCATACAAATTCAATGGTCCAAGTCCTCTTTCAATATAATCCGAACAGTAGGTTGTCTTTGGTCAAAGAAAATAGGTCAAGCCAAATTGAATCTTATTGCCTATCGTCCAAATGTCACAGGTTCTATTATGTCAATTTCTCACTTTACCTACTTACATACGTGTAGTGAGTAACTTATTCACTAACCCGAGATAATATCAAATAAAATCTTATATAATTTAAAATAAAGCTCAGTTTTCTAGTGTGTGCCATACTTTTGGTTACCTCGGATGCTAAGCTACCAGCAGCGGTGTGGTTGTAACGGTACGAGCGGGGCGTCTTGAACGTAATCAAGTATTTGCCGTTGTGTGTGCTCCGGTATATTTGAGCACCATGGATGACCTGAACAATTTGATCACTTAGGCTGCGTCGAAGTTAATGAGCATTCTGGATGTTTCCAACTGTTTTGTGATCTTGACTGCTACGTACTATAAATGACGCTGACTGTACCTACTGACATTCTTCATTAATAATTTCGAAAAAAAACCATGATAAATCTGTTGGTATAACTGTAAAAAAAATGCCCTGCCTACTACAGGTTTGTGTTGTATAACAAGTAGTGCTGTTCGTATCGATAATTATTTTTAATACGGCACCAAGAAACCTACTGTGGCAACATTTGATTATTTTGAGTTGTCAACGTTTTGGTTGGTTACGATCAAAATCGAGTCTTTAGAAGTTTTTGAGGCTCCGGCGACAGCGTGATCGGCCATCATTGATCAACATACTGGGTAATTAATGAATGAATCACGATCCTCAATTATCTTATCAGACATAAGGTTAAAACATTGGATTGAGATGAGATGATACTGCTGAATATAATATAATGTGATGGGTTGTAATTCATTACTACGTAGCCAATGTTCGCCGAATATGTGGATGTACGTATATTTGCCTAACTTTTGGTGCGCCCGCGCATTACTACGGTCATAGTATGAATAGAACCATAATATAGCTGCGTTTATCGCGTGATAAAGTTTGGATAAGGCATCCGTCACCTTCTGACACGTAAATAAGTAGGTACCTACGACAGTGACGGATGCTTTATCCACATTTACCTAACACAATATAGACGCAGCCATACTAGACCCGCAATAGTTCATCTTTAAGCAATTATATAGACAACCTTAGCGCCCTAGTGGTAAAAGCTAATAGGTAACAGAAACTCCTAAAGAGCCGGAGATAACCTACATTTCTATTTATCCTACCTATGCTTTGGTGTATGTATCTCTGACTTAAAACGTTTTAACCAATGTATATTCTACACGCTACGAAACAACAACAACCACGCAACACAAACATGGTCAAGTTACCCTTGATCGAGTTAATCGAAACAAAATAACTAGGTATCGTATAGATGTCAGTTTGACAATCACATTGACTGGAATGAAGTTGAGAAGACAACTTTACTGAAATGAAGTTGAGAAGGCAACTTGCTCGAATGACGAATCCCTTCGGCCGGCGCCAGAAGTTTGAAATTTAGTATTTAGTACTTTAGCGACTTCGTTTATCGCGTCGAATCGAGAACTCGGATGCGAGTGGTGCGATCAACGGCCAAGAGCGTTAAAATTGAACTTAATGTTTACACATCCGCTCGCCTTCATGCTGGTTTCACACGAAGGCAAGTGCAGTTACGGTCGAGCAGCAGACGTCGTGACGGTCGCTACGAAAGGTATTTCATTTCAGAAATACATAGAAAAGCACGCACTTGCCGAGATAGAACAATTCTGTTTTGTGTGTCTACACAGTGGAGCAGTACTCTGCTGTCCACTATCCTGGCTCACTGTTCTTCTCCTGTGTGAAACCAGAATCACCGCGCACGCTGCTAGATATACCTACTGTTCTGGTTATCTAACATAAGGCTTTACGCCCATATGACACTTGTCCCACCAAGAGCGAGTAAGCGATTAGCTATCGGCGATTTTCTCGCCCAAGAAACGAACAAAAGATAAGTATCCTGTGTTAGTAAAAGAGACACGTACGAGTATACTAATCGTTCATCGCTGGCTGTTCACACTGCCGGCCAGAACTCTTTCCACTAGCTGTTTGTCGGAACAAAAATTATAGATCCCGTGTCAATAAATGAGATAAAAATATTACTAGTTGATCGCTGGCTGTACTCGCTTCCCGCTCATCGTCGGCGGTGGGACGAGTAAGTGGCATAATGGTCGTGAGAGGATTACGGTGTCATTACGCAGTCGACTGCAGACAGCAGTCGGCAAGCGTCCGACACCTGCTAGTCCTGCTACTGCCGCCTGCCGTTGCTGTGAGTGTAAGCAATGCTATGTTACGTCGGTCGGTATCACTACTGGGTTTGCGGTCGGGCGTCAGCGACGCCCCTGTTGCCATCGGCTGCTGCCATCTGTGGTCGGCTACGGAAGGTATTTCAGAGAAAGACATACCTAGAAAACAGTAGTGATAGTGACGCCTGCCATGCCATTGTCGTCTGCGGTTGATTTCGGCTTTGCGGCAGCGGCATCGCTACTGGGTCTGCGGTTGGGTGTCAGCGACACGTGCGGTTGCGGTCAAGCGGTAAACGTCGTGACACTATATGAAATGTACTTAAGTATTTCATTTCATAGAAATACATACATAGAAACCAGTAGTGACTCCCAAAGACTACTATTGTACACATGACGCCTGCCGTTGGCGACGTTGGCGTATGTTGTCGGCTGCGGAATGACAGTTTGACCTTGACTATACGTCTTAAATTATCGCATACGACCGACAAAATAATACTCACGAATGTGTGGACGTTCGTAAATCGAATGTTTTTCTTCTTTCTTCAAATTACTAGGCGAGCAGCGAGCACGAACGAATGTGGATATACAGTTATAGGTTATGTTTTATGTTTAAGTGACCGGTCTGTTTACATTTTCATGACAATATTATCAGTTGTTATCAGTTACCTAACAAAACAGTATCTCAGACTCAATAACATGTCAATTAGTTACTCGACACTCGAATGTCCAGCGAGACTACGTTTCAAGTTTTGATTCACAACGATAAAAAACCGGCAATTATTATGTCAGAATTAATCTCCTTAAATTCTTCAATAATAGTTGTTATTGGATCTTGTAGCGTCGATTTCACGACGTAAGTTTTTACCTCATTTGTTTTAGTATGCTTGTACTTAGCTTTCCTGATATCTACGTCTTAACTTCATACCGTTGCGTAATACCTACAATGCCATTCCATTTCGTTTTGCAGTTATGCACCAAGATTACCCATGCCTGGAGAAACTCTTCACGGAACTAAATTCTCAACCAGTTTCGGAGGAAAAGGCGCTAACCAGTGTGTCGCATCAGCTAAACTAGGAGGAAATACTTACATGATAGCAAGAGTAACCACCAATACCCTCTATTCTAACCTAACTTTCGTTACTGAATAGCATAGTTAGGTATACTGTTTTATCAGTAGTAACACCAAACTAATTGCTTGCATTATCGGAGCGATCTCATTATAGTATTCGTCGATATTTAGTATATATTAAATTACAATAAATAAAACCCCATACTGAATGTAGCTATTGGAGAATTTATTTGTATCTCAAAGAAATTACATTTCACTTAATTATATTTATACACCTACATACTACATCACCTCTTACTTATACTAAAGTACTTAAGTTACAAAAGCATACCTTCTCTAAAATAAGATTATTGTGCATTTAGCAAAACATGCCCATATTGTTTATGTAAATAGGTATTAGGTACCACCCACTTAAACTTTGTTTGCAGGGAGGAGATGACCAATGGGGTATTAAATACAAAGAGCACTTAGCAAATCAAGGTGTTGATATATCTCATTTCTATATCACACCAAGTGTGACTACTGGTATAGCTCAAATATCTGTAGCTGAAAGTGGTGAAAATCAGATAGTTATTGTTGCTGGTGCAAACAAGTTCCTGGATAATTCTGATGTGGTCTCATCGGCAGAACTTATTAAGCGGGCGGATGTGTTGATTGGTCAACTAGAGACTCCTTTTGAGACTACTCTTGCAGCTTTCAAGTTAAACACTAAAGGAGTAAGTTATGAGGCAATTCTATTCTATTTAGTTTCAGTAATAATAAAATGAAATTTTATTTACATTTCTAGGTGAAGCTTCTGAACGCAGCACCTGCTAGGTCAGATATTCAAGAAATACTTCCATATTGCAGTATACTTTGTGTAAACGAGGTAGAAGCAGCAGTAATAAGTGGCATGGAATTTGATATGTTGTAAGTTAACTGGGAGACTGCACAAATCCTACATCATTTTAATTTTTATCCAATTATGTAAAAGGATTTTTGTGGCCCTGGTATCTTGACTGCCTAGTATTTAAAAGGTAAAAAAAAGAATACACATGTAAGATTATTTTTCAGAAATATTAAAGACGTGTTGGAAAAGTTACTGAATACAGGATGTCGGACAGTAATCATTACCCTCGGGGAAAAGGGAGCTGTATACTTAAGTAAAAATGATGTTCAGGCAATTCACGTGTACTGCAAACCAGTAAAACCTGTAGATACAACAGTAAGTGATATTGGGACTGACTCATGAGTACTTAGCCTAGATAATAATAAATAATGACTACATAGATACATTGCTTTCAGGGTGCTGGGGATGCATTTGTGGGAGCTCTTGCAACCTTTATGGTGGAACATAAGGAAATGCCACTGCATCAAGTAATTGGTGCCGCATGTGAAGTGGCCTCCATCTCTGTCACTAAGGAAGGCACCCAAACAAGCTATCCTACAAAAATTGATGCTTTTAACAAGGAATATGAATTTATTAAACTGTGATAATCAAATTAAATAAATAAAACTCATACTTACAAACTTTAACCATCCAGGTTATTTATATTTAATATGAACATACCTTTCAAAGTTCAAACTTTAACAGAAGTTAATCCATCATCTTTCAGACATGTCATTTTAGTTGAAATTATAATTCTAAGACCTTATTCTAAGACCTAAGCTAGATACTTCTTAGATCTAAATTAGCATTATAAAATTATGAAATCACAGGAATTCAATTTTACAACTGCTAAGTGCAAATCCAAACATGATTCAAGAATATTGGTA
Source organism: Acleris laterana (assembly GCA_963966035.1). Lineage (NCBI taxonomy): Eukaryota > Metazoa > Arthropoda > Insecta > Lepidoptera > Tortricidae > Acleris > Acleris laterana. Next base: position 5,115,129 of record OZ014452.1, read on the forward strand.
TTATTTTATAACCTTCCTGTAAGCGTTAATAGTTACAATACTACCAATTACTATAACATTTGCATACCTCAAGATGACTTTTTAGATTAACTAAAGAGAATAGCATAGAGGGTGTAGTGTCTTATCTATTTCAAGCAATAAATTATGTTGTTACAATTTTATCTTTTTAAAGGTAAACCACAGTAGGGGAAGTGCTTAGTACAGCGTGCAGGTAATACATACAGAGATACACAAAACTAAGCTAAACAATAAAACTACATAAGATAAGGTTTCCTTTACAGAGGAAACAGTTTAAAAACATTCTCATATATATAATTCTACAGTCGGTAAATTATGAAAAAGAAGAAATTTGGTTTCATGTAGCTCATATCTAATGCAACACATACAGACTCTCAAGATGGCTTTCATTCACAATTTGCAATAAAACTTTCAAGTCTTCTAAGCTGGAAATAAATTTGGGTGCTCCTATGAATTCCACAGACTTGCCATCTAGTTCAATACTATATTTAAGGTTTTTGGGACAAGTTACACATCTGTAACACTTGCCATTTATATATTGTTTAAAAATCACATGGGTGATAACTTCAGTCCTGGGTATTACAGAGTCACTGTCACATTTGGTTTCAGGTTTCTCCTCAGAGACCTCAGTCTCCGTTGCTGTAACATTGTTATTCTCATTGATTTTTTCTTTATCATCTGATTTGTTTTCATTATCAGCAGAGGTGCCATCTTTTTGTTGATTATCAAATGGCAATTGTTCTTCTATTCCTTTTTGCAGAGCTTGATCAAGAACCGAGGGACTACTCAAAGATCTATCCTCAGGAGCATCTGCTGAGGGTAATTCCTCCTTGCTTTCATTTTCTCCAATTTTAACTGGATCTAGTGGATCTTCTCCAATTAAATTGGCCATATCATTATTGTCAACATCCATGGGAACCGTATCTGGTTCCTTGCTAGTAATATTGGTCTTTCCAAGTAACATAGCTTCAACATCACTAGACTCTAAAGTAGGTTTAAAGACTAAGGAGCTATTTTGGTCATTTGACTTAGTGTTGCCATCTGGTGTGCTCTCATTAAGGATGTCCATAATAGAAGGAAAGTCGTCCACTTTACTTTCTGAAGCATCAGTTTTATCCTCAGAAGTTGATGTTTTTTCACTATACATGAGATCCTCTAGCTCTGCGGCAATTCGGTCATATACTTTATCTTCTTTAGGTTCTTCGCTTTTAGGGAAATAGTCTATGGCCCATTCTTCTGTTGGGAGTATAGTCTTATTGATATCAGGCAGGAGTTCCAGTAAGGTTGCCTTATTTAAATTGTCATTGTTTTTATTCACACTAGGGTCAATAAAAATTATGCCATATCTTTTGAGGTTAGGATCAAGTATAGGTTGATTGTAATTGGAATTTTTGTCTTTGATGATTGGAGTTCGTTTTAGCCTATTGTTTTCCTTCAATATATTAATATTCGGACGAGGTGAAGTTATATTATTCACTGCCTTTTGTTTAGTATTCTTCGGTTTCTTCGAGTTTGTTGACTCTGCTGGGTGTTGATTGATTGCGTTTCTATGGATAAGCACCATGCCATTCTCACTCTTTTTCAATCTTGTAGTTGGATTTGAAGTAGAATCGGTACCCTTTTTCGTCTTAGGTGTTGCACTACTTTCGTATTGAATTTTAACCTTCGTAAATTTGCCTAAAATCTTGGCAAAGTCCATTCGAGTAATCATCACTGAACAATCACGACATTTACCTTCTTTATACAGACGTTCCACATTTTTGGTCAATTTTGCAGATCTCCCTTTTCGCATTTCTCGACCTCTTTGAGAAATCATTTTTGAGCCAGATTTTGAAAATGAATCACAAATATTCAGGTAAGTTTGGTCGAGAGGAGATGCATTGGGCACAGCCACATTTCCCGCGCACTAGATATATGCACAACTAGTTAGTTTTACCGATCACTGACGTAGTTTACACAACAGATGTGTAGTTATCTTGCATTTAAAACTTTCCAAATTATAGAAAACGGGGAATGTACATTAATTTACGAAATATTTCGTATGGCAGTCAATAGCAAGCTATCCCCACAACAGATTCAAAGCAAAAATGGCGTCTGTGCAGTTAACTAGTGATGGCCAAGTGGTTACGAAATCTGAATAGTTCATCGATATAATAATGATAAACCGAATTTAAGATTTTGGACGCGTAGAGTACCTATCGTAGTCTTGAAATGTCTTATATCCTTTATATCCATAGAATTATATTTATTATTTAACTAAAATATAATATTATCCGTACCATGTCTACAGCAACATAACGTGCTAATTTTAATCATATTTGGGCAAACACGAGCGGATAACGGCGGCGGCGTAGTCAATGGCAATAAACGAGTGAGCGGAGCAAGCGAGCAAGATTGTTCAGGGTATAAGGAACTTGGACAAGTTAGGTTATAAGGTTAAGGCGGGAGTGAGGCTAATTTAAGACGAGACCAAAATTAGTTACGCTGGGAAATTCTTCAGTTGATGCCAATATATTTTTCTGCTTAATAAAGATGCTTGCACACGTTGAAAGTCTTAAGCGCAACTAGTTTGCGCTGATTGAGGTACTTGCATTAGTTATATGTATCCTATAAATAACGGTATAAAGTAGTATGCAAGTAACCCACACGATCTACGGGTCACTCGCGCGTGTTACTCGCAAATATGCAGAATGCCTCAACATGCGCATGTTACTTGCGCCATATACAAGCACCTTCGACCATACGAGCAAGTAACATATTGCTTACCTACGCAACTAGCCCGCGCCTGTATTTGCACCATGACTATATAGAAGCACATGATAGTAACTACTCAGCAGTGGTCTGTCTTGGGAAGCGCTGCTAGATTTTTGACGTGTTAATCAAGTGCTCGTGCGGCGGACTTACTGAATAAATATCTTTTGTAATTTTTATGTTAACTTTGGCGCTCCCGATAAATTGTTATTCCTTTCAACGATTCTGATTATCAATGTTAAATATCTATATTATTAATTGGTCAACAGACTTAATGCGTGTAGTAAATGTTTGTGAAGCTTATAGTTTGCTTAAAGTAAAAATGCAATATAAAATTATGAAAATAAATACGCCAAATAAAGGGGAGCCGTCCATCTCGGTTTAAATTTCTTTTTATTTTCTTAAATTAAATTACACATTATTCGGCAGCGAGTGGATAGTTCAGTACGTACACTTTGAATAGCACCGACATTTTACAAACCTTTTATCTAGCTTAGCTATAGTAAATTTATAAGTGTTCGGTAGTTGAGAGTAAACCGCCATCGAATTGTGTAAAATTTTTGAGCGGTTTTTGTTTCTTGAAAACTTATTATTTCACGGAGGCCCGAAGTAAATAAATCCTGGTCCAGGATGATCCCTGTCACAGTTCATATCAATAAGGATCGCAGTTGTTCCTTCGACTCTTCATAAATACTTGATTGATACTTTCCTTGCCATGACATTCAGTAACTTAACCCTTTATAGGGCAAAACTAAAAATAAACCTGAATTCTAGCCTCATTAGGTTCCTCCTATTCACTCAAAATCCTTTCAATAAAAAATACAAAAAGTATTAGTTGTAAGTGGTCATTTTTAGTACCAGGTTTTAAAATTGCCCTTTAAAGGGTTAAATTGTTCATTAGTTGTCTCTTTTTATATGGCTTGCTTGCCGTTACAGAATGTTTGAAATTACGAAATACGCCTGTCACAAGGATGATCCTAAATTGACCAACCATAGTTAGTTGTTAATTGTTAAAAAACGATTTTTACGGCGTTGTGGGGAACATCTTACGAGTTACTGAGATCCTACTTTGAATTTTTTTGCGGGTGGTACGACCTTGTGCCGGGTTCGTTCGGATCGCTACTACCGCCAAACAGCAGTATTCTCATTGTTGTGTTCCGGTTTGGGAATAAGACAGCCGGTGACATGACTAGCATAGAGGCATTCCATCTTAGTCCTCAAGGGTTGGCAACGCATTTTCAGTCTTAGGATTGAATTGCAGTCTTGTGAATGCGAATGTCTATGGGTCACAGTTTCCACTTACCATCAGGTGGCCTGTGTGCTCGTTTGTCTTCTATACGCCATAAAATAAAACGAACTTTGAAATTACGTTAGCTCCATCCCTTTCTCTCGATTTAGTCCCGAATGACGAGTGACAAGGATGTGGCTATCGTTACGAACTTCGATTTTCAAAGTAGGGCCACTGGGCCACTGATGCTGCTCATCACGGCTAAACATTCGAGGAAAGGAGATCGGTCGCCGGCTGCATATAAAGTTACCAGCACTAATTTGTGGTGTCAGTGGATGACTAGTTTTATCTTGGTCTCTGACATGAACAGCTCTTTCGACCAACCTTCAGGGATGCTATATGGAGTTAATCACATTGCAAGGATTAGCATAGTTCTCGGCTAGAATCTTATAAGTACGCCAAGATCAAGTGCGATAACCACGCTCAGAATTTTAATACCTCTTTCACTCTAGTTTAGGGGGTTTTTTTATTAATTTGGTACACACACCTTTCAATAGGCACTGGCTAAGTGCATGTGATTCCTTACTAATTATAATTTGGCAAAAAGAGTTTGGAAAAAATATGAGCGCCGTTCGGAGCGCGATTGGCAACATGATCGATTTTTTACCCAAAAGCTGCTGCATATATTAAAGGGGTTAAAAACTCTTACGGTGTCTATCGCTATTTAATAATAATAATAATAAATAGTTTATTTCAGATAAAAGAATCCATAATTTGTTAGTAAATTCAAAAAAACTATGTTAGTATTTAAAGTTTATTTATTTATTTATTTATTTATTTATTTATTTACATACACACACAACTATCCTTACAGGCTAACCTAAATCGACAGTGTGGATTAAAATATTGGATTATATATATTATATCGTCGGCTTAGTGCAAGAAGTCATTAACCCACAAAAAGTCAAGTCCGAGAAAAACGGGCCCAAAGTTTTGACTTAGTCAAATGAACATTATTGTTGTAGGTTCGGGTCTAGATTTAAAAATTAAACACAAGTGGTTAGCTAAATATATTTAGTATCAAAACCAATTAAAAACTTTGTACAATAATTCCAAATAACTTTTTTAAAAGCCTAAATATGTAGTTAGTGACTTTTTGTCTTTCTCGCTTTAAGGGAACTTACAATTAGTTATTTTTTATTTTAATCACCATTAAATCGAGAAACACAGTTTTATACGAGAAATTTGGTTTCATCAGTCTTAATTATTACCTTAGAAACTTTATGAACATTATTTACTAATTAACAACGTGTAAACAGTTTTAAAAACTCTACTTCACAGACATAAACTAAACAAAACCACAAAAATAACATTTAATTCTCAAAATGGCGTTATTTGTAACTCCAAACTAAAATAACTTAAAAATGTTTTTTTTATTGAGGAACTTAATATTATATTATAATCCCAGACACTCACAGCAAGCACTACTTACTTACTTACTGTTATAAATCATAAAAACTTCTAAAAGTATTAAAATAAAAAGATCAGCCTTTGATTTTGAACTAATACTGTAAGTACGAAAAAGAGTTAAAAAACCTAGTCATCCATCTTTTTTACTCTTCGTCTTCTGAGTTTGAAGACATTTCTTCAGGTACATAATCACGACTTTCCTTGGCTGGCAAGTTCTGGTACCGGTGGTGAAGTTCCGCGGGTATAATTTTTTCATTGCACATTTTTAGTAAGTCCTTTTTTTAGCTAGATTGATTGGCAGTTTTTGGTTGTAAGCTTTTCTCAAAATGTACGAGTAAGTGTTATAATTGAAACCCTGTATGGGTTTTTCAAGCTTACGTTTTCGCAGTTGTTTTATTGGGGCCATAGATGGGGATGTATTACTTTTTAATACGTGAAATTCTTTGTACTCAGATTTGAAATCGTATCCTTATAAAACAACATTCGGCCTTTTTTTCTCTAGTCGAAAAGATTTCCCTTTAAGCCATCGCAGTTTTTCTCCATTGACGTCAGTCAATCGATCGATTCTGCATCAAGTTATCTCTCAAGTCGTTTAGGTACAAAATATCTGTGTGATTCATAACTATCGGTTCGTACGGTTTTTTCAGGGTTTTTTTTTCTTATTTTTTCTGTTTGATCTTGCTAATCGAATAACATTACACAGAAGTCTATCATTGAGTACACTGGCATTAAACGCAATTGGTTTCAATCGCATATGTGTATGACCAGACTCTAAATATTTATGTTCTATAACCTCGTGATGAGTTGTCTGAACTAAATTACGATTTTGGCCTCCACAGGTGTCAGTGAATATGGAAATCTCTTTTACAGTAGATGGGAGACGTTTTATCCATAGATACAAAGCCGTACCCACCTCATCGCTTCCTTTTTTGCCATCCAGCTCAGACCAGAGGTAACAAAAGCCGTCATTGGGAGTGCGAGCTTCATAAATGGTAGGATTGTATTGTACACATTCAATTTGCGTAGGTAATAAAGAATAGAAACAGTTCCATTTGGGATATGAAGTACCTTTTGTAAATCTAAGGTTATTGAATTAAAGCTTTCATCTTCATTAGCACGAATTTTGTACAAATTCTTTGGCTTCTCGACTTTGTTCTTTTAGTGAAATGTGTACCTAAGTCATATTTTTGTTTCCAAGATTCAAGATCGGGTCCGTTTGTATTTTTGATACTGTTATACTTTTGACATGTTAGACATTGGTCTTTTTTTGAATTATGAAAATCCAAATTATATTCAGTTCCAAATACATTTCTGTACACGTTTATAGCAACAGAAGTCCGAGACGCTTTTTTGCATTCCTCTGTATAAAGTTCGTACATTCTTGAAATAGATAGCGTGCCATTTAAATAGAGTTTTGACGATGTTTTTCGGCAATAGTGCGATTCCATTGTAGGGAATGATTCGATGTGTTGTTTTATAAAATCCATATCGTCTTGTTTGGTTTTATTGTGAGCAACATGCTTACCACGTTGGTCTTCTCCTTCAAAAAGACCAGAACTGCCAACCTTGGAAAATGCATTGTTTATAGGGCCATTTGAAATACAGAGGGTACTTTTAAAAAACTTTTCACATACCTTGATTTTACCTTCATCATTAGAAAGAAAATATGAACGTGACATGGTTCGTTTTCTAACTGCTTTACGTAACACCTTTGTGGAGGATTTACTGATATGTTCGCGAATATAAAATCCTTTTGACGAGAGTTTTGTTTTAAAATGTTTGAGTGCTTTTGTTTCCAACTCATTATCGTCAATATCACCGATCTTATCAGTCAAAAAGTCAAAAACAAAACCTAGGTACCTATACAAAATCTCGCCCTAAGGACAAAAATGGTATTTCGCAAATTAAATACTTAGTTACCTACAACTTAACAGCATAAAATAATTTGCATGTATCTTATTATAAATAAATGACAAAGGTAGATACGCTGCGATCTTCATTCTCCTTATTTAGAATCTTTTCTAACATCAAAGATCCTCGTCCTGCCTTAAATTTAATACCATTTCGCTTCATTTTGTAAGAAATCACTAACTTCTCGCGTAACGTCCACCCCCGGTCGTAGCCGCAACGGTATGACTTCGATCGCGGTGGCTGAACCCCCGTTACCGCGAGAGCAAGACGTACTCGTAGGTATAAATGAGTTGAAATATGAACTGTTGTGCAAGAATATTTCACTAAAGGTGTTCAAATTCATACAAGTTATTTGCCAAAAGTCACAAACCATAATTTAATCACGTGAATTACATGTCTTTGGACATAACAAAAATCGATAAATATCATTAATTACTTTAAAAAATCATTCTGATTGCCATTAATGCTGTCTCCTAGTTTTTTTAAACTTTATAAAGTGCTTTAGGTTATTTTATACTAAAGTAAAAGTGGTAATGTGCATCCAATGCTCATTTTGTTAAAAATCATTAAAGCATGATAATAACTTTTATTTTCGTTTTACGGTTTGCTAAAAGTAACTATATGCATATAATGAATTCTAGCTCAAATACATTTATAGATTTATTCATATTCTTTTATTTTTTAAAGTTGATAAGTAACAAAAGTGAATATTTAAACAAAATAAAAAGATAAAAAATAACAAATTTGTTTTGTTTAAAGTTAGTAATGGTCTAAAACCAATTTACATCAAATCAATAAGGCAAAAAGTAAAGTTAATGACTTAATGTCATATCTGTAACGCCTGTAACATCGAAATTATTCAATGTAAAAAAAATTGGATCCGTGTGTTAGAAAGAGTAAGTCGCGGCGAATCCGCCTGTGCTTGTACCTGTACTTAGTGATTTTATGCCATTAGTGACTTCTTGCACTAAGCCGACGATATGTTATCTTAATTAAGACTAAAGATCGGTGTGGAGCTGCATCCATCTCCGCAGGAGTGAGAGTCCCACCGGTCCGCAAACACGCGAAGGACACTGTTGGCCATCTAAGGTAACAATATAATAATATTATTTTTTTAATGTAAACCTACAAATATCTAGGTATGTCACAGTCTTTGGGTATTGTGGACGGCAACGTCAAACAGTCAGTGAAGGAGCGCGCCTTTTGCCGCTTGACAAATAACAGTCTTTTGTCTGGTGGCAATAAGGTGCGCGACTGCGCGCCTTCAATGGCTGGGTGAAGCCACTGCTCACATACTCCTTTGGCATACTAAGATGGACTCAGACTGAACCAGACGCCCTGGATAGGAGGGTCCGTCTACTGTTCAAATCACACCGCATGTTGCACCCACGCTCATCTGTCATGAGATGGTACATCCCGAGGAAATGTGGAGGTCGAGGCATGTTAAATGCTAAGAACCTCCACAACCGCGAGGTGTGCAATCTCTGGGATTATTTTCTTGGCAATGAGTGTGGGATGCATCGTGATGTGGTTGCAGTAGACAGGAGCGTCACGCCTCTTTCCTTGGCTAACGACAACTGGCGCAGACCAAAGGTGTTGAGCAATGAAGACCGCAAGAAAATATGGAAGAGCAAGGAGCTACACGGACGCTTCTACCGGGCCCTAACAAGGCCCGACGTAGACTTTTTAGCGTCCGTGAACTGGCAACGATTTGGTGACCTCTTCGGGGAAACCGAGGGTTTTGTCTGTGCAATTGCTGACGAGGTCATAATGACGAACAATTACCGGAAATATATTCTGAGGGATGGCACGGTCGACATTTGTCAAGCGCGCCGTTGCCCCGGCGAGTCCCTATGACATATCATTTCCGGTTGTTCGCATTTGGCCCACGGCGAGTACTTGCACAGATATAACCTCGTGGCCAGGATTATCCACCAGCAACTTTCTCTTCAATATGGTCTTGTTGAGTCTGAAGTGCCGTACTATAAGTACACACCGGCGCCAGTTCTCGAGAATGGTCGTGCTACGCTCTATTGGGATCAATCGGCCATCACGGACAGGACTATTGTCGCCAATAAGCCTGAAATTGTGTTGACAGATCGATCTCAACGCCGGGCGGTGCTCGTCGACGTCACCATCCCGCATGACGAGAACCTCGTGAAGGCCGAGAAGGACAAGCTCAGCAAGTACCTTGACTTGGCTCACGAGGTGACGGGCATGTGGGATGTTGACCCGACGATCATTGTCCCGATAGTTGATTCGGCAAACGGTCTTATAGCGAAGAGTCTCAACCAGCACCGGAAGAGACCCTCGCTGGTTGGATCAAGGGCCAGATACAGAAGGCAGTACTCGAGACGGCACGTATTGTGAGGAAGTTCCTCTCTCTGCAGCCCCAACCATCGCTAGCTTGAGCCCTGCCCCACTTCCGGTGGTACTCGTAGGTTAGGTTTTTTATAATGTTTTTTTTTTTGTATTAGTGTTGTTATTTTACTTTTATATTTGAATATTTATTGTAAAAAACCTAATTTACAGAAAATTAAATAAATATATGGATATTATTTTCAAATTCAAAATTCTTTATTTGCGATAAATATGGTTGGTACAGATCTTAAATTATTATACATAGGTCAACATATTTAGCCATCGGTGACAGCATGCAAAACTTGAACACTTATATTTAACATGTCATTTAAATAACATTGGCAAAAGAATAAAATACATCATCATTCACATTTTACTTATGGGCAAAATAGGAAGTTCTTAGCTCTAAGGCCCGTATTAATAAACTAATCTTAACTCTAATACTCGTCTCGAGATGTGTCAAAAATGACAGTGTTCTAGGGTTTGACGTTTACTTTGACGTATCTTGTGACCGACATCTCAACCAAGATGTGTTTATTAATACGGGCCTAAGTATTCCTTCACTGAGTAAAAACATTTTCCCAGCAACCAGTTTGTCAGCGTTTTCTTAAACTCCTTGAGTGGGAGGTTTATAAATCGCTTCGGCAATTTATTATATAACTTAATGGCCATTGGATAACAGCTACTTTTAAACAGTTACAGTTACTTTTTATTTTTATTATTTTTTTTTATTTTTTTAGGTAGGGTTAGCTTATCCGGGTATCGAGTAGTAATCGCACATGTATCACTGGTTTTCTTAAATAGATCTGGATGAGACTTGACAAAAATACATGTTTCCAGAATGTATATACAAGGTAATGTTAATAATTTCAGTTTTGTGAATAATGGCTTACAGGACGTGTACCAAGGGACATCACAGATTCCCCGGATACATTGTTTTTGTGCAATAAAAGCTCTATTAATCTGTATCGAATTTCCCCATATTATTTATGTAAGTATAACGTTTTACTAAATAAAAACAAAAGAGACTTACAAATAACGTACCTAAACTAAGATGTTCCTGTATCTCAGGCGTATAAGGACTAACTTTAAACAATTACATGCAAAATATAGGTTAGAATTCATAATTATTTTAAATTATCTACCTACGTAAATCATTGAAACAACAGAAAAAAATACATTATTGTTTTACAGAAATACAAGGAAGCGGCATCAAAACAATGAACTAGGTAAGAGTCAATGTCCGAGTATATAGTGCTTACCTACTTCCTCGAGGCACTGCTCGCTAGAGCTCATCCAGTTTTTGATCTCGGGGAAATCACTTCAGGAAGATTGTTCTCTGGTCTCCGGTCTCTAGTGCTGGTGGCTCTGGCGAAGAGGGCGGGCTGCGGCGCGTCATCCCACTCCGGTTAGATGGACTGGAATCCAATATTTTAATAACTATATACTATAATTATAGACAATTATAATCAATACGTTATAATTTTATCACTTCAGACGATAACTTGATGACCTAAATACGAGTAGGTCGAATATAAAGGAGAACTTCATAAGTTAGAAATTTGCAAGCAGTTGTTTATTTTTTGTAATAATTCGTCGACACTTTCGATTACTACGGCGCGGCGGCGAAATAAACTGAGGCTTTATTATTCTTGATATTATATATTATTTTTAAATTTGCACACGTTTTCGCATTAATAAAAGACAAATTTAGAAATGTAATATATGCAGCTTCTATAAATAGTAAATATGCTACTTTTTGTTATTAGAACAAGAAGTAGCATACTTACGAATGTTTAGTATAATTTACGTTACCAACTTATTAAACAGAACGTGTGCGAAATAAATGTAAGAAAAAACTAAGTCATAGTAAAAAATGCAGTAATTTGAATTTTTAATCAGAACGTCTCATTCGCTTCGCTATTAAGACATGGTTAATGCAAAATCTTTTAATTTTATTTGGTATTCAAGGATATTTTCGTGACCATTATCTGTTTATCGATATAATGATACCCTTATAATACATCACTATTGAGGCGAAACAGAGCTCCGCACCGCACTCGATTGTTCCGCCATTACCAAAGGCAAACAAAATGGCCGCTGGGTAATACTGAGTACTGACGTTCAGAGTCTTGTCAATCAAATAGGTATCTACGTTGTAATAGGATTACGAGGTATACTACCCGATTAAATCTTCGATTATGCCATGTAATCCGTAAATTTTGGTAAATAGACGAAATAAAATTGACTTGGCATTTGTAATTACTCGGTCTAAAATGTCGTGGCAATTGCCGGGTCAATGGAACACAGGCGTTCCTCAAATGACGCCTGACATGACCATGGGAGCCTATTCAGCTGAACAATGGGCTGCAGTACAACATCAGAATTGGCACCAATGGTCCCAGTGGCAACAACAGTATTCCCAATGGCAAACCCAGTATGGAGAAAAGGTATGGATGGATGTTCATTTTTAGTCATAATAAAAAGCATTATCATAGTATCAGCCATCAGCTGATAGATGTCCACTGCTGAATACAACCCTTTCCATAAATTCATCACACAAGTCTTTTTAATTATTAAAGTAAAGCTAATAACAATTGACAGCGCCCATATTTTTCAAAACTCGTTTTGCCAAACAGCAAAGGAAAACCAACATTGATAGGCTCCTCTGTGAATAAAAGAGGGGCTGTTTCACAAAAGCTTGTATTTTGTTTTTAAAGTAGAAAATGATTTCTGAAGAGGTTTTCACTTGTACATCAAGCTTTCATGAGACTGGCCAATGCCCTGCATAAGTTTTGAAATAGTACCTTATGAACTATGGAATATTATATCCCACTGAACACCAAGTGCAGATATCTACAGCCCTATTGAGTTGAATATCCAACTTTAACTTTGTACGTATAAATTAAGACTGCATAAGACTGCGCCGAGCGTACACCGGATGTAAAGTGGCACCCTCATTACTATTATGGTGTTTTCTAATAAACTTAAGTATTTTCTTGAAATTGGTCAGTAGATTTTTGTACTACAAATGAAAACACAACTTAAAAGGTATATCACTTAGTTTAATAACAAATCACCTTTGCGTTTTCAACTTAACGGAAAAAAGTGGCTACCTTTTCCCGTTAAGCTGACTACTCAAAGGGTAATTGTTGTTAAAGTTGGTTACGTATCCCATAAATTGTGTTTTTACTTGCGCTACAAAAAGGTATTGTGTGATTGCAAGGAAATTCTTTAGTTAATTAGAAAACACAATAATAGTAATGAGGGTGCCACTGGACGCTCAATGTTTACTCGGTGCAGACTAAATGAGGCTATATAATATGCTTAAAACCAAATAGAACTTCCTTAAATCCACTTATCATGATTACTATGAATTGGTTTGCATATCATCTGTATTTAGTCTTGAATTATTGTCAACAACTATTACTGCTAACCATGCTCTTGTGTCTGTCTGTGGCTAATAGACACCAGTTTTATTTTGTATTAGCTTCTCTTGTAATCTACCAGTCTACCAATCTAACAAACTAATAAGTTCCTGTCAAAATTCAAGTGAATCGGTCAATTAGAAGCAGGTTAAAATAGACATCCAAGATTTGATTCTATTGTTTGTGGTTGGCCATATATGAAAGTGGCTCTCAGTAGATCTGTTGAGTTTGGACTCATTCGACTCTCCTTTTGATAGTGAGTTTAATATCAGTTTAAGTAGTAAACATACATACATACATACATAAACTCACGCCTTTATTCCCAGAGTGGGGTAGGCAGATCTACAGAATTACCAAAGACTCTAAAAACTTGTTAATAATTCTGTAACCACATTTTGCACTTTTAGGCTAAGATAGTAAAGTGTGTCTATAAAAATGAGATTAACAAGAAAAACTTTAAAATGTGCTTTTTTAATGAATGACTGTTTGAAGGCTTTTACTAAGGTCACTGTCCATCTGTGGTTGAATCTACAATTATTCCTACCTTGTTTTTTTTTCATGCTATGCTTGTTACGGGATATTCCCCAACAAGGATCCCCTCAAAAATCATGTTATGTCTACACATCACAATGCGCTCCATTTTGAGCAGCATACCTCACTTTATTTGAAAACAACCCAGGTGTGTGTTTAATTGACAGTACTGTCCTTGGAGAATTTAATTGATTTTGTGATAAATTTAGATAAGCATTTCAACTATTGGAATTGACAAGTAACAATGACATGATATGAATGGTTTTTTTTGTCATATTAGCAATAGCAATTACAAATGTCTGAAACAAATGCATGTTTTTAAATTATATTTAATAATAAAAAAAAAATTTTTTAACCAATTCTTCGCGCATTAACATTGCAAGGATAGTTTAATTTTAGATTTTGAGTAATTGATCTAAATCTAAAATTTCTTATTGACATGACTATCACCTATGTGGTTTCTTGCTACTTTAATTGTTTAAGCTTTATTATTTTACAGTATGCAGAGCAATTGCAATCAATACAGGGTATAAACGTTATGCCACCCTTGCCTCCCGCTACTGCTGCTCCGCCACCAGCGCCTCCGCCGCCAGAGAAGCCCCCACCGCCGCCACATGAGAACAACCAGCCACTCTTTGGACAACCCAATCCAGTACCAGCCCCGGTTCCGCAACCACAGAAGCCATTAACAGCAACTTCTAACAATGTTATTCCAACAGGTGACACAGGTAATACCCAAAAATGGCCACAGGCAACGGACGCACGCAACGAATCTTCTCAACAAGGTGTTAACACGGAGGCTTTAAAGAAATTGGCAGAGGAAGAGAGACTTTTTGACATTCAATTCGAAAAGTGGGAAGATGAAATTGAAAAATGGAAGCGCGAAAATGTTAACCACCCGGACAGACAGGCTTATAATGAGTATGAGCAAAAATTTGAGACTTGCAGGGCACAATTGTTGGAGCGTCGTCAGGTGATGAACCAGAAGAGGGCACGGTTGCTTGGCCAGACTTCCGCTGCGGCGGGCAGCAATCCGACTGTTACAGGTAATACATCCACTGCTGCCACTTCTATTCAGCAGACCCCTAATAATGTCCCGAACCTTCATGTGCAGTCTCAAAGCCAAAAAACTGCATCAGAGCAGACAAGCAACCAATATCAACAACAAGATCATTCAACAAATAACTATATGCCTAACAAAATGTTACATCAAAACTTCCAAAATAAACCTCCCCAAAACTACCAAGATAATTCACAATATGCACAGTATAACAAAAACATGCAGTCACAATCTGCTTATAACAGGAGTAATGACCCACAATCTGGTTATAACAGGAGTAATAATAATAGTATTAATCCACAAAGAGAAGGTGAACCTTATTATGATAAGAATTCTCAAAATGAAGATCATTCCTCCTCAAACACTAGCCACACTAACTACCTACCACTACCTGGAATTGACTCTGCCAAAGGCATACCAGGCCTAGACTTAGTCCCTGAAAATAAATTAGCACAACAACAACTACAACCAGGTGTCATTGATATTACGGATGAAATATCAAAAGCTGGGCAGCTACCTCCTGATTACACAAATATTTCAAAAGGTATAAATAACATACTTGGTGATGAAAAAATTATGAATATTCTTTCAATGGTTCGCGATCAAGGTGTTCCTGCCCCTATTGTTAATAGCCAAGGTCAATATGTGCTGATACCACCATATAATAACAACGCTGACATCTACAATACCCCCCCACCCAACAATCTGTGGGATAGAAATCAAAACAGGTCTATTGAACATCATGAAAATGCACCATCAAGTATGCCTTTCAACCACAGGGGTCCTGGCTATCCACATGACCAAAGTCGTGACCATAACGCTCAGCAATATCCTCCTCCAAGAAG
The DNA here is from genome assembly GCA_963966035.1 of Acleris laterana. Lineage (NCBI taxonomy): Eukaryota > Metazoa > Arthropoda > Insecta > Lepidoptera > Tortricidae > Acleris > Acleris laterana. The sequence goes on from OZ014452.1 coordinate 5,130,732, forward strand.
AATGAATAATGATAACGAAAATGATTGGTCATCTGAGCCATATAATGATAGAAATGCTCAATTTCCTGGTCAAAACATGCATTCTAGAGGGCCCCTTTTAAGACCTAATATGCCTCTACCTAGGCCTCTTATGCAAGGCGTTCGGGGCTTCCAGAATGATAATAAATTTCCAAGAGGCCCATTAAATGGCCCTCAAAGTGGCCATCTCAGTGGCCCTCGAGGCGGCCACCCAGGTGGGTATCCAGGTGGCCATTCGGGCGGCCCTCCAAGTGGTCATCCAAGTGGCCCTCGAAGTGGACATCCAGGTGGTCTTCTAAGTGGCCATCCAAGTGGTCAGCCAAGTGGCCCTCGAAGTAGCCTTCTAGGCGGTCCCCCAAGTGGCCACCCAGGTGGCCCTCCAAGTGGCCATCCAATGGGTCATCCAAGTGGCCCTCGAGGTGTCCATCCAGGCGGCCCTCCAAGTAGTCATACCAGTGGCCCTCCAAGTGGTCATCCAAATGGCCTTCGAAGTGGCCCTTCGAGTGGTCTTCTAAGTGGCCCTCCGAGTGGCCATCTAAGTGGGCCTCCAAGTGGTCATCAAAGTGTTCCTCCTAATGGTCCTTCAAGTGGCAATCTTAGAGGCCCATCAATTGGCTCTTCAGGTGGACAAGCTGGCACTCAAAGAGGTCCATCAGATATGAGATCTAATATGCCTCCACCCAGGCCACTCATGCAATGTATGCCTGGTCAGGATAATGAGAATAATTATTCTATGCTTGATCAAGAGGATGAAAATAATTATTCCAGGGGTCCTCCTGGTAGGCCCATGAACAACAATATTGTGAATCCAGCGATGAATAAACCACCACCAACAGCTCCACCACCTGCCAGAACATGGTCTGAGGACCCTCAAATTGCTCCATCTATTATTGTTGATTATCAGCACAAACCTCTAAGATTGAAAGGTAATTCAAAGTTGTAACATTTTATTGTCCGGTCCGTAACACTGTTTTTTTTTGTAGCAAATGAAATAAAAAAAAACATTTTTGGAAATCCCTGAAAGAAGTTATTGCTGTTGCTAGTGCTCGTAAAGATTTGCGTTCATCGACTCTTATTAAACACTCAATCCTCAGTATACAAGGTGTTACAAAAATACCCGTAAAGCCGAAAGGGGGTTAAATAGTGCCTTATAATAAGTCCATTTACAATATTCGAGAACCGTACTAGCAGTGTATGACTTACCGGCAAAAAAAATAAAACCATTATTGTTTTCATTGATGTGCAAACCCTATTTCAGTAAAATTAAAGAGTAAACTACGCAGAATGCTTATGTACATTTTTACCTAATTCGTGAAACCATCAAGAGACATACTAACAAAATGTACAGAATTCGATTAGATAGATATTACAAGTCCAGTTTTGGAACATTTTAAAAGACCTAACCTAACGAAGAAACCTAAACTAACACTTACTTTTTCGTAATGAACGTCAAATTTACAGGAACGGCTCAAAGTGAGCTCCGCCTTGTTCAATGCACAACCTCGCTCGGGATATGGCTTTGAAACCATTAAAGTTGACAATTATTAAATTGGTAGGTAGGCCTCTCTGTTAAAATAATCTATGCTAACTCCGGTTCCCTGATATGACAGCTTACTAGGGTTGACAATATTTTTGGCTTTGATAATTTATTATGTTTTTTACGGGGTATTTTGTAACACGTTGTATAGGAGCAATACTATGGATTCAAGCAAATTATACTATTATATTTGTAGTAATAGCTAGTCCCGATTATGAAGTGCTAGCAGTGTGATAAAAGCCAAAAATATTTGAAATGTCAACTTAATCCGAAAAGTTATTAGTACCTGTAAGGATTATTAATACTGACGCAGGAAGACACCGCACGAAATGTATGAAAAAAAACATCGGTAAATTTTGGTAAAAAAAAGTGTTGCGTGTTTTTATCAATATATAAAATACTTGGAGGGTAATAAAATCCTATGAGTAATTTGAGAAAAAATATTTCGCACCTTCAGAACAACAGTGACCTAAGTCAAAATGTCAGCTTTCAAATTTCAAGTCATAAATTTATTACTATAGAGACCCAAATCGAAATTTAAAATTACTCAATTAGGTCACTATTGTTCTGAAGGTGCGATTTTGTGAAAAATGTGTGGATATTTTTTCCACAGGTAACTGTTGGAGCAAAAAAGTGGCCTGTTTTGAACGAAAAATTGTTTTAACTGCACATGGAATATCTTTGAATTTGAATAATTTATTTTATCAATTTCAAAAATATTAAAAAAGTACAACTTTTCAGTGATTCATTTAAAAATAAAAACACGAAAGACCAAGTATTTTTCGTTAAAAATCATTTCTAGTCTAAATACTGAAGAATATGGGACTGATACAAAACTTTATTCATACAAAAGATGCACAAATTATCTCCTCAGTTAATTGCACTATTTCAGAAAACGGAAAAATCACTATTAAAAAAAATGCAGTCCAATTTTACTTTTTTTTATGAAACGCTACAACATAAAAGCTAAACCTTTTTTTTTATATCAGTTTTTTGATGAAGTTCACTCATTAAATGGTTCCTAGGTATACTTTTTTTCACGGACCAATATCCACATAATTTTTTACAACAAAAAAAACTCAAAATTACTTAGTCAGGATTTTATTGCCCTACAAGTATTTTTATATAGTGACCAAGACACGTAACATATATTTTTTTATCAAAATTCAACGATGTTTTTATTCATTATTTCCGTGCGGTGTTCTTTGAGATTTTGATAGGCTGATTGGATTATTCAGATTTCTATATGTATAACCATGAATATCTAATCATTCGAAAACAGTAATTCTTATATAATATTAAAGTACAATTGGGCAACAGTGAGAGGTGGTAAGGAAGGCAATTTCAAGACAGGAAATAATTTGACATGGACAAAACTTCTTATGAGAGTGTAACCTGGTTAACGCAATATCTTGTTTCGTTATTATTTGAGGGAAAAATATTTTATAAAAACTTTTGCTGTTTGTCATATTTGTTTTATTAATCGATGATAAAATATTGCACTTATTGCTTGTCTAATTCTAACTTCTCTCTTTCAGCACGCGAGTTCATTGAGCCTGTGCACATATTTGAGTACAATCATATATCTAAGGATGGAGATAACAACAAGAAGAAATTCCTTGAAAGAGATACAGACGAATTATTCGTAAGGAAACCTAAGAGATTTGAACCAGAAGATAATTACAGAGATAAACGATTTGAGCCAGATGACATACCTAGACATATACAGAGGGACTATGAGCGCCGATATTCAAGGGACGATTATAGAGAAGAGCAAAGAGACTTAAGAGGGCCTCCTAGAGAAGAATATGCCGATAGACGAAGATTCGAAGAAACTCCTCCCTCTAGAGAGGCATACTATGACAGAAGAAGGTTTGATGATAGAGGGCCGCCTCCAAGAGAGGAATTTGATGATAGGCGAAGATTGGAGGAAAGGCACGATGATAGGAGACGTGATGATCGTGAAAGGTTCAGTAGACGAGAGGATTTCGGTAAAGATATGATGAGAAGAGATGATAGAGAGCGGGACAGGGAAGATTTAGGACCAAGGGATAGACAAAGGGAAATTCGAAGAGACGACCGCAGTTATCGTAGTAGGAGTAGAGACAAAGACTCGCGTAAAAGAGGTAGAAGTAAAGAGTCCACAGTAAGCGAGAGTTCAACAACAAAAAAAACAAAGGAGCCTGAGAAGAAAACAGAGACACCTAAGCATATTGTTATGATTGACGATTTGTTAGAACCACCAGGGCGAGAGATGCGACCAGAAAAAATCGTTATTATCTTAAGAGGTAAGCATTAAATCTTCTTTACATAGTATAAAACAAAGTCGCTTCAGCCGTCACTTGATCTTCTATACTACACTACGGATTTTAATGCCGCTTTCATCAATGGGTAGAGTGATTCAAGAGGACGGATTATACATATATATAATAAATAGACCCCGTTATCAAGCGTGCAGTGTGGTGGCACGTAACGTTAATGATCTGATGTGCAATAAAAATAATCCAAGTCTCGACTTTGTAACCACATAAGTATAGGAATTCCATTTCTTTTTGTGAAAATTGTTCAATTTCATTGGCTGAGTTTGAGGTGCACCGTCACCTTCACTTACAAACACTCCGTAAAAAAACGCTATCTTAAATACAGAGATACAAAAAAAAATCTGCTCAATGACACTAATAAAATCCTAAAATGTTTCTGTATCAATATTGATATTTCAATATTAAAATTGTCGTTGTTTTTTTTAAAAACCAATTTTAATTGTGACGTTTTACCGATTTTTAGAACATTAATATAAAGTTTATTATTGACATAGCATATCACTAATAGTGATATGCACTAATGTTACGTAACCACCAAACTGCCCGCTTGATAACGGGGTCCGGAAATAAATTCTGGATTATGTACGGGTGTTACAGAAAACTCACAGAAACCGAAGGGAAGGGTCGCTAGTAAATTATAAATTGACACAATTTGGTGAGAGTTGTTTTCAAACTATTGTCTAATAATTATTTTAGGGCCGCCGGGGAGTGGTAAATCTTACTTGGCTAAATTAATAAGGGACCGCGAAGCTGAACACGGCGGGACTGCCAGAATTATGTCTATAGACGACTACTTTATGCAGGAAGGTGAAATCGAAGAGAAAGACCCCATAACTGGGAAAATTGTGAGTATTTTTTTATTCTCGTTCTCCATCAGTCGTCAAGATCGTAGTTCTTCCAAAGACAACAGTCAATTGAGAGTTGTAATCGCGCACCGAGGGATGCGTTTTTTTTAACTATGATCAGGAGCAGGCAGAAGAAAATTGCTTCGTTTTTATGAACTTTATTTCTTACGCAATAAAGCTCGTTTTGACTTGCCTTAAATATTAACATGTTTTAAAAAAAAAAAACTCATTTTCAGGTCAAGAAACCATCATTAAAATATGAATATGAACCAAAATCAGAAGAAACCTACTTGAACTCCTTAAAAAGAGCATTCAAAAGAACACTTACTGACGGATATTTTAACTTTTTGATTTATGACACAGCTAATGAAACGCTGCGGAGTTATGCCGATATTTGGAACTTTGCTCGACAAAATGGCTTCCAGGTATGTATTGTTATTGCTATTACCAGCTTTTTCTTACAAAACAGACCACAGTGTTCCCTTGGACCTCATTTTGAGACAGGGTTATATTATTAGATGATTGAATAGAGGAATATGTCACAAATGCAACAGTGAAACTCTCGCGTGGCTCACTATCATAGTTTTGGAGAAATTGCAATTTAAAGAAAAAGTCCCGGAATTTTAAGAAAATCTATATATATATATATTACGGAAAGTACGCATATGAATATTAATTTTGCACTGTGATATAAGAGGTCTAGTATACGGCTAAATAATACACTTATCGCGACTTGGCTAGGGCTTGTCAGTTTTAAGATAATCGCGGAAATAGTAAAATCTTCTTTATGTTTTAAAAAAGAATATCTTTAGTAGTCTAATTTTTTTTTGGTTTTGTAACATAGCCACAGTTATGGACTACTTACACACAAAAAACGGAATTCAAAAATCGCGGACTTTCGGAGATATCATTTCTTTAAGACTTCCCGATTTCCGGGATTTTCAATATTTTTTGGCGACATTCAAAAGTACCGCATAAACAGCTGGCATGTGTTATTATTTTGTATACATTTAGAAATTATGAAGTAGTTACGTATTTTTTATGTCATGTCATATTATGTATTTCTAACTTCATTTTCTTTGATCAAAGTAATTTTCACTTGTGGTCCTCCTAGCGCTAGTTGCATCCTAGAATGCCTGTGATCCTCAATAATACCCTAATTCCAAGACAATTGACTCTAAAATTCGTTCATTATCACACGATACCCTTGTAATGTAGACAACATGATCTACTGGTTCTTCCAATAATAAGGAATGTTGCGCGTTGGGCTAAACTAGCGTTGCGACACTAGCGGTGCCACACGACCGTTTCGTGAACTAGACATTATGTTGTAGGTAAACCTCCTTTCGTTTAATGAGTTTCAGTGATATTATTTAGAAAAAGGCATGACAGCTAAGTTTGTTATACGTCTCGTATGGAAAATAATAATGAATAAAGAAGTATTATCGATACCACGATAATGGAAAAGCCTTATACATTAACGCGGTTAGATGCTTATACGCTTTTGTTGAAGGAAAGTAAAAAAATAAAAGGCCGCTTAGGAAAACCGTTTGACCTAAGCAAATCCGAAAGAAGCTGCGTAATAAAATCAAGTCTTGCAGGTATTTTACACTCTCCACTTTCTCCAGTCCAAGAAAAAAACCTGGCGACTGCTATAGGCCTTTTTATTACCAAAGTTGAGAAAAAACGCAATGATTGTAAAAAGAACATGAATTATTTTCTTAAAAAGAATAAAGACTGGCTAAGTAAACAGCTTATTAATGACATTCCTTGTGATTTAATTTTCAATCCTGACATGCCTGCTCAAGTTGTGAACATGGAGCCTACCCCTGTGGATGTGGCACCTGAAGTTATAGACATACCACCTGAAATTGTGGACGTGCTACCTCTTGCAAGTACGAGTAGTGATACGGAATTCTCAAAGCTTAGTAGACGAACGCATGTTAGAGAACGCAAAAAGCTAGAAACTTTATTACAAGATGAACCACCAGCAAAATTAATTAAGACCTTTACTAAAGTTGTGAGTTCCCGAGACAATGAAAAATTAAGTAATAAAAGTGCCCGTGACTTAGAGGTTGTTATAAATAAATGTTTGGAGGCTCCAACTAGTTCGACTGAGGTGTTGGCAAAAATAAATCATCAAACCAACCCGTATACTGCAGAAGAAGCCCTTGGAATAATAATTGACCGAAAATACAGTGTCGCGACATATAAATGTTTACAACAAGATCTAGCTAACAGGGGCTTTTGTGCTTTCCCACCTTACAAACAAGTAGCAAAAGCAAAACAGGACTGTTATCCAGAGGATGGAGTGGAATCAAGCGAAGTGGAGGCTTCTGTTTCCTTACAGGGACTTCTCGCACATACTTTCAAAAGAATTATTCACAACTGTGATGATGTAATTAATACATATTGCGAACAAGAGCATTTAGATGAACTTTCATGCACATTCGAAGGGTCTTGGGGATTTGATGGCAGTACAGGTCAATCTCTTTATAAACAAACATCTCCCCAAGATCTTTTGTTTGACGAAAATTCAATATTTGCCACAACCTTTGTGCCCTTACAAATCATGGAAATATGTAGCAAAAAAATTATATGGGTAAACCAAGCGCCCCAATCATTTCGGTCCTGCAGGCCTCTACATATCCAATATCGAAAAGAATCGAAAGACCTCATTCTCGCGGAAAAAGAATACGTAGAGCAACAAATGCTACATTTAACACCGGTCGCGGCAGTTACATCGAAAGGTTTTATAGTGAAATCTATATGTAACCTTACCTTAAGCATCATTGATGGCAAGGTGTACAATATTATTCACAACACATTTTCGCAACTAAGATGTCCTATTTGTAAGTTAACTGCAACTAACTATAATAATTTAGATTTGGCGTTTTCCATACCAATAGGAGACGAAGAAACATTAAAAAATGGTATGAGTCCTCTTCATGCCTATATAAGGTTTTTAGAATTTTTACTCCATTTGGGGTATAAAAATGATCCCCACGTAAGACAGTGGCGAGTGTTCAAATCGTCTGTTGCTGGAAAGATAGTAGAAGGCCGGAAAAGAAGAATACAGACAGAAATAAAAGATGGCTTGGGTTTACTAGTTGATGTCGTGCGACCCAATTCGGGAACGACTAATGACGGAAATACCGCCCGGAGGGTCTTCGCTACTGATGAAAGTCGCAGAATATTTTCTGAAATACTAGGAGTTAGTAAATGGCTTGTCGACGACATGCACATCATTCTTGTTGCTATAAACTGTGGGCTGCCGCTCGATTCCAAAAAATTCGGTGATTTTTGCAAAAATGTGGCCAAAAAATATGTAGCCGCTTATAGCTGGCATCCGATGACCACAACTTTGCACAAAATTCTCGTGCATGGGCAAAAAATTATAGAAAGTGCCGCGTTGCCCATAGGAGCTCTTTCGGAACAAGCTGGAGAGTCCCGTAATAAGTTTTGGCGATATGACCGCGAACACCACAGCCGGAAAGATAGTCGAAAACATACTATACAAGACTTATTCCATAGAGCGTTAGAATCATCGGATCCGGTCGTATCATATACAAGGCTGAATAGACGACAAAAAAACATAAAACGCATACCTCTACCCCCTCCTGTCATTGAAATGTTGAAACCATATGAAAATAATTACGATGATGACGACGAAAATGACAACGGGAGCGTAAGGTGTACAGAAACCGATGAAAGTGAATTTGCATCTATTCTGACAAATGAAAATGATACATTTACAATAGAAAATGAAAATTAAAAGTAGTAGTAAATTTTTACCAAAATCCCGGAAACCGGGAAGTCTTAAACAAATGATATCTCCGAAAGTCCGCGATTTTTGAATTCCGTTTTTTGTGTGTAAGTAGTCCATAACTGTGGCTATGTTACAAAACCAAAAAAAAATTAGACTACTAAAGATATTCTTTTTTAAAACATAAAGAAGATTTTACTATTTCCGCGATTATCTTAAAACTGACAAGCCCTAGCCAAGTCGCGATAAGTGTATTATTTAGCCGTATACTAGACCTCTTATATCACAGTGCAAAATTAATATTCATATGCGTACTTTCCGTAATATATATATATATAGATTTTCTTAAAATTCCGGGACTTTTTCTTTAAATTGCAATTTCTCCAAAACTATGATAGTGAGCCACGCGAGAGTTTCACTGTTGCATTTGTGACATATTCCTCTATTCAATCATCTAATAATATAACCCTGTCTCAAAATGAGGTCCAAGGGAACACTGTGCAGACGTATCACTGGGTTTGTTGCTTGCAGGTGTACATTTGTACAATGGAACTAGATATTCAGACATGTTTAAAGAGAAACATTCATGGTCGGACACTGGGTGATATCCAAGTGATAACCACAAGGTTCTTCGAGACGCCGGATCACCACATCCAATTGGACGCCACAACGCTGTTGCAAAGCGCAGCCATTACCGACGTGCAAATGGAAGATATCGACGACGAAGTCATTATGGAGGACGCACAGGAACCCGAGGTGAGGGCTCCAGTATGAGCTCGAACAGTACAGCTCGCGGATTTTCTGAAAACAATATTTATTACACTGTTCTCAATTTCGTTGACGATTATGCTAAGTTATTTTAATAATTAGTCAAAACAAAAGTTCAGGTGCTTAAAATTCTCATTAACCCTGTGTTAATCCGAAGTGTTACAACTACAATCAGGGTTTGCAATAAAATATCGGCATTTTCGACCCGGAGACGTTATGAAGTTTCGGCTACAGTACAATTATGAAGACACTTCCCTCTTATTCATAAACGCGCAATAGCTAAAGTGTGCTTGAAATATACTGTGTCCTTATCTGTCATTATGACATTTGAATTTGACAGAAAGTGACAACGAATACTTTAACTAAAATAGGTTTATTGTTTTTTTGTTTAAAAGGGTTCTACATGAAAAACTAAATGTCCATTCGAGTCTGTGAAGACTTTAGTTTAGTAAACTTTCGCAGCACACATCAGTTTAATGTCAACACATCGATGATACTTATGCTCATGTTTTGATAATAATTTGCCTACATGTGTGCAAGGGTTAGGGCTAATACGTTTTATTCCAGCTTTTATTAAGAGTCGTGTAAAGGTACTACTCCATCACAGGTTGAAAGCTCTTTTACTTCGAAGTGGGAGAAATTGGATGACGCCGCGCAACTAGGTAGGTTATGAGTTAAGCTTTCATCAATTTTATTAATAATATAAGATTTTACATATAAGCGTTTATTAGCATACGGTAGGTATATCTGCAATCTATTATCGTGCGATAATAATAAGGTCTCCCATAAGTGTTTGATCTATGATGGACGCGGTACATCAAACTTCGGCGTTCTACATCATTCGTGGTGCGCAGAACCTGTCGTAAATTATCATCAAATATTAATCAAATCCAAAAATAAAGACCTATAGTAAAATACATGTGCACGGCAATAGCTCTGAATATGTGGGTACGTTGTTGCAGCCCGACTCGACGGCACCAGCAAGCCGCTGCGGCCCTCTCAGCCCTCAATGGAGGACTACCTTCAGCTAGACGACTGGAAACCCACCACAGCTAAGCCGGGGAAGAAAACGGTGAGTAAAAACACCATTTCGATACTAAAAATTAACAAGCGTCTGTTTAAAATATCGGGTCATATTATTGATTTGTAATGGCGATATTTTGACCTTATCAACGGTGTTTTACCCTCAACTGAAATTGACCGTTACGTAGCTAACGCGTAGCTTTTTTTGGTTTACGGCAAACTGTTCGATTTTCAAATCATCAAAATAATTTAAAGGAAATGAAGGTGAGTTTTTTATGATTTGGTTCATTTAAACGTCGTGGATTTTCATCACATTGTAATTAAAACAGGTACGCTGGGCGGACATTGAAGAGAGCAGAGAGCAAGAGAAGATGCGTGCCATCGGATTTGTTGTAGGTCAAACGGACTGGAACCGAATGACTGATCCCACTATGGGATCTAGCGCGCTAACCCAAACTAAGTACATTGAAAGAGTTAAAAGAAATTAAGTCTTGTTCTCGTTTAGCTTAATGTATTTTTTTGTCATGTGTCATTAAACACTTGCGTAGTGTTAGCTTTGAAAACAAAAATGAATAACCCGTCCCTTCGGGTAGATTGGGTTCGTCCTATGTCTATGGACAACTTTCATACATAGTTATACTGATTGCACTTAAAAAAGAAAAGTTTCTTGCACGGGAATATAATAATTATTTTGAGGAGTTATTTTGTTTAATATCCAGGTGAAAATGAAACTTATTGAATATGTAAAGACATTTAGTCGTGCTAGGGTCTCGAATGCCTTGTAACCTTTTCTGATAATTCAGTTTTCTCGTTTTTGTTGGCATTCGGACCAAAAACACTAATCGGGCACAAGGCCACAAAGATAAGAAAAAAAATGCTACAAACGTAACATGATTCTACCATGAAATAAACCAGTATTCAAATTCTTTAGCCTCGCACAGACCAGCTGTCTGGTTGTCAGGCCGAGAGGAACGCAGCTATAGTCTATACTTTTAGGTATTTAAAAAATGTACCTAAACAAAACAACCACGATATAATTCGTCAGTTAATAGAAGCAGAAACACTGATACGTAAAAGTTCGATAAAACAGTTTTGATTGGCTGTTTAACAATGTCACGTGGTTTGGATTGTTTTTTTTTTTAAATACCTATAAGAATAGACTATTATTATGTTGGAATGAGAAATATGTTTAGGTACGTCTCTCATTGTAACGGATAGCTGTGCTGTTGAAACTAACACGATTTTCACACATACTAAAACTATCGGGACTTACTTTCGTAATAAATAAAGATTTCCATAGACGTTTCGACTGTCTTTCAAGATATAAGTTTGATTGAAGACGAGCTACTGTCTTCACGCAAAGGTGTATCGCGCGGCTTGCTTGTGTGCGTGCCTCGATCCTACTTGGCACTAGCTGACACATGCAACTCAACAGGTCGCACGAAGCCGGTCTCGTTTGGGTGCGAGCGTATTTAGTATCGAGCGACGCGCATCGACGCAACCACAGCGGCCTGAGCCGCAATAGGTAACAAAAACTCACTTGTAGTCGAAACGTCACGGTAAATGATTATCTACACGCGATGAAGTCCCGATTTATAGTTTTAGTCCAACTGTTGGCCTGTGGGAGCCTTTAACTATGTACAATTTTATTGAAAACGACCCATATTGTGGTGTCCTACATTTGTGACGGAAATGCGTTTTTTTTTACCGCGTGAGTAAATACAAAGTTTTGTGATAAGAGTAGAATAAAAATATATCTTAAAATTAAATAATATACGTCAAATATATTCCCTGTTAGCATTTGTTAATAGCTTTTCCAATTAAAGCTTCGTAAAAAGAGCGTATTATAACATTTCTTTAGTCAGAAGTTATCGAATTTTTTTCAACTACATATTATTTTTATCCTTATGGATGACGCGTTCTAGTAAGGAGCCTTTTGCCACTTTAACTTTGTGCGCAATTTCGGTTTAACCCTTTATGGGCTAGCGGTCTCCTTTGAGACCCTATGTTGTGTTTGAATGAGTGCATTATTGTTCTATACATTAGAATTCAAAATAAATTGTAATAATCAAATAAGTCATCCTATAAAGGGTTAAGTACAGTTTGACATTATCAATCTACGTAAACATTGTAGCGTGCATCTTAGACTATGATATATATTTATGTAGACAGTCTCTGTTGCCTTCTCGATTTTATTATATTTCAGTTCTGGACATAGGTTTACTCTGACGCTTAAAAAAATATTTAGTTTTTTTAGCTACTTGGCTCGACTCCCGAGGGGGTTTCGTTAAGACAAGCAATTAATGTATTTAACTTTTTACTACATTAACAATACTTTATGTTATCAGCTGCATACTGAGATCTTGTTTAGATTCGTAATATTTAAGTAGGTAATTTGTGTGATAAGGTGTATACATTTAACAGGTAATAAAGTCATTTTAGAATAATAGCGCTTTTATTTACTTTCATAAACCATACAATACAAGTACATGTTTGTCCATTAATATTAATACTTATGATAATCATTAAGAGCACTAACAAATCCAGAACTCCGATTGGAGTAATTTTTGAAGGAATGCATATATTTTTGCGAATTGATTTTCGGCAACTTTTCGGCCATTGTTATTTTTGTTAAATAAGTATCTTCGGACGTTTCATCGTCGGAGATTTTTTCATTTATTTGTTTTTTACGGTCCGTGTGGGATTCATGTTCCGTTGTGACAGTGTTTCCACTTTTATCGATTTTTTTAATATCTGCCCTTTTGGCGATGGTTTCTTCTCCTTCGCGACCTCCAGTCATCACCATGATTTGGGGTTGTTGCATCGCGTTCATGTGGTCTCTCAGACATTGCTGAAGAATGTGCAAGAAAAAAAGAAAGGCCAGCAGTGTTAACGCTGACATAGCCGCATTACTTTTGTGGCCTCCACCGTAACTACTGTAAATAAAAAAAAACCTTTTACTTCTTAAAAAACAGTTTTGGCTAAAAAAAGACTACAATTATTTGTAATATACAAAACTATTGGGATTGCACCATTGAAGAATTTTCTACAAGGGAGCTACTTAATTGTGATTCGTATTCAGTTAAGTTGTTCGCTTGTAAAAGACTTTATTTAAATAGGTCTTTGTTGGATCTAACCTTTTCAAAAAAAAAGTAAATAACGTACTGTTTGGAGTAAGCTACGTGCCCATGTGAAGGTTGGGAATGCTCGTAGCCGTAAATCACATGTTGGTCATGTGAAGGTTGCGCGTAGTCCGCGTATCTAGGAAGATAAACAAATCTCACTTCAGATGTGCGTTTAATTAAATAATAAAAAACATGCACGGGTTGACAAACCTTTCGCTGAGTAGCTTTGTTCCAACTCCCATTTGCGAGAACATGTTTCCGAGAGTCATTTTGATTGTCGCAGTGTCACACGCGTCACTTTGTGTAGATGTCACGACACTGACGAGATGCGTGCGCGCTTGGGTGCACCATTATTATGCTCTAATTCGCAGCCAAGAGCAGGCAAGATGTGACAAACGTTAGTGTAGCGGTGTCTTCAGTGAGTGATTTTCTAGAGTTGTCTAGTTAATACATAGAGTTAGCAAACTGACAGAGATGAACATTCATAGACTGCTAGAAATCGTGAAAATTCACGTCAATATTTGCAAACTTTGGTGGATTATGTTTATGTCTCTTACTAGATTTAAAAGTACCTACCCTTTGTACATGAAAAATTGCTACCACTGTGGCATGTATGATGGTATGGTAGTAATTTTTCATGTCTGCATTTAGATATAAATATTGAGCTGATTTCTTTCAAAATTCGGCGCCTTTTAACCGAGAGAGAATTTGGTTGGAAACAGTGGTTTCAAATTAGACCTGGCTAAAAAATAGAGGCCTCTAGACAGATTACGGAAGTTCCGCAACGGAATCTTGAAAAGAAGGGAATACAAATGAAAAAAATGTTAATAATTTATTACTTTATTTAACACACTCATGCACACAAGGACGTCCTCAATCAATCATACGCACATTAAATACAAACAATACCTACTACTAAACTAATCAGTGATATAAACGATTTATATCACACAGATTTTTACATCAGTCGTCATTTATCGAGAAATTGGCGGATTGTAATTGTTAATACATAGTTTTGTTAAAACTACAAACTTCAAGCCAATTTGATTTACCAATTTACAGGCCCGTGTTAACAGTCGGATCGCTGCTATACTACCTTTCTCCTTTGTTTTAATAGTATGTATTAATCGGCAAAAAACATAGTCTAGTCAAGTCACCCTTTTCTAGGCAAAACTTAGACCATACTTTTTACCGATAATTTTTTATCAGTTAGGTTCTAGAATAAGTTAAATAAATAATTTTAATAAATTAATAGAATACTAAGCACAACGCGCTCTTAGCCTGGACGATGGGATGAATGTGATGATATGAAACATGCCAATCAAAATTGTGTCAGGCATGGTAATCTATGAATATAACTTTGTATGCTTAGATACAGCGTAAAAAGAGAAGCATACCATTTAATCTTGAATCGACGAAGTAATGATTCTGTTTAAAAAACTATCAGCAGAACTCATCAACTCATTTAAAAATGTGAAGAATTTTGATTTTTTGCTAATAATAAACTGCAACCCACAATTTATCGCTGCTGTTTTGGTCTGGCTACACTTAAAATGATTTGGCGATTTAAAATTAATATGGGGATTGATGTTTGGCTTTAAACTTCGTTGCACTCAAGGTACAGCTGGCGGCAGTCGATTCCGGAACGGCCGCGGCGTCCGGCCTCGTAGAACTGCTCGAAGGTACCACCAGATTGCCTCTCAAGAACGAAGCTAGCTGCGTAACTGTTGACAAAAAGGATTGGAAATTCAAACGTGATATCTACCCGAAATAAAGGATCCCTATGAGATGGACTTTGAACTTTACTCACGTTCCAAGTTGGCAGAAGACGCTCTTAGGTCCAATGTCGGAAGAACACTCGTTGTTTGCGTCGCATACGTATTTCTGGAGGCATTTGTCGTCGCTTGTTCCGAATGATCTGACGTAGGTCTTGAGCATTGCAATACCAGCGATGGAGGCGTCACTGATGGAGTCCTTGCGACCCATGGAACGAGCGGCCAGTGAGCGGTGGGAGAAAGATGTCTTCAGGGCATCCAAGAGGTTCACTACTATGTTGATGAACTGAAAACAACAAGATTGTCAATTATGGTTGACTGCCAGGATCCCACATGAAGAACAAAACTTGAATATGACAATTCCACCGTTTTTGTACTTCCTGGTTTTACCTGACTACATTGATTATTTATGTTTATGCAACTGCATATATTAAAAGGAGAGGAGGGATGGGTCGCGTACCTCTCCAGCTTGTTTTGCCATGGAGGCGACCTGGTCAGGATCTTTTGCACCGAGCACCGTCGACAGTACCGCAGCCAATATACCCTGAAGCAAGCGAGATGCGACACCGGTTCCATAACCGAACTTGACTATTTACATTTCATATGATGGGAAAACCTCAAGGTAACTTCATTTGTCTTTATTTTAATATATTTGTATTAGATTACTCTTTGATGATAATTGATATTATTCTTTGAGGTTATCCCAGGATGTGAAGGTTGTAGTTATTAAATTGTGTATTAGGGATACTATTAACTACGAAATGGATAAGTACTAAATGATAGTTCTACTGGTGAGGGTAAATTTGCGAAGTGCCTTTATGCTAAAATAGTGACCGAAGACTTATATCTACAGAAATTGATGTTAGTGGATAAGGATAATTATATGGCCCATTTTTCTGTGTTGCGTGATATGCTTTTAAATAAATGATTCCTACGGTTAATTGGCAATTATTTAGTTGATTTTACGCTATCTATAATTATCATGATCTATGTACCTGCATGGGAGATGAGCCGTTGTCGACTTTGTCGATGCCGTCGCTGGAGGCACCTCCGCCCAGGATGGCCGTGAGGATCTTGAGGCCCATGGAGAAGAGGTTGGCCCAGGGCGAGACGGACGACGAGTCCGTGTCCAGGCTGTCGCTCTTGTTGGGGCCCGTAGCACCGCCCGGGTTGAACAACATTTGCATTATCATTCCTGAAAAGGGTTTTAGCATTCCTGAAATTTAATTCTATTTAGTATTCTGCTAAAACTAATTGCGAGTCATTGATGACTGGTTATAAAAGCGAAATGCAAAAAAAGTAATAAAATCACCTGGAAGATAACTATACTCCTTACCAAGCATGTTGGTCCATGAGAAGCCGCTATCTGAGATAGAGTTGTTTTGTATATCATCGAGGTCGTCGAGCGCTACTTTTTTGAGCGCGTTGGGCTTCTCTGCGAATTTTCGCTCCTGCACTTGGAGCTCGTGTTGCACGGGCAGCGAATTACTGTAGTATTGCGGGTTTTGTGTCCGAACATTGCTCGTTGACTGGAACATGCCAAATATGTTTGTCAAAAATTTACCCAATAATTTATTTACCTACACTATAATACTGTCATCATCTTTTCTCTTGTACAAAGGCTGGTCTGTTATGGAATCAGTTGTCTAGGATAAAGCGTCCATTGTATTGACAAGAAATAAAACTCGACATAAACACACACATTAATTGTTTGGTTGCGTCTCATTTTACCTGCAATTACTTATACAGAACTAAAATAAATAGTTGAGTAAAAAAAAACAGATTAGTTAAAGGTGCTGCTTCAAGGTCTCCCACTGACTAAATCCATGAGGTTGTTTGTTATTATAGTCCTTTATAAAAAAAGTTAAGCTTTAAGACAGAATTCCTTTCCCGATGAGCGTAACCATGGATCTGCATTTTTAAAAAAATTAAAACCTAATTCGTAGGGTCCTACCAAATAATACACAGCAGTTACTTCGCTGTCCAGTTCAGCTTGAGCTACACTACATAAATCCCTGCTTCATTAAAACTACTAAATGCAAGAGGTAAGTAACTAGGGTTTTTACCTGTGAGATGAGAGGAGCTTGCTGCGGGTATGCGATCGTGTGGAGGATCGACGAGGAACTGATGAGGGCGAGCAGCGCCCAACCGGCGGCCTTTTGACACATCTGGGGACAAAGACAACTCGTAAGGAATACAGTAAGTCAGTGTTCAAAGGTAGGTGTCGAAAGAAAAACTGATGCAAAAACTCAAGTACGTAGGTAGTTATTTAAATGCGAGCTTTATTTAATCAAAACGGTTGAACCTACGTGGATATTCTTTAATTATACGTTAGCGCAATACATAGACGTTGTCGATTAGAAAGTGTTCTGATGAGTGATTCGCGCGAATTGATTGGCTGCGTTTGGACTTGCTTAGAAAGTAGCCCCTAGCATCGCCTTTGGTGCATTTTTACGAGGATGCTGCTGCGTCTCTAATTAGAGGATGTGCATTCAAGTAATTTCCTAAGTGTCGCTATTACGAACTGGCCGACTTTGTTAAAGACATTAAAACCAAGGTTCTCTCAAGTTGTCTTTTTAACTCAGCTATGTATGCATTGGTTGACATATTCTCTTACAAAACCACCGATAAGACTTGTTTATTTACAACTAAGTATTATGAACTAATGAAGGTAACCCGGTTTCATCTAACTGTGGTTCGGATGTCACTTCTCGTGCCTGTCTCGAATGAGGTGCTAGTTATAAAAATTGACGTAAATTAGTTGCGTAGACTACTTATTAAGAGTTAACGGTCGCGATTCGGCCTCGGCGGTCTACTTTCTTTGACCGATAAAAGCGAGTGATTTTTCACCTGCTACTGGCCGGCTTACTATTGTTGCGTCACGTTCGTTTACTATGGTGACTTTTTTGACATGCGCCTAAAAAAGTTTTGATTCAGATCAATAGAAAAAAGTTGATCATAAATGAAAAAGGAAACTACTTTGTTCGTCTTGAACTTAAATAATAATAAAAAAAACAGTAGGTGTGTTCAAGTCGGACTCGCGCGCTAAGGGTTCTGTTCTGTTTTCTTTGCAAGACATGTAGCTAATGGCGAAACTTATTATCTGGTGTTGATACTTTAAATGGCGTTTCAATACCTACCCAGGTTTGACCCAAAGGCGGTTATAATGGAAATAGTATTTGTTTTGGTCTCGTACTGCCCTAAAGTACCTAATAATTGAAGTTAACGAAGACATACTTATATTTTGTAGATACGAAATTAATTTATTTTCGTAGTTTTAAATAACATATACTTAATTGAACAATGACCAGCTTCTGTGTTATAGTTAAATATAACATTAATGGGCATCATCCGTAGGGGAACGCAGTCTGGTGTGTTATAACTCGATTACTAAATGTTATTAAGGTATTCCATTTTATACTTCAGGTTTGGAAAAGCATTTGCGAATTAAAAGTGTATTAGACATCTATGGGTCCCAGAGAGCGATGGCTGATAAGTTAAATAACATTTTATTTTCGATTCGATCGTTTGCCTATTAACAACGTCGCGAAAAAAAAACAGGTCGATATCAGGCCTCTATTGTCATGTGATGATATCAGGATATTCGAGGTTGTGTTACATTCGAGAAAGGTGAACAGCATGCATTTCTTGATGAATCTCTAATGAAATACTTTTTCCTTGGAAAACTTAACTCGAATTTTTTGATTTCCATTGTTTTGAGAATTGAAAAGACTTTATATAAAAGATAAAAAAAATATGTTAATTGATGAGAGAAGATTTAGATTAGGTACCTACTTAGTTCTCTAATAAGAATCTTCCTAGTTTGAAATCCTGTGTTTAGATTTTTGACGTGAAAATGTGCTCTTGCGGCCTACTTACTGAACAAACATCTTTAATTCTTATCTTTTGTATAAAAAGTCATGAATTTAAAGAGACACAATTAGCAGGATAAGTATTTGTTACAAAAAAATATGAAAGAGATAAATAATTACTTAAAATTGTTGAGCCGATTCTACGTTGCAAAATAAACGTTTTATAAAGCAGGGTCAAGTCATTGTCAGTCTGGCTGTCAACTAATATCATCAATATCATCATAATGTCAGCCGAAACAGCACTGCGCGCGGAACGATGATGGTATTTTTTTGGGAAAGGCATAGTATGTACCTACAGTCCAGTAATGGACGTATTTCGTCAATACTTATGAAATATATCTAATTACTTAAGTATATCGGATAAGAACTATCGCAACGCAATAATTATCCACACGATTATTTGAAGTAAAAAAAAAACTTGGCTTATTGGTCCGTATTGTGAGTAATTGAATTAGTAAGCGCAGGCGCACCGCGTCTCGCCGCCGCCGGTGACAGCGCGTCCGCTGAGATTCTCTCTGGAGAAATTTGTTGTCGCCACGGTGCTTATGTTTTATGTATGCCTAGTACTATTTGTAAGACCACATACACACATTTCCCTTCAGCTTTATGCTGTGCGCTAACGCACATTGTTTTGCCATAACTGCTATGCTCACAATACTCCATTCGTCAATGAACGTTTGAAAAGACGCGATATACATACCAATACGTGTTTGTTAGGAGAAAGCGGGAAGTCATTTGAAATGCTCGTTTCTTGCAGCTCATGGATTTACTAATAAACTATAAACGAATTATGATACTTATTTACTAACCTAAAGCGTGTTTTTTGCTGATTTCGAAATAATGAGGTTTGGAAGTGGTTAACCTGTTATTTATAGTTAATGTCTCATCATTAATATCTGATGGGAGGCTCCTACCCTGCCCGTTTGCCTCAGGCAAAGCAACTTTCTTCGGAAGGGCTTATCGATATGTAAGATTGAAGCGCGGGTAGAAATGGCATCGACCCCTTGACCTAGTAACCCTGCGCAGGCGACTGAACTTCGCGGTGCAGCGCGCGGGAAACTAACCTCACTTTCGATCGACGCGGATCTTGGCGTCAACGGCCTACATTCTCAGGCGAATCTTAATAGGGAATTGCACCTTAAATTGCAATTAAAATAAAATAATAAAATACATTACTAATAAGCAATTTCCTTACGACGTTGTCCATTACAGTAAGAACATCGCGGTAACCGATGTTAGCAGGAAGGAACTAGGTAATGCAAGAAACATTTATCGGTAAGTAATGACCGTTACGTATGTACGTTACAAGTATACACCTCAAGCTAACGTGGTCTCAATCTCTAGGTCTCACTAATACATTGATTAATATATAAAACTGTAGTTGTACGAAACGCAAATACATAAACGTACCTGGGTCATACACGGATTTAGGTTCGCGTCTTTCCTGTGGACATACCCAAAGTTAACGTGTTTTAAGCCTAATTCTCTGGCTGAACCCACATCCGCATAAACGGCGTCACGTCTACTTTAGTCCTATCAAATAAAAATATAACTTATATGCACACAAGCCCTTAACTATTGACCACAGGAGAGACAACTTTTGTTTTTGTGATTGTGTATGACCCACCTACCTACCTAATTATGCATAAAAATACTTGTGTGCCCTCAGAATTCGAGACAGTACAATATACATTACTCTAATACAATAGTTACAATTACGATGCTGATTTCTATCGCTTAATCTGCTGTTTAGTTTATCGTCAAATAATTATATCGTTTTTTTTCTTGATCATTTATTGTCAACATCTTCACCAGTAGTTTTCCATTAGGATTCCTTTTGCCCGTTTTATATAACCAAAAATCATCTGGCGTAAGATGGTTCAATACGAAGCAAGTATAATTATATTGTCTAGTAACGCAGAACAGCGCAGCAAGGCGCGGCAAACATGGTGATGGGTGAAAGCGGGCCGCTCGCGTGTGTGCCACCTCTGTCCGTGGAAGGTTAACGTTTTTCTAATTTCGGACCGAGGACTTGGACCTGCTATTCTGTCACCAACAGGCCACTTTCATCGGAAATTCACCGTGGAAACACGTCGTTTTCTCCTACCATAATTTTCCTCACAATTTTCCTACAGTATTTCTTTTGCAAGATCGCATTTACGTTCTGAAGAGTGAGCAACGTTAATACTTAAGAATTTTTAGAACGTTTTCTCGTTTCCGAGGTGGACGTTTTTTTGGTCCGTTTTTCGCCCACTACCGGCTGGTCCATCGTGCAATCCGCTTTCTAAAACTGCACAAGCTTGTAACTGTGCGTGTTCTCAACGCGGATACGAGAATGGATCGATAATAACTTATTGGGTTGTATTATGTGTTATGTTATTAAATACATGAGACATCATTACAAGGCTTTTAAAGTAATTGACGATTTCTGCTAGACTATCTAGCTACAAGTATATTATACTGTATCTCAAATCGGACGTATGTAGGTAATTTGTATAACCTATGAATGGGTAAGTAGGTATTATGTCACAGAAAGTATTTTTTATTGTATTGTTTTAAAGCATTCTTCAATTATTTTTGTGAAATATTTTATCAGAATTAACCGACTGTGAAAAAAGAACCAGTACCTATTACCCATTTACCGCTGGTCGGAAAGTCACAATTGGCTCTGACAGCAACCGCGTCTTCGGGACTTTTTTTGGTTTGGGAGTGACCGAGTGACAGAAGATCCGTTGTCACGGTATAGCAAGATTCCTGTAAAGACAAAGACCGTCCCTCCCGAAGCCAAATAAAAAAATCGGCAATCCAACTGATTCTAAAGTAAGCGATAGGTATCCTGTAACTGCTTTTGCGATTTGATTAGCAACCGAACATCTTAAAATACCCATGTTGAGGAATAGTCTTGTTTTCGTATGTTTCGTTGGTTTTGTCACCAGTACCTACAAAATTTTCACACGTCATTCTCAAAGTATAGTAAGGTATATAATTTCTTGGCTTTGATTTACAAAGGCCTGTTTCTAGATGGTTTGGCCTGTTTCAATGTTTCCGTTTCGGGCGTATCAGGTATCTAATGACATAAAACTTAACTCAAAGTGTTAGTGTCTTCGTAAGCACAAACAATACCTGAAGTGGATGCGTAGGCTTTTCTAGGATCTATGCGTTTTGTTGATAATTTCAGTAATCTGAATGGTTTCTGCAGTGACTGCGGTTGGTAGGTAGGTCAACTTCAAAGGTGCACCATTTGAAGTGTATAAAAAATCGTTGATGGACGAGTCGCCTTAACCTGATTTTAAACGTTAAATAAACGTTAAAAATAATATTTCTAAAAAACTATATGTAACCGGGATCAAATCGCTCAATATAGTCCTCGCATTGCATCTTAAAGACTTACAGGCTTGGCCTTTATTCTTTAATTCCGAGCATCTTGCTTCAGTGATGTTTGTAGGTAAATTCTCAATTATTCTATAGGTAGTATCGGAACTATACAGAATCAAAGATTAAATTGCATCAAAAGGATGGACAAAGTTACAATTCAGAATGTCTACCGAATGCTCTTTCTTCGAATTGGTACATAATTCTGGCCGTCATATCCAATGGCTTCAAATACTTCTTGGATTTCCTCAATGTGATTTCTAAAGCTTAGGCTATGGAGTAATGACAAAGAATACTCTTTCTCCTATTCAACTTGTTTCTGACTCACCAATTTACCACTTGGTTAATAAGATAAGCAATTATATGAACAATCCGATGAATTAACGGATAGCATGCCTCAAACGGTCTCGGTACATCGGACGCGATCAGCGCATGCGTGCGGGCTTGTAACCGTACCACGTTCTCGATGTGGATCCAACGGTACCACTGATTCTAGATGCACATGTTCAATAGCGGCTGACACCTTCACCTAGTTGCTAAAATATATAAAAACTAGGGGGTACAATCTGTTATATCCTCAAGATGCGCTCACAGAGCCCATCAGAGACCAAGCAGTGAAGGTACAAAACAAAAAATACCAAACAATGTAGCGTAAAGCGACGCCGGTGTATAATTTTCGTATTAAAATCGTTTCGCTTACCCAACGCCGAATGACGAGATTCCTCTCGCGTCGCTACAACTTTCACTTTAAAGTTTTTGGGTACGAGTAAAGTGAATCGGTGTCTACCTGTTTCGAGATGATGACATCAATGCGGAGTTTGAATGCTTTGGTATTCTTTCCGGTATTTGGACTAAATACATGTATAACTAATGAATTAATCTTTATTCGTGATCGGAAGTACAAGTGGTGCTTTAATCCCTAAAGATATGGAGTCCAATATCAAAACCAAATTATTGCCAATTATTAGTTATTTTATAAAGGCCAAGTACGTACGTAAGTTCCGTAAGTGCTTAAAAGTATTTCAACTGCCGTGAGATTGTTTCCGGTCTGCGGAACCCCTTAATACTATAATTATATAGTTATTAACTCTTAGAACATTTAACACAAGTCTATTTATAGCAATTTGGATCATGCTGGATTACGTTACACTGCGTTACTAAATTGGTCTGTTCCCACTAGTTCCATTGACAGTTCCATTATTTAAAGGACTTCAGGGATTTGATTTCTGACACAGACATTTCCTTTCTCAAGACTGCAATCTCAAGACCGTATTTTAATGCTGCAAATGCATTGTCAACCCTAGACTAAGTTGGAATGCCTCTATGTTAGTAGGTAATTTAACCGGACTGTTTTGGAACCGGCTTTTTTGATTCAGGTCGTTAAAAAATGAAGCTTAGGCTAGTTAAAATCTGAGAGTAGGTTGCTTGTGGACACCGAAATTGCATAATCGTTTTTTTGACCACTTAACAGCTCTCTATGCTGTAGTTTTCAACGGGTGAAAAGTTTCAAAATTTCCATTGCAATGATTCAATTTTGATAGTTAAATTTATATTGTTTAAGAATATTCTCGAACGGTCGGATCTTCTTTCATTTCACTCCCTTCAGTTTATCTGAATTGTCCGAAGGGTGAGGCGTTTAGAGGTTACTCGTCAAAGCAAGGTACCTATAAGGAGTTGACTTCCTCGGGATGTCAGATTCTGTTACTAAATCCGTAGTTCTTGACCAAATCCTAACCTTCGATAGTTCTCATGCAGGTTCTTCGTTCTTCCTCCAATTTGACCCAATCTTCACTCAATTTCCCTTATATTAAAAAAAACAGTTTTAATTTAATACAGTTGTCGTATTGTTTTAAGTGCTTCAGCATCTAGTCTCTCCTAAAACATGATACTTTCTGATAGAGAGCTTTTACTGTCATATGGAATAGTATGAAGCAACGTGCGTATGTAAAACGTGCACGTATATGCTATTTTAGAGGGTTACATTCAATCATTTAATTTACAGTCACGTGTCGCCGCAAAGGAAATGTAATCATTTCTTTCGATAATTCTAGTATGGACGAGTGTGTGTGAGAAACTGCAGACGGCGGGCACGCGAGCCGGCCGCTATTGACCATTCCGATCGGTACAGCTTTCCTCGCCACTTTCGACAGCCGTTCACGTTTCAAGACTTTTAATTACTTGCAGAAACCTGTCACAGGTATCATAATAGCCGTCCCGTCGTGCCCATCTACTTACGTTTTGTTTACAAACGACGCGAAATGAGAAAGCGAAATAGCCATGATGTAAGTGGTAAGTGCCTTGCATGTGAAAATTGGTTGCGTTGCCAATTTTGGCCAAGTTATGTTTTAATGCAAGTCATGTTTATTGTGAATTTTAATAAAAAAGTGAAAAGTACGAAGCGGAATTTTATTCTGGGTTAGCCACCTACACGTAATGGTCACCAATTATCAATAAGTTAATACCGGATATTCCTTCGTTGAGTTATGAAGCTGTAAAGTGCTACGGTAACTTTTTTACATAGCAGCATTTTCGCAGCTGCTCAAAAATATTGATATGCTAGATGCAAAGTAATATAATAATTTATTCCTATTTGTAACAGCTTATGTCAAGTACTTGTTACCCAAGCGTCGTCTCCCTGTATTGTCTCTAACCGAAACCAATTCACGGTTGTCGCCCGAAGCATTATGTGTGACGAACATTTTCATATTTTGGAAAGTGAAGGTTTTTTATTTACATGACTAAGGCGGACAGTGAAAAGAATGCCGACGAGCTCTTAATTGCCGTGAAATTTTCGTGACAATTGCGTTTACCACGTGGCGAGGTGAATACACTAGACACTTGAAAAGTTTTTGTTTTCAATCCGAGCAGTCATTATGTAAATCTGTTTGGAGAGAAGATGCAAATGACATGATGTTTAAGACTTTTATAGTTAATCAGGAAAGGTGAATAGACTAATAGTGCTTAATATTTTAAATTAAATAGATTTATATAATTCCATGAAATACATAATTTAATGATGCACTTTTATAGATGGATTACAAAAACAATGTTTTAATTTTAAATAAACCTTATTTAAAATTACAGTTTAATATTCGTAATTACTTTACAAATAAAATATCTTACGAATAGTCAGTATATTCACTAATAGAAACGTCAATAATAATTGGCTAATCCAATCACATTTTTTCTTAAAATTTTACAACACCCTTATCACTTAAAGCACACCTTCCATAACAATTAAGATCACGTGGTCCCGTTAAACTTTCACAGTCGCCATCGCCAAGTGCACTCACTGTCAGCCAAAACACGATCGCTTACCTTTATCTGGTGCCGGAACTGGCAATCACTGAATCACTAAACACTCTACTGTCTTCCACAAGGTAGCTTGATCGTCACCGGTGAAAGTGCGTGGTGCTTGTGCGGCAGTTTGACTTGCAATGAGCGCTGTGCCTTGAACTTCACTATATATATAGGATGACCCAGTTACGATGGCGGCGGCTAACTGTGCTAGTCGGTCCGTCTGTCAGACCTGTTCCCGGTACATTCGGGACTCGGACCTTCTCAAGGACATCTAACGATCTCTAGGTGCGCGGCTCCCGGAACGAATGCGCTCGCGCAGTGATTTACACGATGCTCTCCTCTCGCGCTCATTGCATTTCTTTTAACATTTTGTACCTACTGTCTTAAATATATTATGATACTTATCCTTAGGATTAAGTTTTATCCAGTTAGATTAATTATCAGTCGACTTTAATGTTTTATTCATGATAATTTCGATTGTTGCAGGTAATCCGGCCTATTAAAAGCGGAATGAGGTAGTATGCATCTAAAATTGGTAAGTATAAGTAATGATATTATAAGTACTCTATATTAAATCTAGAATTTTTATTAAGGGTGCAAATTATTTTATAATTTTACCCGGAGCGCATTTTCACATAACTTTTTTGTTCATAATAAATTTGGTTTTCATAAAGAAGTTGTACAATATTCAACGTATAGATAAGACTAGGTTAGGTTAGGTTTGATTTATAAAAATCCTGAAAAAGTAACAGTTAGTGAAAAAAATACGTTATGAATCCATTTATGAATCCCGATGACTATGACTTAAAACAATTTATGAGTAAAAATAATTATGCGAGTCAACATGGCCCCAATTTTACCTCTTACGGATTTTTTTCAAAAACATTTTATTTTGGTAGCAAACAAGGGGAGCAAACGTTGGATGCATTCCAATCGTCTGTGCGTAATATAATTTGATTTTATGGTATTTGATTTTATTGATATTTATGTATTAACTCGGTCCATTGAGAATTCTTGTAAGTCCGATTATGCCTTAGTTATATATATCTGCGTGTTAAGATAAAACAGCGTGGTAATGTTAGTTTTTGCGATTCGGCAATTGCAATAGGAAGTTACGTTACAGAAGCGGCGGGTAGGTAATACTAATGGTCATATTACTGACATGATCGCATAATGTTCGTGTTGTGCAGTTTCTAGTCGCCATTAAAGGCTTCTTTATGCGTCTGCTCGAATCACTTTAAAAATATTAACAAGCTTGGACTCATATCAACGAATTACGATATCTTCAATCCCTATCTTACTTTACACTCAGTACACTTTCTGGAATTCTACATATTAATAAAATATTTGTTGGGTGCAGTACGGTTTCATTTATTTACCTATAATAGTTTCAAACCAAAAAGCCGAGTCAAACTGACAATCATTAGCCTCTGTAGAGCTATAATTCCTACTATCGAGCCTTCTCCACACTTTCCTAGTGTAAATATGGGAGAACGCAACACCGCATTCCCCTTTTTCCAATGTAATAACTAATAAGAACTTCGTAACATATTTATGAGACGATTCTTTCGATATGTATTGTTGCACTTGACTTTAGACTCCTTATATAGGTACCTACACGATAATGTTAGGGCAAAAGATGCAAATAAAATAATAGAGGCATGTAACGATCACCTTATAAATGATCACCCACTGCTTATTGTAAACATCCTCATTTGCAAGCCTTTACTGGTGTTAAAAACCCCTTTACTCTTATTTACTTAAGTTTATGTTCAGGACATCGTAATATGGCCTTTATGAAAATAGCTTTCTTTACATACGAGTAAAAGGTTGGCAATAAACCGTCTTGAGTTGTCATGTCGGGTAGACTGCCGTGCGTTTGCTTCCCTCATAAAAAACATCGACATTCAATAGCAAAAAACTTCTGAAAGAAAGTATAAAATTGTCTTCAGCAACGTTTCCCAGAAAGTTTCAACGACGGTAACAAAAGCACCGCATGAAGTCAGTGGGTCGCAGGCAAGCTCCCACGCTGCACCTATCCTATCATTTCATTGTGCGGCGCGAATATCGGTTATTAGACGATGAATACATGGCTAGTAGGTACTAACACTTACACAGCACGGTGTTAGGACAAAGTCGCGCGAGACGGTCGTGTGAGAAGAATAACGAATAACAAGACCGAGTTGTAACGTTGAAAGTCTTGTTTATGTATTAACTTTGGTGGGTTGTTGACTTTTTAGCTATTTCTTAACCTTTCCTGGGACTAAACTTACAAGAAGTCCTTCCCTAAGCCTTATGTTTTAAGTTTAGTATCCCGTTGTCTTTTACAGTCTGAAGTTGTGGAATTGACTAAGTGATAATGATTAGGAAAATAAATGCGTTCTTGTAAGAAATCCGGAATGAAACGCTGGCCTTATGCAGCTTATGGCTCGTGTTTGAGCTGCAAAATTTTCACGGTGTTATTTTAATCCATAAACATACTGTATTGAATAATAAAAAAGTAAAATCTAAATGCCATTGTAATATGCCTCTTTCAGACCTGAAATTAACAGAATAAGAACATGTGAGAACTAAGAAATATTTTTTTCAATTTCGTTGTAATGTAATCAGTGGTCTACTGTATAAAATCGCGGGACCGTCTTTGGCTCATGCATGTGCACTGTCTCTTCTCATAACTAGACACTATTATTTGAAATAGGCGAAAGTCAAGGGTAATCGACGTGGACGAATGCCTTGTGATTCGAATAATCGCATGCAAAACTATGGCAATTCAACCTATACCGTGTTCTTTATGATGTGCTTTTCTTTCACAGGTTTTCTATTGTTGTGATGTAGCGACATCGGGTTTGATTTCTTGGATATTTTTGGAACGTAAAACTGTAAGTACTTTGATGTTCCTACAATCAAGGCAAGATAAGATAAGTTATGAATATGATATCATCGTCATTATATCAGTGGAAATGCATCCTTTTCTTTTTATCCATCCCGTGACGATCGGTTCTACTCAAAAATGTGTTTAAATTTTATTGGATGACCTAAACTTTTTCACTCAATCGATTTTTCTCCTTGACTGTTCAACTTACCTTTACTTTGTAGAAGTATGGTTGTAGTTTTTCGAAAGATCGTTTTATTTTCATTACTGCCAAAGTAATTTAATAAAAGTCAATGAAATAATGTTCTTATTCAAAGTAACGAATGTAAGAACCATGTTACTCAATATCTGGCATCATGGTTTTTTATCAGAGATTGTTATCCTACATTAAATTTAAAGGAAACTTAAACAAAGTGCAGAAAAAAATAAACGTCCTGATTGAAATTTTGTTTGATTTACACTTCCTATCCTTTCAAAGGTGTACGTATTCGAATCGATAATGTTTACAAACACGGAACTCAAACAGATGAAAGTTGAATCAAAAAATACGAGGAAACAAAAATACTTTCGCTAAAACCGAAATGCGTAAATGAAAGGAATCGTATGCGCAAGGGTGGCGGATCAGTGATTCATATCACTTTCTTATTCGGGGATTTCCACCTGGCAACAGCACCAGTCATTACGCAAGCGTGACTTGTACACAAAGACATTGAAACGCACAGTGATTAGTGTCTTTGAGGTGTAAACTAATTGTTATGGTTAATGACCCTCGTAAACCTTTTTTTTACTAACAGAGTAATTTAGGAAGGGAAAATATTTCGGTCTTTTATAGTCGAACCTTTGGAGTAGGTACTAAGGTAGGTAATATAATATCTATAGCAAATGATGATGCGATAACCAACCTAGTTGGTACCATGCCTACGGAGATAGCGGTTCCGGGTTCGATTCCCGGTTTGGGCAGGTATTTGTGTGATGAGCGCGAGTACTTGTTCCCGAGTCTTGGTTGTTTTCCATATATTTAATAAAAAAAGTATAGTACCTATGTAAGTATATTTATCGTTGCCTAGTGCGTATAGTACATGCCTAGAGCTTATTTTGAGAGTAGGACAATTTGTGTAGGATTATTGTCCCCTGGTATTGTCACTGATCAGTATATAATATAAAAATAAAAATAAAACATTTACTAGAGGACGGCCGCGACTTCGTTCCCATAAAATAACCTTCGCGCTAGGTACTCCCCCCTATTGATGCCCGTTGGGGGTCGATTTTCGGAAAATCCTTTCTTAATGCACCCTCCAAATTCCAATTCCATAGGTCCAGTAGTTAAGGCTGTACGTTCTCTGTCAGTCAGTCAGTTTTATATATTAAGATTAAATCCCATATCAAATTTAAAATAGCTAACATGTTAACATTAAATACATTCTTAAAAGGGAAGCTGCTGAGGAACCTACATCTACCTACGTTTTCCAAATGAATACGATTCCATTAAGTGAGATTACGCCTATTACTTAAAAACTAGCGTCCATAAATTCCGAACAGCATTAAACTGGCTCGTAATATGGTTTGAGTAGCGTCAACGACCTATAAGACGACCCTGGATTCATAAGTCCGATAACTTTCTTGACTTGCGTTGAAAAGAAAGTGACTTTAGGACCTTGGGTAAACGTGTCCGCCTCCCACTGGGAGAGGTTTCATTCACAGCCTCGATTGATCGTTCACAGAAATCGGAAAATAGCCTTTTCACGTGGTTTTGTAGTTCTGATTAGTCAAATCTTTTTTGTATGTTTAAGTGTGTAAGGGAAGAATAGGGTTTGCTGCTTCATGATAAGAAATTTGAGGCAACTTTGTCGGAGGAGGCAAATAGTCTTTATTTAAGCTAGAAAAAGAGCTTTGGATGATTGTTATTTAAGAGTTATATTGTGGTATGTTATGAATTGATTTGCAGTGTTAACTTTATTGGCTAAGGTATTTATTAAGAAGGTGCACGTCGTGTCGTATTAATAAGTTAAGGAGACACAGAGGAGGAAAACTACTCCACCTACAAGAGCAAAGAGAGAGAGGTATTCAAAGATACAGTTTCTAGTTAAAATTAACAGTTTTAACATTTATTGGACTATATACGAGACGAAGCGGTTAGCCTAGTTGATAGTGACCCTGCCTACAAAGTAAGCAGTCCCGGTTTGATCTCCGCTTGATAAAAATATTTAGTGCTTATCACACAAATATTCATTAATTTTGGATTCTTTCTATGTAGGTATTAAGAGGATTGTGAAGGTAAAAACTCGACACAAAAGGCGATAACGTTTCTCTCCCTTTAAACCTTGTAAAAAAAATGAAACGTACAAACGTTGTTTTTCATAACAAGTACAACATACCTAAACTTTCTGGTCTTGCTACAGTCCCCAGCAATAATATATTATCCAACATTGGGCGCACAAATATCTGACACGTCTTTATTACTAGATGTATAAGAGCGTGGCAGATATTTTTGCGCCCAATGTTGGATAATATATTATTGGTGGTGACTGTACCACCGCTACCCGTTGGAGCATTTATGTTGTTAGCAGTTCATAAGGTAATGTATGGGTGAAGGGGTATATTTATACATGTTAAGAATGAGCGAGCACCTACAGTTACACACAGAGATAAACACTCCTGTCATTTACCGTGATCTTCCATTTAACAACTGTAACGATTCGAGGTGAAAATGACCACTTGTACATACGACAGCCGCTCGTCGCGGGTCCGGTAATATTTGTCAATTTGCATCTGGTCGTAACTGTAAAGTTGGAATGTGAGCTCCACTCGCCTACTTCTCTCCTCCACTGAACTAAATACACACGCATTTACCTCCTTCTGCGATAACTTAAACTGATATTAACTTGATTAGTACTTAGTTGCTTACCGCAATGATTTGAATGCTACTTTTATGCAGTAATGATTGACCGGTGGACTTGGCGTGGAGGTAAGAGTGGGTTGTTATTGTTACTTTATAGGTTGCACTTAATTATAACTATTTCTAGTTAGTCTGTGTAATAACCGGAATCTTTAGCCATTAAAGGGGTCTGTGTTGAGGCAGAATCGTCTATTGCAACTGAACAACGTGCGACAATCTTGGTGGGATATACTTCCGAGTTACTTATGTAATAAAATTAACATACACGTCGGTCATTAGTTTACTTATGAATCAAATACAAGGAAATGTGAACGGGGTTAAATCTATTTTAAATTAGAAATATTTCTCAAACCAAATTAATATGTTGATGAGCTGATAAAGCTCATGTCATATACATAGTTATACATGTGGCCGCTTTTTCCGTACTTATGCATAGGAAATGCATCAAGATTTTCCCAGAAGAAAACTAGGCTGTGTCCATTCGAGTGTCAATGAACTCTGTAACAAAACATTATATGAGTTGACAACTTGACACCTTTATCCGGCAGCCTACTTCTAACCGGAACCAATAGAATCGGCTTGAGCAGTCATTCGACCTCATAGTGGTTTCATAGCGACCGCATAGGGCGGGCCTGACGGATCGAATCAACTTGTTTTACAAATATGGGGTCAAAAGCGCTTGTAAGAGCTAGAACGGTTGTCTCGTCGGTAAACTAATGTTATGCCCTTAACTTTCACAACGGCGGTTCTATAATTGGCCAGTTGTAGCGAAATGAAGACTTGAAATTGTTAAATGTTCTATTGTAGACAACCAGGTCTACAGTTACATTTACACTTATCTGATTGCGTCCTGCTGAGAAAGCTGTCAAAATGTTTCAAATCATGCTCGGACTGATAGTAATATTTTTTCAAACGTCGTCTACCTAAATTGATAGTAAGGGCGAGGTTACAAACACACAAAGCAAGAACAAGTGACCCATGCGAGACCCATTTCAAGTTGGCGGTGTATGATACCTCCTGGTTTGTAGCTCCTGTGTGTCCATAGGGGGCGGTAATTACTGTCCATCCGGTGACCCTACTATGAGGATTACCTACGGGTAGGTAAATTTCCTGTACTATGATAATTTTCTACATTATGAATTATATTCTAACCAATTTATGTGGTAGTCTTATCTTGCCGGATATGATCTTCATTCACGGTGACTGCCAAAAGTGACTCATGTTGCTGAAAGTCATTTCTACGACAGTTCTTATAATTTTGTAAGTAATAAAGTTAGTAAACAAATAAACCAGTGGACAGTGGGTCAGTGGGCCGGCTTTCGTTCTTACTGTCGCGTCAGCTGCCTATTATCGTCCTTGCCGCATTCCTCGGCGCGCGCGCGGGCGCAGGATTTGGTGTGAATTTTGATTGGATCAGCTTGGGCTGGGTTATGTTTACGGGTTATCTTTGTTTTGGCGAAATATGTTTGCCAAATGTATTGTTTCCCAACCGTTTCATTTTCAAATCCGCTTTGTTGTCTATAATCGTAAATATTTCAGTTTTATAAAAACTAACTTAACCTAACCTCTACAAGATGGTACTGAAATAAATCCTGAAATGTTTTACAGGAAAAACATTGGGTTTGCAAAAGAAACGGTTGGGAAACGATACATTTTGCAAACATATTTCGGCCAAAGTGCAGGCACCCAATGTTTACATTATACCATAATGAGATTAATGAGATTTAGTTAAGTTTGTTAGGTATTAATTATTATGCTGATAAGGATTTGGATATGGTAAGTATATTGTAATTTTGTAAATCAAAACACATAAGTACTCGTATAAAGGGAGGCTAGTTTAGGAAATCGTAAGGTTTAAGTAAGTAATATACGAATGAAAAATTGAAAATTAAAATAACAAAATATTTTAATTAACGCCACACAATTAAAAGTAGTGAGGTAATTGTAATTCGCATCGCCTTATGGAAATTATACCTTAGCAAAGAAAGTTTGGAGCAGTGGTTGTAAAATACAATATATCAGCGGACATGGTGTTCAAACAATATTTAAACACAATTTTACTTCTAATACCGTCTAGATATCTAGATATTTTTGAGCACCCAGCAGGTGCTGCGTTTTGAGCAGTCTGTTCCGATTTATTTAACCCCCGACGCAAAAAAGGGATGTTATAAGTTTGACCGCTGTGTATGTGTGTGTGATCCGATTCGGATGCGGTTTTTTTTATTTGAAAGCACGTTTTCTAGCGGTGGTTCTAACCTAGGTTTCATGAAAATTGGTTGGTCCTTTTAAGAGATAACGGCTCTGAAAGAAGAGGTCGCTGTTATATTTCGGGTTTTTAACTATGTAATAGTTATTTATGGCGATTTAAGCTTCAGCGATTGGATAATGTCGGCAATAAACTCCGAACAGTGGCTCCACTTTTTTCCAAACTCTTTTTATCAAGTTAAAGATCGTGCTGCTACTAATGTAACAATTAAGTACCTAGCTAAGGATTAAAAATAAGTTTGGATAGCGAGCTCCCAACCGTTCGTGCGGAAAATAGAAGTCATCGAGCTCTTCAACGTGCCATCACTAACTTAATGTTTAGCCACTGTAAAACCCTATCATTACAGTTTGGCCGTTCTAAGAGGGCCGATTGGACAGCGGTCATCTGAGTACAAAATATGAGTTTGAGGTTATATTTTGTACTAAGATGACAGCTGTCAAATCGGCTCTCTTAGAACGGCCAAACTGTAATGACAGCGTCAAGTCACGAAAGAGAATCATGTCGTAATGTGCTTTCGGCGGTCGGGTCCTGTAGTTGGGTCATACATACACATTCGAAAACACAAAAGTTGTCTTTCCTGTGGTCAATAGTTAAAGGCTTGTGTCATGTAAATTATGTTTTTATCTGATAGGACTAAAGTAGACCTAACGCCGTTAATGCGGATATGGGTTCAGCCAGAAAATTAGGCCTTGGATACGTTAACTTTGGGTAGGTATGTCCACAGGAAAGACGGTAACCGAAATCTGTGTATGACCCAGTTGCTCAGCATTTAAAGTCCGTAAACTAAAACGGACTAAAATTAAGCATCTGTAACTTAAGTCATGTGATGTGAGTAACAGTATAAGAAAAATACGACCATATATTACTGCCGGCTATTCCCAGTTGTCCGCACCCTAGAATTTAGGTGTGAATGGCGCATCTTCTCGGCAGACTTTAGACATAGCTTGGTTGGTGTTGTTAAAATGGACGTTGTTCCCGAATACCGAATACATAGGTACAGATAAAGATTTTACACATAACTTAGACGCAGAATATGTTTTTATGGCAATGAGAAGTCGCACGAGCACTCTGGCCACCTGGTAGTAAGTGGGACCTGAGACTCATAGCATAGACATTTGAATTCTCAAAGCTATCTATCAATCTCATCTCAAGACTGCAATCGTAAGACCTCAAATGCGTTGCCAAACTTTAGGACTGTAGAATGCCTCTAGGCTAGTAATTTCACCAGTTGTCTTATCCCGACACCGGAGCACAACAATGCGAACACTGCTTGTTCGCGATTCTAGTTTGAAAGTATACTATCGATAATAAATGCAAAACTTTCGTTAATAAGAATGTTTTCAAAACGTTAATTATGTTAATGGCGAACATCCGCGAGCATTGTCCGAATCTTGCATGGATATAATGTGTCATAGAAAGTGAGACTGCGCCCGCGCCCGATGTGAAGCAGCCGGATCGATGGCGCCGGCGAATAAGGGCGAAAGCGAGTCACGATGCTTGGGCGACGTGATTGAAGGAAATGCGATGAAAATTAAGAAAATTGTATCTCAGGGACTTAATTTGAACAGTTTTTTTTATGGCATCGAGTATCCAAACGAGCACACAGGCCACCTGATGGTAAGTGGAAACTGTGACCCATAGACATTCGCAATCACAAGACTGCAATGCAATCCTAAGACTGCAAATACGTTGCCGACCCTGAGGCTAAGATGGAATGCCTCTAGGTATGCTAGTCATTTCACCGGCTGTCTTATCCCCAAACCGGAACACAACAATGCGAACACTGCTGTTTGGCGGTAGGTTAATGGATAAGATGGTGGTAGCGATTATTTAGGTAATTTTGTTGGAAAGGGTTGGCAGTTGGCACCTCCTCCGTCCTTGGTCTGTTCCCACTTGTTCTCACTGTGAATTACTGTGATATGTTTTCCTAGTGGTCCGCACTGCGCACGGGTGGGAAAAAAATCCCACTAGTCCGTACCCTTAAAGTTCTACTTCGCATTCAATGTTGATGGTGCGGACTAGTGGGTTTTTTCATATATACATATTTTTATGGCATGGAAAGCGTATATGCCTAAAGGTAGGTGGAATCTGTGTGTGTGTTGCATTCTCAAAACTACAATCTTAAGACCCCAATATAGTTGCCAATCTAAGGACTAAGATGGAATGTCTCTATGCAAGTATTTTCAACGGTTGTCTTATCCCCACACCGGTACACACTGCTGCTTCTCGGTGGGTTAAAGGATAAGATGGTGATAGCGACCCTTTTTTTATACTGGGAAACTGCTTTTACGCATACCTGGGGGAGCCGGAGGTGGTTATATGGGACTCGCCAACCGATAGTGATCAGTATAGATATATCTACAAAAAATCCAAGGATGCTCCCTCCACGCCGTTGTTGGTCAATGGTACAGTTTCCGCTTGAGCATTCGACTACGACTCTCACCAGGCGATTCAAAGTGGTCAGTGTCATCACGTCACTCTGATAGCTGTCCTGTTATAAAATTAGAGAAAGAGTATAATAAATAAACGCTGTCACATTTATAATCATATTAATCATACTAGGTATTGCCTTCGACGTCGACGACGTAGAAGTAGTACATGGCGGTTAATACTTACCCAATGTCCTTTAAGCTATATGGCTATACCAAATTTCATCCAAGTCCTTTCAGCGGTTTAGTTGTGAAAGTGTAACAAACAGACAGACAGATTTACTTTCGCATTTATAATATAGTGTGGGAAGTATGGATAAAATTAAAAAAGTTGTAGAATAATAAAGATAGGCTTGCCATGTAGGTATTTGTACAATTTTGTTTTCTAGGCCACTATGGACTTTGTCAACGTGACGTAAAACAAATCATAGGAAGCCTTTTACGTTTTGGTTGACAACGTCACTTTAACATATAGTCCAAAGTGGCCTAGAAATAAAATTGGTTGTCTGTACCTCTCGTATTTGTCACGTACCTTGATAATAATGATAATCAAACCGTCACTAAACAAAATATATAAGAGTTCGAATAATGACAATATTGCCCTCAAAATGAAGTTGGATTTCAAATAAAGCATTTTTTTGTTTAGTGACGGTATGATTATCAAGGTGCGAATATATCATCGGGACATTACGGTGTCTTCAATTGCCTATATGTATAGGTAAGTCGCGCGTAAGTCAATACTAGGGAACTTAATTACGAGTACTTAATATTCCTGCAAATTGATACCTTCAGCCACTAGCCCACAAATACTTAAAAAACTCAGAGACGAAACTAACTGACCAAGAGGCCTACATACCCAAATACATGGTCAAACAAATAAACTACATACTATACCTGGTAATTGTACGTTTGTTGTACGGCTCTACATCTATGCAAATCGCCTTGCTCCACATCGATAGCCCATCGCTATCGCATCGTTAAACAAAACAAATGCCTTTTAGGTTATCAACTTATCACGGAAATTAGTAATGACCGTGTCACGCGACCTTCGTTGAAGGATACTAATGTGTATAACACTAGAGGTTGGCCGCGAATTTATTTGCCTATACAGGCGTAGACCGAAAAAAATTACCTTTTGTTATTGAAAAATATTGAGTATTAGACCATGTGTAAAACGAATGCGTTTTTATTGCATTGCCATGACTTTATTGGTCTCTTGGTTCCAAATCTTTTGAATATTTTGAGTATCTAACTATTTAAAAACTGGTCAATAATTTCCTGTTTTTTAGGGCTCCGTGCCCAGAGGGTAATAACGGGACCCCTATTACTGACTCCACTGTCCGTCTGTCTGTCACCAGGCTGTATCACATGAACCGTGATAGCTAGACAGTTGAAATTTCTCCGAAGATGTTTTTCTGTTGCCGCTATAACAACAAATATTAAAAACAGAATAAAATAAATGTTGAAGTTCCCATACAACGTGGCAGATAATGGTACGGAATACCTTCGTGCGCGAGTCTGACTCACAAGATTGATTCACAAGAGCTGGCACGAATGGAATGAATGAGTGAAGGAAAGTATACAAGTGTGTAAAATAATAACAGGTTTTCAGTTTGAAATTCGAACATCGGTTCAAAGAACGGCAATCACACAGTGATAGGTGGCATTACTTTTGTTCATTCCATTCGTGCCAGCTTTATGAATATTCCCATACAATAGCGACTTAATTAATCATTACAACATATTCAAAATCATGTTCGTTGGTTTGTTGGTCCATTTCAAGGTGAAATTAGTGGCATAGAAACATTCCATCTTTAGTCTTCAGGCTATGGGTCTCAGAACCCACTTACCATCAGGTGCTCTGCCTGTGTGCTCCATCGTTTTGCATAAAATTAAAACACACTAATATTACGAAACACTTGTCCTTACAATATCGCCCACGTCTGAAAAGGTTACGGTGACATGTAGACTTGTTAGAATAAGAAACAAAACGCGTTGTATTGTTCGAATGTTTTGTATTTCCGAAACATTCACTTTCTCCAAAGCGCACACACGAAAACGCCTACCTACCGTTCAACCAAAACACCTGACCTGCCTATGTTCATGCGACTTCT
Source organism: Acleris laterana (assembly GCA_963966035.1). NCBI lineage: Eukaryota > Metazoa > Arthropoda > Insecta > Lepidoptera > Tortricidae > Acleris > Acleris laterana. Next base: position 5,169,031 of record OZ014452.1, read on the forward strand.
TCCGATCCGAAAAGAGCCAACAGGTCAAGCTTATATGGTCTTAATATGATAAAATGCTCACCAGATAGAATTGACAAAAGTAATTTTACAGAGGGTTTGATCGAATGCAGTCTTTGTGAGAAAGAGATAGAGTTGTTAATGAATGCAATTTTTTGTTCAGCATTGGTTTTCTCACGATAAAGGTTGTTAAGTGAAAAGAGGAGATTCTTGATTGATAATGTTTTGCCCCGAATTGGAATTAAATTGCTGAGTCATTAGAGGTAACTTTGTGTCATTGGGCTGGTAAAGTATTGGGTGATTGATCAAAGAACACCCAATGGAAATTTATATTTGAAATAAGCAAACATGAATACTCTATTCCCAAGCAGCAAGATTGAGTGTCAGCGGCATCTGTTACCGGCTATTATCACCCTTGTCAAAGATCAAGAGTTGATAAAGTAATGATCTTAGTTACTCGTAAAACTGACAATGTATTTAGAGATATATCACTGTTCCGATCAATTACACTAGCCCCTGATTTATTTGTTTTTATTTGAAATAATGATCAGAATCACAATAAATGTGCTATTATTTATGTTAAATTTACACATTAAATTTAAACCACCACGCGCGCCCCCGTGCCTTCTTTCCCTCTTAAGGAGGCGCGCCCCACGGTTGAAAAACAGAAACATACCTTTACGCCTGTCTCCCAATGGGGTAGGCAGAGACCATGGAACGCCAGGTGCACCGATCTAAACATACAACTTTCGCTTCCTTTACATTCATCAATATCTTCATGCACGTCGGTTTCGGGTGCTTTTGATTCCGCCCTTACTCAGTACGAGTAGGTAAGTACCTAGGTACATCGCGAGTCTAATCACCGTACGTCCGTCGTTGAAAAAACTTTGCTCTACATTAACCCAGAGCCCTATGAATAAGATAGAATAATCTATGTTCCATTCTCGGACGATTAGGTACCACAGCGGCGTTGGCAACAACTAAACAAGTATGTCAATGCTCTCGCTCTTCGATACCAGTTAAAAAGAAATGCACTGAGGCTAAATTACATTGCGATTGTAATGAGCTTAATTTCGGCCGGTCTACCCTCGGAGTCTAACCCCGGCGACTTTCTTCGCGACCGTTACGTGACGCCGCTCGGTTATCTAATTATTACGTCACACGTTACGAGATCGAAGTTATTGACATTCTGCTAATTCGTCCGATGCGTTTGTTTATTTTGATTTCGTGTGAATTTTGGCACGTTTTGTGTGTACGGTCCGCCTGCACACTGTAGTGCTTCGTCACTTTAACGTGATGTTTGAACTGCTGCACTAATCTGTCAAAGGCGTTAAAGCGACAAGGTACAAAAGTGTGCAGTTACTTGTAAGGCCGACTGTAACTGATGTATTTTGGTTCCCACGTTGGGCGTGCTCAGTGTAGTAACTTGTATATAATCTGTGGCTCAGTGTTGAGTTCTGAACCTAGGGGCGAACGTAGACAGCGTACTAGTGCTTGCGGACCCGGGACTTAATCTGAATCGAAAAGTACCCGGATTTACGGAACTAGCCCATAGAAAATCAGTCCCGGAAATTCCGGACCAGCAAGCCTTAATTTATATGTTTTTAGTGACATGGAGAAGGGTAACGAGCTCACAGACCTAATAGTAAGTAGGATCTGTGACGCAAAGTCATTCTATAGATTGCGATCCTAAGACCGCAAATGCGTTGCCAACCCTGAGGACTAATTTGGAATGCCTCTATGTTCTAGTAATTTCACCGGGTTTCTTACACAACAATGTGAATACTGCTGCGTTAGCGGTATGTTAAAGGACAAGATGTTGTTAGTGATCCGGAATCCGGACGGCACGAGGCCCTATACCACCGCTAAAAAGCCAGATTTGCACTGACACTAACAAATGACGAAGTTTATTTATTTATTCAGTAGAATCCTCCAGCCTCAGAAACTCTACCTCTTTATAATATTAGTATAGATAATCATAATTAGGTATCATCACCTAGTTAGCTAGCTAGTTCAATAAGAGGATCGCTAATCAGGTTTTAGGGGTGCCTCAAGCTTGGGGGCCCCGGGACACAGCCCCGCCTAGCCCTTTGGTAGCTACGCCACTGGATTCAGTGTTCCTGTAGGATGGTTCTCTGTCGTTTGCCCGAAAGTCATTTGCCATAATTCTATCACTTGCCATAATATTCATTCGCCATAAAGGCATTTTTTCAGAAATCGTGAACTATTCAGTGGGGCTAGACAAGTTGCCATCGTTCACGAACGCTAGCGTTAGGTGACCACTGGCGACATGTGTTGTCATTGAAAAATGTATGGGATTGACGTAAGTCACGTGATATATCACTCGTTACAACTGACACGCTGAAAACTGATTGTCTAGCCTATTTAATTTTGACAGCGCCAAGAGACAGGTGATCACCAAAGTGATCGCCTAACGCTAGCGTTCGTGAACGATGGCAACTTGTCTAGCCCCACAGAATTGTTATAAAACAAACCTAACCTAACCTAATATTGGGCTCTATACGATGGCATGTAAAAATTACCTGAAAGGTTTACAGTTTCAGAAAAAAATGCCTTTATGGCAAATTAACATTATGGCAAGTGACACAATTATGGCAAATTAAATTCGGGTAAACAAAGTGATCCGCTGTAGGATAGCACTCTTATACATTTTGTTCAACAGCATAATAATACATTATAAATGCTTCCAAATCATGCTACACTATATTTTAGAAATCACCTCTTTTATTCATACGTATAAAGTCTAAAACCGTGTCACGGAGCCGAAAACGCGAGAAAGTGATCGCGGCGCGGCGCCTGCGCCGCGCCTTGTAACGCGACGCCGCACCGAGATAACGCATGTACCTAATTATTATGTTCTCATTATTATTGTTTTTTAACGAGTACGAATTTTAATGTAATTTCATGATTATTTAAACATCCAAGCAATTTCTAAGTTCATAATAAGGATGTTTACAATATTACATATTAATTAAAGGATAACATCCGGGTTTCATACATTTTTGGTCCAAACATAAAAGTGCCGGCCAAAAAAAAAGAAGCTATATTCTGTTAGATCTTGTTCGCCTGAGCATTTGTTATTATGGCACCAAAGCTGTAGTACCAATATCCATAGTTTTATTCTAGTTAGAAAATTAAATATTTCGGTGAATTGAACTAACAAAAACTAATGAATTATTCTACCATACTTTACATTTGAACATATTTTGGTAAGATACGGTGGTTTGGTGCCATAGTAAGAAATGCTTAGGCGGGTAAATTGTATCAGAATACATCTTTTTTTTTTTTGGCCGGCGCGTTCAATTTTTGACGAAAATGGATGATGTCCTTTATAAATATCAGGAGACCTTACACCAATTGACCTAGTCTCTAACTAAGCACTATAGGCTTGTACTAACGTATTAGATATACATTATAATGATAGACTTACTTACTTATACAGAGAATCACACTTAAAAACATAGAAAACCTTCAAGAGTCAGAAACCTACTATAAAGTAATGCGGGAATCGAACCTGGGACCGCTAGTTTCGTATGAAGAGTTACAAGTACAACCTCACCTAGGCTAACGGCGTCGTTATTAAAGTCATTTATGCAGACTTCAAGTATTCTAGGCGGTTAAAATCATATTGCCTCTGACGCGTTGTTTTATGTTTTTGTTTTATCTCGGCCACCATCACTGTCGAGTAAAGAAGACCTATCAAAACGTTGACAATACGATACAGGTAAAAGACGATATGGTTTTTACCGCCTAGAATCTCGGCCCTGTGGGGTTATTATGACCTATCTGTGCCATTCATTTTACGCTGAGAGAAAAGGACAGAGTTATGTAACTGCCATAGCTCCGTCCTTTACGCTCACCGTAAAGTGAACTGCATAGCTATGTCATAATAACCCCCCTGTTATAGTGTTTTAACCCTTAAATTGGCAGTGTATCTAATAATGCACATACTATAATGCTCACTTCTTTTATTTTTTGGTTACTATTTTTTTTTTTGCTGATTTCAAATCAAATAGGGTTTAAATTCACGACTTTTTTATTTTTGCCAATTTAAGGATTAATGCCCCCCTTTACTTTATATTTCATACATTGGCACGACTCTGCAATATAATTTGACCTATAGGACGTGTCGTTGTTAATTTAAACCACCATGGACCAACAACATTGGCAGAACTTTATTTAACCAAGAAAAAAGAAACCATGATTGCATTCTAACCGACGCCATACAAAAGACATCAACGCGCAACGTGGTGATAACTGTTGGGGGGGATTAAACTTTTAAACGCTAAGCAACGAAGTAATACGTGTGTCAGACAACAGTATTGTGATTGTGGTGTATAAAGTTTAACGGCATTAAAGAATATTCATTACTTTTTTTCTTCATGTAACAAACAGTTGAGATTACATTCCGAAATGTCAATCAGCGGCTTATTCTACTCGGTAAAACCATATTGCTTTTGACATGTTTGATCTATCAAGACCTTGAGAATACCACATAGTTAGGTACATAAACTAATGCCTTCATTCCTAGTAAACTAAATAATATAAAATACCCCAGCTACTTAGCGGTCCCCGACGTGTCGAAGCTTGAATCAAAATATTAATACCTAGTACTTATAATTAAACTTATACGGCCAATACTTATTATTTTTTACTTTCTAGAGTATATTCGCCAAACTTAAAGATGTACAAATCCGACGAAGCATTTAAGCATCAGCTGAGAAACCTTTTATTGGATAATCCATCATACCCCGTGGATGAATAAGTATATGGAACTGGAAATGTAAATTTATTATTGTGTTGACTTTATTAATTCTTGTACCTACATTATATTGACATCAGACGAGAGACCATTTATTAGATGTGTAATTGTTGTTGTTATAATTATTTTTAATTTTTGTATTATTTGATTATTAGTATTTATGTTTGACGATCTCAATGTAATTTCGTATTTTTTGACATGCAATGCAACTAATATTGTAATATTACATTGATGAATAAATAAACTAAACTCAACTAAACTATTTTTACAGACTGTTTTGAGTCGGGGGTTATTTAATATTTTTTTTTTTTTTTGCACTTGCGTTCCCTTATTCCCATATGAAACTGACCCACCATCGCGTCCTCGGCACTGAACGCGTGCACACTCTGAAAGGGTTGGACGCGGCTCGCCACGCCGTCTGCGCCCGCACATGTTGCGCAACGAATTACGTGGAAGCCCAATCACGCCAAAGTCCGGTCATTGGCCTATCCTTATGTAAGTGAGGCCCACTTTTATCTACATATCGGGTGAAAGCTCTCCACACATCAGGCTAGCAAAGCTTCGTGATCTTACGAGGCGAGGTCGCTTTATGGAAATAATGAGCTACCTAAACGGTCGGTCTTATAATAAGTAGGTGTACAGTCAACAGCAAAAGAAACTGATGAAATAGGGTCCCTAAATTATCTATACAATACATTAAGTCAAATGCTACGGACTATTGTAGTTGATCAAAAGTAAATGAGCTCAATAACGTGTCATAATAAGTGATCACCATTATTTCGATTTTTGAAAACTCAATGACAGTTTAAGTCATCGTTGAACATTTCGAATTAAAGTTTTAACTATAAAATCTTGGTTTTGGGACAACCTCGGAGTACTTCGGTTAATATCGGTTATGTTCGTCGAAAAACATGCGAAGTGACAAAATAGCAATCTCCCTTACGCCAAGATTTAAAATAAGTTTTTATTACATCTTGGAATTATTTGCCATAAATCCTTCTTTTGCCGATATTGTTGGAATGTCGTTATTTTGGTATTCAATTCACGTTTGACGCTTTTGATAGAAATGTCATGTCAGGCTTCTGTTTTGCACAGCTGTTATGATCACTTTCTTTTGACTAATTAAAACATCAATTAATTTAGCACTTTAATATAACATGTTATATTTGGGATGCCATGACAATAGATATTTTGAAATGTTGATTTTGATCACTTACTTTTGACGTTGACTGTACTACCCCAACGAAAATGTTAAGCACTTTGGTGCACTGTCATAATAAACTTCAAACTGAACATCAAATGACAAGTATGACAATAACAATGGCAGTCACAATGACAAGGTTCTAAGTATGCTCAACATTTTTATCGGGTGACTGTACGCTTTAGTGCTTTGTCGCTATAATAACATCATGTTGGAACTACTGAAGGTTATTAGGACATGGCTATGCAGTTAATTTTACAGCAGCGACTGTCCTTTTTTTGTCAGTGTTCATTTTACGGCGAGAGTAAAGCACAGAGCTATAGCAGTTATAGTTCTAGTTCTTTTTTCTCAGCGTAAACTGAACTGCATAGCTATGTCATAATAACATCCCTATACTAATCTGCCAAAGGCGTTAGGGCGACAAGGTACTAAAGTGTGCAGCTACTTATGAAGCCGACTGTACGTGTTCTTGTCTTACAAATCTTACAATACAATACAAAAACTCTTTAATGAACACCACATACAGCAAGGAAGGAATATAAAAATGAATGCTACATAGTTAGCAGGCGGTTTTATCGCTTAATAGCGATCTCTTTCAGGCAACATTACAAAAGCTGCAATAGAATAGAATTCAATACAACATTTATTTGTAAGGAATATACATCGTCAATAAATACATAATCATACATAGTGATCTCTTTCAGACAACCTTAGTTGCTCTAGAAGATCCCTTAAAAAGCTTCGGTGGCCTAATTACTAAGTTAAAAATGGTTAATTGATCGCCACTGATTTCGAACTTTAAAGGGGTCGCTACATAGATACCTCGTGTCGTTATCATTTTTTTTTAAACTTTTACCAGTATCGCGGGGTTCTTACCCGTTAACTTGCCGTCAAGCAGCAGTGTTCGTATTGTTTTGTTTTAGTGTGGGGGTAAGATGGCCAGTGAAAAATTAAATTAATATCTTTTGATAGATTTGGTTTATAATTGAAAGTATTTTTTCTGTACTTAATGTATCTTCGGTACATAGCTCTAAATTAGTCCCTCGGATTAGAGCAAGAGTGTATAAGAGCGAGTGAAAAAGAAGTGTAAAAAATACTTTATCTTTTATAATGTGATATTTTAAAAACCAGTGTAATGAACTTTACTTTAAGTATTAAAATATGTAACTTATTATTAGGCGTGTCACCTAGGTACTTTCTAATAAACCTACGTATTATACAAATTAATCTAGCAGAGCAATACGTTAAGCGCATGCAGACCCATCTATCATCATTCATTCAAATCACAGTCTCGATGCCTTTTCTCACAGACGGCGCTTCGATCGTCGATTTCTCCCACCGTCGGTAGATGGCGGTACATGCTATCAGCACCACGAAGCCCTTCATCAGCCTTCTCCTTCCCAAACACAGCCTTCTGCATCCTAACAACAAACGGTGTCATTTTACAAACTAACAACCTGATACAACTAGTTTCCTCCCCCTGGGTTTGTTCCTTTATTATATCTTCAAGTAAATCAGGAAGGGATTCGTTCTTGGCTGTCGCTATAATGTCCTGAAGTCTTCTAGAGTTCTTGTTCAGGATCCACTGTGTTGTGTCGTCGAAACGATACGGCTGGTTCTTCCGTTTCGGTCCCGCAAGGAACGTGGATATCTGAAATGTGATAGGCAAGGTTTATGGAAGGTCGCTATGGTATAGTTTTCACGCACTGATATACATGGTTCTCTACAAAAGATTTTTGTGTGCGTAGTAAGTACTGGTTAGTCGTTTACCTTGCGTTTTAAAAAGTAGTAACACACAAACCTTAAGACTTTTGATAATTTTCAATATGGGAGTGAAGACTTTGTAGTATTTTATCATTGAACAGAACTTGTACGGTTAGGCATAGGTACCTACTCGTAATATTTTGGTAATGCCTTCACAAATGAACATACAGTTAAACTAAAAATATTTAATTTGGTAAGGAAATTACTTCAGCCCCTAGTAAAGTAGACTAAGAATATCAAAAATCGATAAAAATGTTTTACAAATCTTGTTTAAAAAAATATATTATGCACCTTTCACTTAATTAGGCGTGTCTGGCGGAAAGGTTAAGTTTGGAGTAAGATTCGGGTAAGTATTTAATAATACTTAACCCTATTATTAAGTGGTGGTAACCCTATATTGATTTATAGGGCCCGTCCATGCCACTATCTTACATTTCAACCTACCGCCAAGCAGCAAAAATTAAGGTCAAAGATCCCACTTACCGTCAGGTGGCCTGTGTACTCATTAGCCTTCTACATGCACTTGCATTGCATGCATTAACGAACTTGCCGGCTCCACACGCTTGGTGTTTACCACAAACACTGCAGGACGCAACTATATGTCAGAGTGGCTTCGATGTATTTCCATCTCACTCTAACGTATAGTTGCGTCCTGCAGTGTTTGCGGCAAACACCAAGCATGTGGAGCTGGCACTTTACTTACCATTTGAGCTACAAACACCAGCGCGTTCACCGCCACAGCACTAATCTGGTTCGGCTGCAGACCAAACAGCTTGACCAGGTTCCTTAATGGTGCCATCGGACTAGGGACCTCATGTATATCGTTATACGGCCGGTTTTCCTGTGCCAAGTTCTCCTCACTGTGGTCATCGTAGCCGTCCACGGGTTTGCGCCTGTTCGGGGGGTTTGCGTTTTGGAATGCGCGCACGACGAACTCCGCTACTTTTAGAGCTATCGATTCAGAACCTGAAATGTACAGGGATATAAATCTGTTTTTTTTTTATCTGCTATCAGTTCTTGGCAGTAAATATTTGTTAATTGCAATAAACTTCACTTAATTTAGAAGGTTTTCAGACTTTCTTGCTAACTGTGGAATAAGGCCCAAGGCATTGGTCACGATATTGCAGATTGTTTTTTTCGATTAAGTTATGTTTTTTCCATTGCTTCGCTCATTTTTTTTGGAAAACCAATGAATGATATGGAAATATCCTATTGTCTTACTTTCATGTCCCTACTATTCGTTTTAGCACTTTTCGTCCACACGCAGATTGTTAGCTAAGTCAGAAAACTTTTAGGTTTTTAGCTGAGTCAAACAAATTTTTGCTAATTTTTCAAAAATATCTGCCTTTAGGGTGTACTATCAAAACATTAAAAAGTTAAACATTTACAAATTAAAATATAGGATTTCCAACCATTTAAAAGAAGTCCAAAGTTATGTAAAACAATAATTAAGGGCCCGATCTGTTAAAATATTCATATTAAGTTTTGAGAAATTCGGATCAAGGGTATCTGACCCTATATAAAGAGGTTGCTTATAACAACTGTAAACACTTACCAAGAAAATTCTGAGCAAACTTCATCCCATTATTCAGATGATCGATAATACCTTCATTCCTTTGAGCTGAAATAGCTTGGAGAAACAAAAGCAAAACGTATACACGTGCTGCCATCTCGAGAGGATGCGTGGAACTAACGCGCGGCGGCGCTAGCGCTATGCTTCGCTTGCCGCCGTAACGATGCGCAAGAGTATCGGAGCATGAGAGCAATTATTATAATAACTTTACAGGATGATGTTATGAATTAGAAATATATGTCGCTTTTGACGTGTTGGTTTTAGATTTAGGGTATAGATTTAGCAGGGTTTATTTGGGTGGAGTTTTAATATGTAAGTATTTTGTTAGTTCCATAGTCGATAACAGATGGCGTTAATAGTGGTCATAGATCCTTACCATAAGTAGAGTCAAAAACATAACAAAATGTTTAAACACCGATTGATTTAACCAAAAATAATTTTCAAGCACCTAGTATTGAAGCGGAGTAGTGTTTCTTACTAACACCTTGTATATAACAAGTAAGTACAAGAATACGAAACAATGCGAAACAATGGGACATCAGCGGCCACCACTTTCATCAATGTCATTAAAACGACTGTGTTAAGAAACAACTAGTTCCTATTACGAAACAGGGGCCTTATTCTACTTTGTATTTACACGTATTGTAATAGTATTGTCCACGTTCTGCTGCTAAAATGAGAATGCACGCTCTAAAATATGTTTTGTACGCTCTGACGAGACTACTTAAACTTACCGGTTAATATTAGATGCGTTGAGTTGAAAACTTCACAGTAATGGCGACCGAAATACAAAAAATACGATTATAAGTAATATTTGTAAAAGCAAAATTCGTGATATTTACTTACAATGTCCTTAAAAACCAATTTGAGGAGTAATAGGTGTATAACTGACTAGATTCAATGAATCAGATTCACTCATTGAGAGTATTTATTTTGACAAATTATTCATATTTTTGATTTTGAATTTAATTTTACCAGGTTTTTTTATCCAAAAGACATCAACACGTCCGAACCTTCATATCAAAGAGAAAATAAAAAATTGTGCGAACTCGTATACGAAGGATGCCGTACCATTCTTGTATGGCGCCCTTTTAATTTTATTATTGAATAGTTTTTTTTATTGTTTCGTGCCATACATATAGCAGCAATATAAATTAAATACTCACTGGGAAAATTTCAACTATCTACCTATTACGGTTCATGAGATGCTGCCCGCTGACAGACAGACAAACGGACTGAAAGTGGAGGTGTACTGATAGAGTCCCGTTAGCATCGTTTCGGTTCGGAACCCTAATCCATTAACCTGCCACCAAGCATCAGTGTTCGCATTATAGTGTTCCGGTGTGAGGAAAAGCTAACTGGTGACATCACTACTATCAAGGAATTCCTTCTTAGTCCTCAGGGTTAGCAAGACATTTGAGATCTTAGGATTACATTCTTGAGATTTTAATATTGAGCATTCAAATGTCTATGGGTCTCAGATGGTGGCCTGAGTCCTCGTGTGCCCTCTCTTTACCATAAAATAATAATAATTCAATGTATATTTCTTTCAATAACAAAATAACAACCTATTAAAAGGTGTATCTTAATTGAGATCTAGTTCAGGTCTTGTTCTTAAATGTAATTCCTTATCTTAAACGTTTAACACACTTAAATCTGTGACATCTATGTGACCTGCTAGCCGTGACCGCCAGGCTGTTGTGCTCCGCAGACCACAATAATAGCGAACTGTCTCCAAAGAGCTCATTGCTCATTCCACGTGCAGCCGCCGACGCAAGCATCTGGAAAAATGCTTGCCATCCTCCTAATAATCATCGGGAAAGCCACAGCCGACATGACGACAGAAGAAATTCAATTCTTAAATGAACTGCCTCTGGACAAACTTCTGAGACTCAAGAATTCTCTACAAGAATTGGTGACAACGAGTTATGGTAACACCTCTGCAACAACGACTCCACCACCATATTTAGAAAGATTTGGAGCTCAAGCAATGGCTATAAAAGCACCTCCGATCAAACGAGGTGACTATGAAGAGATCATTCATAAGAAGGAGAGTAAAATCAGCCACATATTTTCCATGTCTGTGACAACACTGGCGTTTCTTGCTTTTGGCGGATATCTGCTATGTCTTATAGTGCAAGCAATTAAGTCGAAGCAGCAGTACAGTCCACCTCAGAACACCGTGGCCCCGACTTTATTTTTAAGCGCTGGCATCAAAAAGAAGCCGGTGAGTCAGTTTGCCAGCTATGGGAGAAGGAGAAGAGACAATAGAGACGTGAGGAGTCTGAGGCAGATAGAGTTGCCTCCGGAAGAGATGTTTTCGACGCTGTTGCAACTTTGCGAAGGGTATGCCAAGTGGAGTGAAGGGAAAGTGGCTGTGTAGATTTCAAATAAATTAAGATATTATTCAATGTATAAAAAGTGGGTTTACACCGGGTGGCATAATCATTGTTTGTCCTAGTGTATTGATTGGTTGAAAATGGTTTTTACAATAAGCCTTTTTTTTGTTATTATATAAAACTATTAAATTCTATAATTTTAGTCTAAAAAGGTTAAGCGATTTTTTATAGACCAAATAATAATACGAAAGGCAATTTCATGCGATTCAAAGGGATACCATAAAAAGTTAACGAGTGCTTGGTAAAAGTTTCGAAAGACCTATAAGTTGTGCATTAAATTAAAATGAGGTTAAGTAAACTGTCACTGTTTAATATTTAAAACAAATCTTCAACCGATCACCGAACGGTTCAACGAACACAAAAAAAAACGAATGATGTGCAGGTTTCGTGTGTGTGATGCTCGCTCACTTTAGTCATTAATTGTGCATTTTTTAATCGCGGTTTATCATAAATTAGTCACAGTGTTGATTCATGTTATCCGACTGCAGTGTGGCCGGTTCAATAAAATAAAATATATGTAAGCTTTATTTGTGCAACGGATACCTGCTTATCTTTAATCTTTATGAGAAGGCCCCGCGTTCTGGCCCAAAATGCTGTTTATCTCAAAAGCAGGAAGCCACATTGCCTCACAATACAATCTGTAAACGTTTTCAAACTGTCAAATAATTACGCTAACACCTAATAATAGCCGCACGGCTTAAAGATTCTATTGAACATCCCACTCAGAAGGAAGATTTGCTTTTATTACTTGTTGGTAAGTATAGCTTTTCAGTCTTAGTGTTAGAGTGGAGTTTTGTGTGCGTTTGGTGTGGTTTCAAGTATTTGGTGTTGTTTGTGGGTAGCGCGTAATGACGGCGCTGGGTTCGATCCGTCGTCGCCGCTGTTTACGCTCCGCGCTAACGTAAGCTTCGTCTAATCGTCTAACGGCTAAATTGTGATGTTATAAACTAGCTGATATTTTTATATTAAATTGTGTTTATGAAAATGTGCTTTGGTGGTTTTTGTTAAGTTAACAATATTTTATATTTGATTAGGCGGTCTGCTAAACAGTTTAATTGAGGTCTCAGAGGTATTTATTAGTGTTTTGAATTCACAATGAAGCGCCTCGTCGCTAAAATAGTAATTGAACGCGTTGAGTGGATTGCGAGGCGGCGGTAAAACCGCGTACCTGTCATTTTTTTTTAAACAAACTTCAGCTCCAGTCACAGCCCCGAAATCAAGTAGATATGCACGATTTTTAGTGTGTTGTAATTGTTGTGAAATATTAGGTTTAGGTATCTTCCTTTGAAATATTTTTTTGAAAAGGAAAACGTACGGAACAAATTTTTCATGGAAATCGGACATGAAGTAGGGGTAAACTATGTAATGTATGTACCTACAGTAGAACTCAATCGATATGGCGTGTCGTGAATCTTCGTTCGCGCAGACATGAACAACGATTCCGATGATTTCCGAAAGCACGATTAAAACCCACGATCAAACTTGTGCGTAATAGTTATGAGGTGCAAATTAAATTGCATCTATTTTTCCATCTCACTCACGCACGTTTGACGGCTGACTGGACACGCGGGCGCGCGTCAACATGGCATCACTAATAACCAATAATAGAACAGAATACAACCATGCTATGCTGATTGGTTCCCGCGCTTCGAAAAAATGACATCTGCGCAGGTGCATTGGTAAGCCACTTCGGTTGTGTTTGTACAGTCAACCAATTTGATTTCTAGGCCACTTTGGACTATGTTAAAGTGACGTTGTCAACCAATACGTAAGAGACTCCCTATGATTTGGTTTACAACGTCACGTTGACAAAGTCCATAGTGGCCTAGGAATCAAATTGGTTGACTGTACATAATTAAGTTTTCTGTTATACGTACATATAAATATATAACCAGTAAGACGCCCTCGGTTCGCTCCCGTTTAAACCAAATAAAAATAGTCAAGGGTAATTTATCTTCCTATTGGTGGAACAATGATTAAAATCGGCTCAGTAGTTTGAATAGATTGTCCCTAAGATATAAACATACATGAATATTTATAATATGAATATACAAAAAAAAAGTATGAAGCCCTAACGTAAAAGCGACAACCTGTGGCGATAACGTATAAAATCATCATCTCCGGAATGGCGAGTGTAAGTGCTAAAGACTGCTGCTAAGTACTGAAATTGGACGTTTAATCGCTTATGCGGAAAGTCTAAATAAAACTAAATTAATACTTACTTTCTATCATCTGTGTTAAAAATGTCGCACTAGTTTTAAACTTTGTTGAAAACTGTCAAGGTTTAAATTTAGATATACTTGTATTCCAATGTAAGTCCTTTTAATTTTAAGAATCCCATGACCCCCGCGGCCGAAGTCTGGACCAACATCATGTGCGTTTTGTCAAAATAAACACTTGTTAGTTTTTGCAGACCCCCCAGAAACATATTAAAAGTAAGTTTAAACGGAATATTGTTAACGTTAAGTACCTCCTAATAAATTAGATATAGTGATAAGCTATTTTTTAAGGTATTTAAATTTATGGATATTCATTATTACTGTGATGTTGGCATGTCTATCAAAACGGGTAAATACAGGTAGGTAGGTACCGTCACGGGCGTTAATTTGGGATCCATTTCAAGAAAAATATGCTTGAAGCCGTCAATGTCATTAGAGATGTCAAGTCAAGTCATTAGTAAATTTTAGGAAACTCAACTTTACTATTGTAGAATGTCAGATTGACTTTGGACCTAAGGTGGGTACCAAATTTAATCTCGTGACTGTACATAAAAAAATATGTTAGTGAGTGCATTACTCGTTACTCGCCAACATAAACATTATATTTGACAAATTTACAGTTCAAAAAGTGTACCTTTTTTTCTAGGAAATATAAAAAAAAACATGAATTTCGTAAAAAAAAGCAAATTTAGTTTTAAGTCTTAGTCTAAATGTACTCGAGCTCCATTTTAGTCGACAAAACCATTTTGCTTTTTACATGTTATCGTATTTTTTTACTCGGCCACCATTTCTTTTAAGGAACAATATGATAACATGTCCAAAGCAATTTTGAACTAGATTTATCTTTTTCGTGCAACTGGGCCTAACTTATAATTATAACCTAGCTTTAACTTTTTACTGAATGTTAAAATAATGTTTTCATCACACTTGCTCGTAAATAGTGTCCTAACATGCTAGAAAAATCGACCGTAAATCCAAAATAATACCCGCGGGCCTTTTTTTTACCATTACGCCCTAACGTGCGTAATAGCTTTTTTTTAAATATTATACGTGGACTCAAACTATCACAATATGTCAGGACCCCAATTCTTGTGCCATTCGATATGAAGTTTCATTCGAGATGAAATGTCAGTTGAATACTATTTCCTAAAAATCTCGCATATAAACTATTGATCTCGACTGTCACTAGAATCGGACTCCGAACACGTTTGACATTATCTGTGGTAAGTCACAGACAGTGATGTAGTCTGCCGCTAATAAGTTAAAAATATGATCTTTTGTCTGATTTTATTTCATATCCTCGCAATAGTGATGAAAAACATTGTATGTTACACGGGTGGTAAGGGAAATACAAATCTCGAGTCATTAAAGCCCTCAGCCTTCGGCTTCGGGCTTCTAACAGACTCTCGTTTGTAATTCTTTCTTTACCACCCTTAATACACAATGTACTATTACTTCATTCAATTAAGTGACGTAAGGTTTGTAAGATTCGTCATATTTCTGCTTTATTTGTATGTTGAGGACCAAACGTGTATTTTTTTTGTTGCCGTACCAAAATGATAAAAAAAACCCTTATTGTGAGACTTCGGTGTCTGTCTGTATGTCACAGCAGTTTTTCTGTGAAACTATAAAAGCCATCGAGTTGAAATTTGACATAGTTGCAAAACTTGCTTGCCCGCACCTGTTTTAGTAACAAAGAATATGTAATTATTTATATATGATTAGAATATGTAATGATAAATATTTGAAAAGGGCTCTTGACCCTAAATTTCAAATCATGTTTTTTACAATTTTCCGTTACGTAACTACATTTTGATTTATAGCCGAAGTTTACGGAGCTAAAAATCAGAAAAAAAACTTGATTTAAAGATTTTTTAATTATTTATACTTTACGCCAAAAGTAAAATGAAGTTGTCAAATTTTACAGTTTTGGTAGAATGAACAAAATCTTTAAAAATCCGTCAGTTTTAAAATTAACAACATCAGTAAGTATTTTCTTTTTGTTTTGCAACCATATTATCTTTAAATAAGGAACCGTCTGTGCTTTTCTAACGTGCATTTTGCCACATTTTAAATTAAAAAAAAAACGATTGATGTTAAAAGTAACAAACACTTCATTATTATCTTAAAATATTTTATCTTAGAATATAAGTACATATTCATTATTATTCATATACTTAAACTTCCAACTGAATATCAAATGACAAGCATGACAATAACCAAACAATATAAATGGCAGTCACAATGACAAGGTTCTAGGTATGCTCGACATTTTTAATGGCTGACTGTACCTAGTGTTCATTCTTATTCATATTGCTCACTTGTCTTTCGCATTAGGTAACAGCCTGTAATGATAGATTTAAGTTATTTAATAAATAAATAAAATAAATAAATAAATCTTAGCCTGTCCAGAAACAGACCGAAATTCTACGGTAAAACCTACGTTAATTGTCGAGCTCTTATTTACTTCACATTAATGGCAGCCGAGTTAAAAACAATATCATTTTACCGTGTAGAAAAGATCTTATCCTGATCATAATAATTTTACATCAATGCTTTTATAGTACATTACTACAGAGGCCGGGACAAAAGGGGTTGCCGGCCGAAGACATATAGAATGCAATTAAATAAAAAATACATCACTCAAAAAAGTAAATTAATAAATGTCCACGGAAAAGTAATTGGGTGTTAAAATAAAGTACCAGGAGCGCAGCGGTAATTAGGAGGTATATCAGGCATAGCGCAACTTAGATCTCAGGCGGTGCGGGCAACCGGCGGGCGGGCGGCGGGCGCACACGACACAGCGCGGATGTCTCCCAAACGTTTATGCACTCCTAGTACTTGACGTTATAACATTTTCTCAAAATTTTTAAAAATATAATTTAGATATTCAGCCTGTTCATAAAACCAGCTGTCATGGCCATATTAAAATTAAAAAAAAATTACTTCCCGGCCTAGGCCTTCAATTTTGTATGAAATTCCTTTACAGTTCTCTCGAGTTGTTCCGCCGGGAACGTGGCACTTTGAAGCCTAAAATAACTAACATAACGCCGACATTACATAGCATGTTTGAGAAAATATAATTTATAGGCTTATGGAAATACGACCTTTTTTTTCCTATCTAAAGCTTTTCTCATCGCATTGTCTTACGTGCCAATATGCTAAAGGTAATGGTGGTCGAAGTCAAAGGTTTACAGCCGGGTGGCATCGCAACTAAATTGAAATCGACTGGAATACCTCGTAAAACCGACGCGTTTAGCATCCGACGAATGGCATAAACGTTGAACCGAGGGTTTATGTCGCTAAGTACTTACGAGTAATCGATAGATTTCTAAATATAGGCGTAAGGAGCCATTTACGAGTAGGTAACAGCCAGTACTTCGCTTGTTGCGTTAGAATGTTAAGTACTTAGGTACGGTCAGCCATGTATCGCTGTAGGACTTTGTCCCGATAACTGGGCGTCGGTAAAGTGTCTTCAATCCATGATCCGACCCCACCTACATCATTCTCAGGATACCGGATACGAAGGCTACCCCAACGGGACCTTATTAATATATCTACACTGTCCGTCCGTCCGTCCAAACTTTAAAGAACTATATCTTTTGAACCTTAATGTTAGCGGGTTTTTTTCAGAACCTGTGTAATTGTGGCGACCAAGTTTTTATACGCGGGGAACCGTGCAGTGACAGTTTGACAGACGGGGTACTGGAGTTGATTGGAAAACTATACACCAGGACCTGATAGCAGCGCGTGAAGCTAACCCTGCTACTACTGTGCTTCTATTAAGTACACTCTTTTACCGAAGTATTATCCTCGCGTGTGATATCCAGGGACCTATTTCTCTAATACGTCCATAGAAGTGTCAATAAATAACTCAACATTGGCGAAATACGACTTAACAAGATTGAAGCCAAGAATTTCATTTCATCAAACGCTATTTTCTGTTAAAAATATAATATTTTCGGGACATCTTAAACATTAATATCGTAGGTTAGGTATGGGAAACTCTTACACGTAAAAACTCGGTATTTTTACATTAATTTTACTGATTAAGTAAAAGTTCTTTTGTTCAAGATTTTGCTGCCGATTGTACTGTTTTTGACCAGTTATCATCTGCTTATCCAGTTTAGACTCGGTGAGTCTTCGTCAGCAACAACGGATACCTATCCTGTTGCCACCTCTCGACTAATGTCGGGTTCCTATATTAAAACCGTGGCCAGATAAGGCTTAATTTGGGTTAAAATTTTGTCATTTAACAATACAAAATGAGGCAAATATTAATCTGCAGTAAGCTTCATCTATCCGTGGTTCTAATATAGGAACCGGATATTAATCGGACAGTAGCACAACGTAGAGTCATCGTCAATCGGACTGCCATCCAAACGACAAACTACTATCAACCCGAGCCCGTATTATGGTCGATTTTATCGCAATGGATAAAGCATCCGCCGCTCTCTCACTTACATACTGTTTTTTTTTTATGGCATTGAGAAGACAAACGAGCACACAGGCCACCTGATGGTAAGTGGAAACTGTGACCCATAGACATTCGCATTCACAAGACTGCAATACAATCTTTAGACTGCAAATGCGTTGCCAACCCTGAGGACTAAGATGGAATGCCTCTATGCTAGTCATTTCACCGGGTGTCTTATCCCCAAACCGGAACACAGCAATGCGAACACTGCTGTTTGGCGGTAGGTTAATGGATAAGACGGTGGTATCGAACCGGACGGACCCTGCACAAGGTCCTACCACCCGCAAAAGTGACAGATGTTTTGTCCACGTTTATCCTCGTCAATAAACACGGCTATAATAGGCCCGCTGCGTTCTCTTCAGTCGTGATGCTCGTGACGCATAATGTGGTCCCTTCTATTTTACTATCGAATGGATTTGTCATTCGAAATACGGCAATAAAACTGTTAAACGATTTGAAAGTCCATACTCTGCAAGAGACGTTATTTGTGTATGACGTTTAAAATAAAACTTTACTTTTAAACAGCTAGGAGTTCATTCATGGGTTTTTTTTCGCAAGATAGGCTTCAGTCTCGAACAATTTCTTTTAGACTGTAAAGCTGAAAATTTCTATACAAAATGCGATACCGCGTCTCTCCCCTTAAACCTACGATTTTTATGATTTTCGAATATGTTGTATATGTTATGAAAAATAGGTTTCTATGCTTTTGTTGCCAAGAAGATAAATCTTGGGTAAAAGAAATTTGGAAACATACAAACCTAGTTTTTCATAGTAGATACTTACCTACAATTTATTCAAAAATTGTAGAAATTGGAATTTAGGGGGTGAGAAACGTATCGCCCGAAGCTATATTTGTATGGAAAAATGGAGTCAAACAAACGTCGCTTCAACTACCAGTCCGCCGACCCCGGTATTGCCTTATTAGAACTGCGATCTGCGACTATCCCTCTCTCTTCATACATCCTAACTCACTCGCAATCGCAATTGGCTTCAAATCGGAACAATTGTTTTTATTTTGTATGCAGACAAGCCTTCGATTTTCAAAATGAAGACAATTGCGATTGCGAGTGCGTTAAGCAATAGCCCCTCTGGTCACCCTTTTAGTGTCTGTCTTTAGGTATAAATAGTTATACAAGGTGTTTGCACTTTGTTTAGTTATTATTATAGGCATTCATTAGATGATTTTCTTTCTTTAACAACGGACTAATTATTATTTTCTGCACAGTTAGTTCGGAGAAGCACATTGGCTACATTTATCTCGAGACAACTATTATAAACTATCGCAATGCTAACGGAACTGCTGAAAGCTCATTCGATATACAAAACAGAATTGAACCTATAATGGTGTACATGAACATGAAAAGAAAGTGGGAGGCGATCAATCTGGTCGCGTGCTAAAGTCGCGATCGCGTCGGTCGCACGCGCACCATCGTAACTCAATAATAACGAGATCCAGCGGCCGTGAGTAACGGCCGGTTATGATATTTACATGTTGGGATTGTAAAGCGTTTATCGAAATTGCAAGATTATTGGAGAACCCATTCTATTATATTACTCGTACTACAAGGACAGGGGATCTATTCTATATACTCATTACCGCTAACGTAAATGATTTTCGAAAAGTGTCGAAGTGTACGAAATTGACACTAGTGCTTGACGCGACCGTCCGGCAGCTTTCGTCAATCCTATACATTTTCGATAACGATAACGATCTCGCAATGCATCTTGGGCCACAGTAAAGTCATGTTGTTTTTATCTCGGCCGCTATTACTATTAAGTAAATAAGAGGTATCGTAACGTTGGCAATACGATAACATGACAAAAGCGATATGGTTTTACCGGATAGAATAGAGCCTCAAGGCAGTTGTCCACTCGAAATTGTCTAGAAACAGTAGAAATCTCTCATTGCTGAAGGTTTTTTTCGGCCAAACAAATACATATTGGTAGAGATAGTTTATCCTCTTAGAGTCGTGCTTTGTTTCTAATATTTAGAAGGCGGGTAGATAAGGTTACACACACATATTTTGACCCCTGATGCCAACAGAGGGGGGGGGGGGGGGTTGAAAGTTTAACTAACGTATCGGTGTATCGATTCGGGAGCGTTTCTTTTTATAGAAAGTTTGTTTAATATAGGTGATTCTAATTAGGTTTGTTTAAAATCGATT
The DNA here is from genome assembly GCA_963966035.1 of Acleris laterana. NCBI lineage: Eukaryota > Metazoa > Arthropoda > Insecta > Lepidoptera > Tortricidae > Acleris > Acleris laterana. The sequence goes on from OZ014452.1 coordinate 5,189,609, forward strand.
TGGCTATTTAAGACCCTCAACTCTGAAATTAACGGCCATGGGTTTGATCCATTCAATAGTAACGTAACGTATTTGGTAAATGTTATAAAAACATCTTCATTATGTCAGTCAAAGACATTCCCATAACTACTTTATATTTACTTCCCCAAACTTTTCTGCCTGGGTGAACGCTTAGGATAGAGAGAGTTTGCTGTAAACATACATACATATTTACCGTCACGCCTTTATCCCAGAGTGGAGTAGGCAGAGCTACATAATTACCAACAACTCTTAACAACTTGTTGCTGTAAACAGTTATAAAACATATAGCGTTCGCGTTAAAACATTGATAACTTTCTTCGAGTTCTAATCAATCATGGTTCCATTTCGGTAGAATCCTTGAAATATTAAGAAAAATATCGTCATATTAGCCGAAAGACCGTGGCCTATGACCTCTGCTGGACATAGGCCTTCCCCAAGGATCTTCCTGACGAACGGTTTTGTGCTCCTTGCATACATCCAGCATACATTCAGCTTGTGGCCTACCAATACCTCGCTTTAAACAAAATCTGCTATTTTAGGATATAAGTGCAACTTCGTTGCGGTTTAAAACAATAATCCTTCATGTATCAAACTGAACAACGCTAACGATAATTCAGAAACAACAATGTCCATATCGCAAATTTCACAGTCGACCTTTATTTGAAAATGCAATCGCATTGTTAAGGCTAGTTAGGTTCAGTCAGTCCTACATAATAGCAAGCCACACGACTAACATGACTAAGTGTTATGAACATAGGCCTTACAAATTACAATTTCAAATGGCATTCACATTCAAATAGATATACGAGTGCCTATAGTATAAATAACGCGTATAGGTGTGCAATTGCGTACGAGAACGGACTACAGTACAGACACATGTCCACTTAGGCACTACATTAAGAAACTAACAATAAATATATCAGGCAACAAAATACATCGCGCGCTGTTGACAAATCCCGTAATAAAATATAAGCATTTACAATAAAATTAATTATTATTTACACGGTCCGGTGGGCCCGGAGCGCGGGTGAGATTCGTGTGGACACGACACTGATTTATTCGTGTATATACTAGTCGCAGTATCATGTTGAGTTCTCCTGAAATTTTGATGATACTTATAGGTTTGATAGTTAATACAGTGCCCCTAGTACGGACTGTTACATTCCCTGATAAATTTATGATTTAATTCTAGTTCTGTCCTTTTGCTCCAGTTACAAAATAAAAACCCACTGAGAGCGTCTGTTTGTCAATGTTTGATAAAGATTTCTGTATTATTAATAACTTGAAACAACAATGTAATTTAGGAGGACGTCAACCGCTTCCGCCACGCTTTTTAGTACCGCACCGCGCCGCCTCCGCTCTCAATACGTTCACGCCTTTAGGGTTTTTTTTGTCATTCTTAAAGGCTCCGAGCTCATTTTAACACCCATTTATATGTCTTATGCATTGGACCCTAAGTGCAGTTACGCACTTCACCTAATTTAAATCCGAGCTTGAAAAGATCCGAAGTAACCGCGTAATAGAGGTAATGTTTGATTCAAGATACAGTCTGACCAACGAAATATGGCAACAATTTTACATATGAAATCCATCCAGTCGCTATACATTTCGTGATACCAGTTAAATAAATTTGCCCCCATTTTTTCGTGTCACAAATGTCACCACTGTCACCAGTCACCACTCACTACCGGTTAAACTCTAGACCCGTCTGTTATTTCGTCCGAAACGGCCGCAGTGCGTAAGCGCTCTTTAAGAGAATACCACTCATACTGTCGAGGGTGTATCTCGTTAGTCCCATCAGCTGGCAGCCTCGCTGTAGGTCCGGGGCCCCGCGGCGCCTGCTTTATCGCACGCTGCGCCCGCGCCGGACACCTCGCGCCCTCCTCCCCCCTCGCGCCGCCCCCCCGCGCCCTCACCGCGCGCGTGTAGGAACACCATCATTATTGTACCTACGCGATTTGTACTCATTAGCTCGCAATTAAAGTTTAACTGCTTAAGTGAGCTTAAGCAGTTAAACTTGGCGGTTGTTTATTTACAAAAGTGTGTACAAAAGAGGGTATGAAGATTCTGGTTTATCATACAAATATTTTCACTTTCCAGGGGTCAAACTTGGGACTGCTAGGTTTGTGTGCAGCAGGCTAACCTGATTGATTAGTACCTAATTAATTTTATCTCGGATATAACTTCACGCTCTTTATCTTAACTCATTCTCCTGAGATTAAAGGAATTAGTTTTGTTATAGAATTAACCTGAATAAAGAATAAACCCTTCATAGTAGGGGAGTCCTAGGTGGGTTGCAACACTTGCAACAAAGGTAAGTTGACACAACGTCAATATCTCGGTAACTGTAGCGAATAGAAGTATGGTAACAACGCATTTCAAACCTCGAGCTCGGTCTATTAGACTTGTCAGAACACGTCGCGGCCGCCAGGTGAACGGTTACGGAGATACAGCGTAGGTGGTCAAAATTGTGCGAAAAGTAAGTTTTTTATCATTTTTTCGATACTGTTTTTTCATATGTAATAAATCCCATTTCGGACTGAGTGTAGATGTTTTTTAAAGCATGATTAAGTTAGTTTTACATGAATATTTCATAATTTAGGTAAACTAACGGCTTCTAGGTTATAATCGCAATGACACGATAAGAACCGTAAATTTCAACGGAGAGGTAAGTTGAAACACCTTGTTTCAACCCACCTCGTTTGTCGCAACTCACCTAGGTAATGTTTGAAACTTTTTCTTCTTTTGTTTAGAGTGCCAAATAATTACCTACGTGCGGAAGACATAGGCGAAGCCAGTACGGAAATTTATGAATTGGCTGCCGAGAAAGTCAATTTAAGGGGCTGCAAAATCATATAAATTACATCACTCTTCCTTGTTCCGATTCATAAAGAAAAAAAAACAATGGAAATAACGAGACGGTCAGAGAGAAGAGCATTTTAAGTTGCAAAAGTTATTTGTTTGTTGATCTCAAAGAAGTTCCTTTATTGTGTTAAAGTTTATTACCTGACAAAATAGTTTTAGCTACATTAAAGACTAAAATTTTGCAAAACATATAGGATAAACCTACTTGCAATGTCCCTTACTAATTATATTTAACTAGCGACCCGCCCTCGCTTCGCTTCGGTTTATGTGAGTTTTCTGTAACACCCGTTCATGAAACAGGATTTATTATACATATAAACCTTCCTCTTGAAACACTCTATCTATTAATAAAAACCGCATCAAAATCCGTTGCGTAGTTTTAAAGATCTAAGCATACATAGGGACAGACAGCGGAAAGCGACTTTGTTTTATACTATATATATATATATATAGCGACCCGCCCTCGCTTCGCTTCGGTTTATTTGAGTTTTCTATAACACACGTACATAAAACAAAATTTATTATACATAAAATCCTTCCTCATGAATCACTCTATCTACTAAAAACAACCGCATCAAAATCCGTTGCGTAGTTTTAAAGATCTAAGCATACATAGGGACAGACAGCGGGAAGCGACTTTGTTTTATACTATGTAGTGATATATATATATATAGTGAAGTTAATTGATGACAAAGGCCGTTTCTTTAACATTAAAAGGTTTTTATTCACTTAAATGTGCGTTTATTATTTTGAAATGCTTCATCTATGTAATGTGTCAACTTACCTAGGTATTTGTTTCATCTTACCTCTATACTAGGAGAGTTGAAACACTCTGACTTAATTTAGAAAATGTATTTTTTTAAATCGTTATCACTAGTAATTACCACTTCAACTGAAATCAATTGTTAGAGTATTAAATTTGCTTTCTAGCGATATATATCTCAAAGTTCTAAAACGTATAGTGAGGCAGTTATGACCTGAATTGTAAATTTTGTGTCAACCCGCCTAGGTCTCCCCTACTTATATCCTCCTAGTATCCCTATCGTTATCTTATAAGCTTGAGCATACTAATACCACAAATAAAAAAACATACTGCGTATACATATGTAGGTGGCATTTTTAATTAATTAGCATTGCATATGCGATGAGTTAACGACATGACGTTATAGAACTTTAGTTTAGTACCTACCTTGGAACACGTTAGAACAAAACGGTAGCTGACCGACTAGGCGACTGCCGCGCTATCTTCAGTGAATAGTTATACTTACGTATAATATATGAAATTCTATTTTCCTAAGCTTAAAATGCAACCCTTGTTGAGCAATGTAATTTAAATTAAACATACTTATAAAAACTTAACTCTATCATTTCCCCGAGGTGATAAACCACGGGCTAATATTATGTCTGATTAACATAATAACATAAATTAATTCACTAACCGGCAAGCGCATTAAATTATTATAATATTTATGCGTATTGAGGGATAACAGGATTATATGAATTCTTGTAATAACTTAAATTTTATTAGGGCACGATACCGACAGAGATCTTTTGCCAAATTTTAAGTCCCGTTTTATAATGAAGGTTACCGCCCGTGACTTTGTCCGGGTAACAATCGGTTATAGGAGTTATCCTCGGGAATTGACATATTTCTAAGTGATAAAAAGTACGTTATGTCCGTCTCTGTGCTCTTTTTTTGTTTTGTGTATACAAAAAATAGACTGACGCGTTTATAATGTTACCAGCTTCTGCTAACAATTTTGTCCGTGCGCATTTCGATTATCGTTATTCCCTCGGGAACATTTAAATTTTCCGGAATGAAAAGTAGCTTGTGTTAATCCAGAGTATAAGCTGTCTCCATTTCATATTTCACCCAAATCCGTCCAGCCGTTGCAGCGTGAAGGAGTAACAAACTAAACAAACAAACTTTCGAATTTATGATATTAGCGGGATAGTAAGGATAATCTTACACAAATTGACAAATTCTTCAAAACTTAACAACTGAACAAATCCATTAAAATGTATAATATTGACATAGCCTATCTAGTTATTAATCGCACGACAGCTTAAGTCAGTCCTAATTTGTAACATTTGCAGTCATTATCATTAACTTTCGCAAACAAAAGGTAAAGCGGACGAGAAGTTCAGGAAGTCAGATTTCTACTTCCAATAAGTAAAACGTAGGATATTTTTGGCAAGATGGAAAATTCCCTGGATTCCCACAACTCCCTGTCCTTTGCAACCTTCGGCCAATCATTTTGAAAGCGTCCAAGTCGTCCCGCCATCTCCGCCTAGGTCTACCTCGCCGTCTGTAGCCGTCTGGGAGACCCAACAAGTGGCCGCATTAGCCTCCTGGGTGCATACAGTAGACATGCCAAGCCCAGGCCCACTTTAGTTGGGCGGTCTTTTTGCCCACATACACTATTCCCGTTTTGGAGCGCAGTGGTGTTCCGAACTCGATCCGTTCTTTGATACTTAATAAACTTCGCTCTACAGTTCTCACTAAGCTACACTAAAGCTAATAAAAAACAAAGTCTTTAAAATATTAAATCTGTGGCGCGGCCGCGTGTCCCCCGTACTCGGCCATAACTCGCGGCACCATCAGGCGTTGCCCGCGACTTTTATGGTGATTTACTTGCGCATGACCTTTGTGCCTTTTTAATTCTGCGCAAGCGGTTACCGATGATCGATCGGGCGGAGCGGTACTCCTGTGTGGTTTTAAGAGGTTATTGAATCGTTTAAATAAATTAAACTGACGTTATAGCCTGATTTAGGTGATTTATGATATCGTATTAACAACTAGCGATGTGTATAACTGACGTGATATACCGCATCGGTGCGACTTCTGAATCACTTAGCTTAGACTCGCGAATAAATAAATATCAAGGAACAATGTCACACCAATTGTCCTAGTCCCAAACTAAGCACTAGGCTTGTCTATGGGTACTAGACAATGATATAAATACTTATACAGAGTAACATATACTTAAATACATAGAAAACATTAATGACTCAGGAACAAAATATTCCCGCTCATCACACTAATATCATATCTGCCCTTACCGCGATTTGAACCCAGGAACGCTAGCTTCGTAGGCAGGGTCAGTACCAACTAGGCCAGCGCGTAGTCAAATGCCTAGCAGAACCCCGCTGTTACCATGAGCTAATGAGTTTTCTAATTAAGTATTTTAAATTGATTGCGATCTCATGATAAATAATGTCAAATCCTGCACTTTTAACGAACCACCATTGACATAGTCCCACAATATGTATTACTTGTCTATCATAAAAAAATTGCAGAGGTTTTTTAAGTAGAGCATTTCTGGAAACCAGCAGCAATTAAATTCAAGCAACTGACATTTAGTCATCATTATTTAGTTAAGAGCTATAATGCTCTTGTCGGTGGAGTAATTTCCATTCTTTCCTATTCCGAGCCTTCCCTTTAACTTATACTACGGCACATCACTTACTTTTTTCTTTTAATTGATCTTAAATTGACCCTTCTACATATTTCTATTTTCCTCTTACCTTCTATTTTTCGTTCGATTATCATCTTAACGTACCAACTCGACGTAACCGGTGACCAAACATCTTTCATCCATTATCTATTGTCTGCAGACTTCTCTTTTCCTTCACAATGCTAAGTAGGTACTTCCTCATTCGACTTCTTTTCTATCCAGCATGTTTTTCCATTCATCACCAGCACCACATTTCGAAGAAAAAAAAACTGGACGACAACTCCAAATTGTTTAAAATTTCGCGATTTTCATGCATAAGTAGTTAGACTTCAACTAGACTACATTCCACATTATGATAAGTGTTCGAAAGATGTATATGGACTTGTATAAATTGGAAAAATAAAAAAACAATTTTGTAAAATCAATTATAATTTATCAGGCGCCATAGTTCTTTTATTACTATCTCTAGATATTAAGAATAAGTAAAACTCGTTTCAATTTAATGTAAGAGTTAAAAAACGGACGTAGGAGGAGGTGAGGTGAGGAGTAGTATTTATTTATCAAATTAATTTTATAACATTTATTAAATTATCTTCGTTTCAATCGAGCTAATTCCCGATATTAATGGGCGATTAAGATTGAATTTCATATCGACAAGATATCGACTAACGATTTAAAACACGATTATGCAAATATTATTAGTTCTTAATAAACAGTTTAAGCATCGGATGGGCTCCGCGGCCGTCTAATTACAATAAATACAACAACACGTTTGAATCGATCACATCGGAAAGTTATTCCTGTTATTTATCGAAACTAATATCCGTGATGTACGGTTATCGGTCTGTATTTTTATTTAAACGTATAAGCGGATACAGTTTGTGGGTATCCGTGGCGAGTCTCACACGACCGGGTATTATTTATGGCGGTTATTGGCTGCGCGCGCGCCGGTAAAGCATTTCCCGAGGCGACACACGGCGACCGTGGCCTCTAGTCTTCGGACGATCTGATCGTTCCCATTTCCTCTTAAATAACGCGTCGTGGATCGACGATATGCATGGTGTCGAGATTTATGCAATTGGCGGTAATCGTGTTTGTAAATTGTAATGCAATCGATTAAGATAGAGACGGGGCGAAATGGAAATCTTTGAGAAAATCAGGTTTTTGAGGATGTTCAGGGTTGGTTTGTTGCCGGACCGCAGGTTTTAGCGGTATCCGTTTAAAATAGTTTGGCAATACAGTATGTAAACTTACTAAAACCATTTATTTGAACCCGAGCATGTCTAGGCGATAGATAAGGTTGGGGTATATAAATTATTGAAATCCTAACATTTTTTCAAATTTAAATAAATAATGCACTGAACGCAAGTTCAATAATCTGTTACGATGAAAACATTACATAAGACCCGTATGTATAAGGGCACTGAACAACGATGTAAGCATTACACATGGAATGATACTTTTAGGGTTAACCGACTTTCAAAAAGGTGAGATGTTATAATTTGTATGCAATGATAAAATTAAAAATATTCGACACACTCTAGAAAAAAATGTGGTAAAATACTTAACTCAACTAGCCTAGCAACTGGTTAATAGAGATGGTTTTAGTAAGTTTACATACTGTATATTTTATTGCAAAAATGTAAATCCGCCTTTTTCACACATAGGCTTGTTACACTTGTGGTAGACTTGTGACCACAAATAATATGCTTGATATGGGGTTTGCTGAATGATCATTTGTGAAGCACGTGTAAGCAAGTTGTAAGCAAGTTTAAGCAAGCAAAACACAATTCAAGATACTTACTTAAAAAACTGTAAACTCATAATAGGTAGCAAAAACCGAAAATAAACTGAAAAAAACAGAACCATAAAAGTTATCTACAAAGGCGAACTTATCGCTTAATGGTAAACTTGCGTTTGTTTGTAGTTGCGAGAATTTTAATTTCTATGAGACTTCGAAAACGTGATCGTACCTACTATCGGATTCCTCAAATCGATGATTTATTAAATATCGCTTACCCGTGCAAATTATTGCTAGTCTGATTAATTATTTAAATTAAAAGAAGTGTTAAGAAATTTGTAAATTATAACAGGTTGTAGCAAAATTTAAAACATCGAGCTCCTTATTCGTATTTAAATGAGTAGGTATACATATTCCATATTAGGTGAATAGTTAGAATTATTTAAGTCTATTTATGGCTTATTGCAATGGCCTGCCGCTGAAGGCGTCCCTTTCTTTCGCTAGTTTCCTCCCTCTCTTTTAAGTCAAATATGCATTTCAACCCCTATTTTCTTCATAGTTTCTTTCCCCTTCACTTGCGTAATTTTCATATAGTATTTTCTTATTACTATTGCCCGCAACTCTGTCAGAATGAAATTAATTCAAAAATCTATGCCTAGGTATACCTGTCTGTTTAATTATTGTGGATATAGCTTTTGACTCAGGATCCTTCATAGACCTCTAGGCAAAGGTACGTGTTCGCCTCCAATGTTTCAAAGGCCTGCCAATACAGCTTGTACGGATTCTTAATAAAAAAATTGGTCGTATTTTTGAATAAATCCCCACTCCAACAATCATCGCGCTTCAGGATAATTCACGTCAACAGCAGTTTATTGGTTATTTATGCGTTCCGTGATGATATCGACCACAATTAAATATTAATACGTGCCCGAAAGGTCGTAGGCGTCCCGGGCACGATTTATCTCGCTAATAGCTGTTTAAATGCTATTTGGTAACAATTGTGTAAGCTAAAGGTGAGATGTGATTAATTTCACGTTGCACAATACATTCAGCGCCAACAATACCATATAGGGTCAATTTTGTAAAGGAATGAGAGGGTCTGGTTCCTGTTGGAATAAAGTACGATGAATAATGTACAGTGCTCGCGATATATTGAGATATTGGGAATGTTGAGGTAAAATAGAATTATGTGGGTTACCGGAATGCACAAATGGACGTCGTTTAGCGAAAAAGATCCATAACACAATGCAAATGAATTGGAATTTCAATTTGATTGGTGTGAAATTTGTCGATCGGATCCTTTGAGAAGCTAGCTTAGAGGTTTTCGGATTTAATGTTTTTAGCATATATCGACGACAGTATCTAAAAACGCAGTCGAATTATTAAAGCTGGCTTTTTAGGGTTCCGTTGTCAAACTAAACCCTTATAGTTTCGCCATGTCAGTCCGTCCGTCCGCAGCTTATCTCAGACAATTAATTCTAAGGAAAAGGTAAAAGGAAAGGGTAAAAGGTAAAAGGAAGAGGTACTTCTAAAACTACTCGAGTCCTTTTAAACCTCCAAACCGCGCACGCGCAACGGTATCCCAATCGCGCGCGCAGAGAAAGCGCATCAAAAAAGTAGGTGTGTGCGCACGAAAAAAGTGAATTGATTGCCTCCCCCGCGCGTAAACATGTCCGCGCGATCTCGTAAACTGTAAACGGATACGTAATGCCGTCGATATTTAATATTTATTATTTTATTCAATATTTATAGCGACACCGACACCCAATATGAGCCCGTGATTTGTATTTAGTAACCTTTAGTATTTATATTGCTGGTCGTGCTCTGTGATGCACGATCTAAGGTGTTTATGCAGTTTAATTGTATTTAATGCGTCTGGTTTATGAGATACCTACTTGAGATTTACCCAACGATGTTACTTTACGATTTATTAACTATCTTACGTTATGATTAAGTTTTAGTGTTCTTCCTTTCTTCATTTCCTACAATTGTATTTTTTTAATACAAATGATGGACACTTTTAGCTGACAGGCAACAGTAATGGACACTTCACTCTTAATTCAAATTTCATACGGTCCTAAATTGATTGTTGCAAAACAAAATGAATAACCCTTATCTTCTGTAAAATAAGAATCAAGTGTCCATCATTGGCCTTGTCCATTACTGGTTCCGTCACCCTACTCGATACAGAGCCGAAGGTATAATTATCTTGATTCATAAACCAAAAACAACAAGCTTCAAATAATAGAAACCGGCCACCACCATCGGACCATGCTTAGTGTAGGGTTCCGAAGCCTAACGGACACAAAAGGTCAGATACTCGTAGTAGGTAAGTTTTGTTTTATTTGTGCAGTTATTAAAACCTATTTTTCAGATTAACAATGCTATGCCGCGCGCGGACCTGCTAGAGGGGGTATTCTTTTTGTAGTGGTGATTTTTATTTTAATCTTTAATTTTTCAGTAGCTTAGTTTTATTTTAATTAAAATAAGTTTAGTTTTTAAATTTGAATTGTAGATACGATTGTATTGTAATAAATATATTAACAATAGCGAAGCAAATATTAGGATTTGTGCGCCTATTCAAAAATTACTCTGTATAATTAGGTATAGTAGAAATTTTATAAGCTGTCCGTTTCCTTATCTTATACACAATGGCATTGTTCTCTTTTGTTGAAGGCTACCGCTAATAACAAATCATAGCAAGTAATAAAAAATGCAAACAAATAGCTACCGTCTTGTACAAGTCACAAGGTTGAAATTGCAAAAGCTTAACTCATTAAGAAAGGCCTTTCGTCATTGAAAGCGGTACTCAGGTACTACACAGCGAAGATCTACCTGAGTACGGCTTTCAACGTACGAGTGTAATTATCAAACGATCTATTATTTTGCAATTTCAACCTTGTGACTTGTACAAGACGGTAGCTATTTGTTTGCATTTTTTGTTACTTGCTATGATTTGTTATTAGCGGTAGCCTTCAATAAAAGAGAACAATGCCATTGTGTATAAGATAAGGAAACGGACAGCTTATAAAATTTCTACTATACTTACTGATATTATAAAAAAATATGGTGTCGCATCGGACATTATGGTAAATTAACGTTATAGCCCGTGACCATTATGGTAAATAAAATTATGTAAAACCATGTAAGTAACACCTCTGTTTCAGAAACGATCTACCATGTTGATCCGTTTTGAATGAAGGACTAACCAACAAATAGGTACTAAAAATCTTTGATCCGCAGATTTGTGTTTTATTTTTAAACCCTAAATCTCCACATTATATATACACTTGTTTGATGAAAGTAACAACTAACAAATCGTTGTAAATAGTAACAAATTTACTTTTTAAATTGTCTATGTATGTTCGCGATAATTTCAAACACTAACCATCGTTTTTTCCAAACTGGAATAAGAGTTAGGTTCTCCGAGATTAGTCTATACAAATTCGGCGTTTAATCTAGGTATAAGATCTTTTTCTTGTTTGGTCGAATCCGCCCTAAACGGACTATCATGCGGTTTTCATAATAGGTTAGATATTTTTTATTGAAGGCGTTTATGTATAATGCAATAGGGTTTATGTACGAGTATTACAAAAAACTCACATAATCCGAAGCGAAGCAAGGACGGGTCACTAGTAGGTAAAATATTCGATGACTTAATGAGATTGACTACTTGTACTTAAACTAAATTAAAAAGCCACCTGTGTATTTTTAGACGCAAAACAAATAGATGATCATAACTGCCGTTCAACTCATCCCAATACAGTTTAATTATTTATCCCGCGGGGCATCGCTCTGGGTGTTTGTTGACTCTCTTATTTCGATCCCGATTGTGCGTAACTCGGTGGACGACCGGGACATTTACTGTCCAAACAACAGACTTAATAAATCTCCCCTTGATTTCCGACATGGATCAGAGATAGAACGAGGAAGCGGGATTCAGGTTTGTGATAAACTGTCCGAGTTATAGCTGATGGGTTTTATTGTCAATCAGTTTATAGCCCTCTTTAAGTGTCGATTTGATTAGCGTTGCTGGGCTTTTATTTGACATGGTTAGTTTGGTCAATATGGGAGCGGGAACAGCTATTAGCTACCTACTTGTGTTCAGACTTGACTAGTATTTAGTTTGTACCTACTTATTCTATAAATTTATTATGTTAAAAGTAGCTATTTACACACGATTTGATAAACGAGATAATGTTATGATTATTCTAGATATCGGTGGGTAATAAAAAGATAATTATAAATAAGTTAGCCGTGGCCGATGTTAACCTGTCAGATCATTGAATTACAATTGACTATCTGTTGTTTAAAGGTTTCATGCATTTCTTCGCAGTATATGCATTGTCGGGCGGCTTGACTGACATACCTATGTAATAAAGAACAAAAATTGACGCATGTAACCTACAGTAGGTACCTAAGCGGACAAGTCCCTACTACCATTTCCAAATTAGCATAAATGATGAGCCACATACATCCCACTACCCGCTGTTCGCGGCACGACGCAAGGTGCTGCTGCCTGATCAACCTGCATACTGAGCTACAGGTGAAACGAAAGAATTTCACTAAGAGCGTAATGTGCAATCAAATATTTACGATAATTCAGGTTGTTAAGGTACTTATAGTGCCCCGGCCGTTAAGATGTCAATCCTGACACCTGTCATCGCAGTACAATTTATTACCTGAGGGATTGTCTAAAGAACTCGCAATCGCAATTTTGAAAATCGAAGGCTTGTCTGCATACAAAATGAAAACAATTGCTCCGCTTTGAAGTCTCTTGCGATTGCGAGTACGTTAGGCAATAGGCCAGCAGTTCTTGGGTTTCAGGTTATAATTTGAAATGACAGGTGTCAGGATTGACTTCTTAACGGGGGGGCACTATAGTGGCGGTAAGACTTAGTTGTTTAAGATAATCTCCTCGAAGTGTTTACGTCTCCCTAGAGTCCTCGACTAACAGTTTACATGCGGTACCAAGCCTGAAAGGCCGTCTACTGTCAGTCTGTATGATGTATGATGATGATCATGTGTGCTTTGTGGTAGAATGACCTGATGCAGGATCTGTCCGAATCGCTACTGACATTTTATCCTTTAACCTCTCGTTATTGTGTTCCGGTGTGGGGATAAAACAACCGGTTAAATTACTACCATAGAGGCGTTCCATATTACCTCAGAGTTTGCAATGCATGTGTGGCCTTAGGATTGCAGTCTTAAGATTGTAGTAATGAGAATGCAATTCATGTGTACCTATGGGTCAGAGCTCCCGCTTGCGATCGTGGCCTGTGTGCTCGTTTTCTTCTCCACGTCATTAAAGAACACTGAATTAACTGGATGCGTTCTACTTGTCGCCAGTCAGTTTTATTAGTTGTTAACTTTTTTGAATAATGTTATTTTCAACTTTAATTGACCAAGATAAGGTTTCATTCATCTGATACATGACGTAGCTTTTACGAGCTTCAATATTTCCTGATTTCCAATAAACTGCAAGTACATTTATGGCTACTTGCGCACCACAACACGCTGATTACGTATTTACAGTAATAGTGATTTAGCGCGGCAGCTGCGCCCGCGCTGATTCGCACGTGTGCTCGGTGTGAACTAAGTAAGTACTTCGCTTTGATCAACTTTGATCCTATTCACGAGGACTTAATTGGACCCAGATTCTGAATAAAGTGCTTGTGCAATGAAATGCGTCGTTAACCAAGTCGTGTTAGCCAATTGGTACATTTTGCCTGCAATCCATGAATAAATATCATGGGATGTCTCACAAATTGCTATTGCTAACTAGTCCCAAAGTAAGCTTTGGGTTTATCCTGTGAGTACTACACAAGGATAACCTTATTATGTAGAGAAATACATACTTAACCTATCTTTGCATGAAAATGAAAAAAAGGCGTGAACTCAAACCCTATTTGATTTTGAACACGCATTAAAAAGAATTATACGAAAAAATACAAAAAGTTGGTGTTATGTTATGAATATGATGGAAATATCCATCGCCATGCAAAAAATGGTTAAATACATAGAAAACATCCAAGTCTACGGAAGAAATATTCGCGCTCATCACACAAATATCTGCCCTTGCCGGGATTTGAAACGCAGGACCGCTAGATTGATAGCTAGCTTAATGAGGTGGTTCTGTTTTTTTCCAGAGTTTTTGTATATTATAATTAAGTGGTTATGACAGTCCCAAGTTCCAATAAAAAGCCGATGTAAAAAGCCCTCCTCATCATTGTTAAACACTTAAAAAACTTGAAGTTTTCCATTATTTGCAGCTTTTGACATTTTTTTCCAACATGAACCTGTGTTAAGGCAATAGATAGGTACTATTGACATTAAGTAATAAGTGCATAGTAGGTACCTACTACACACTAAAATTTGCAACCAAATAAGAGCAATTGAAAGGTTGAAAAATTTGCAATATTTGCAAAATAATAAAATTTTAAGTTAGGAAGGTGTGGCCTTCAGCCTCAGTACTTTTTGGCCAAGGAAAATGAAATCTATTGACACTGAAAAAACAGAGACGTGTTGAACAAAACGTTGCGGTTTTCCTAAGCGTCAATGCCACACGCAACGGTGCAGGGCCTCTTAAACAAGGAATTCATATATTTACTGCATAATAAATAAGTATGGTTCTATACAAAAAATTATATATTTTTAAAGAAAAAGTTACACTTTTGCTTTAACTTATTTTTAAATCGTATCTTTTCAAAATTTCATCATGCAAGAACTTCCATAGAGTAAAATATTTTCGCGTCGACGTGGAGCAGCTGTGGAGGGCCACATCTGAAAATCATCATCGAGAAACATCCTGTCTATCGTAAATAAAACATGTTTTTAACTCGCAGCGCACAATTTTTGAGTGCAGCACTTTCTTCTACTACAAACCTAGTGGTCCGTACCTACTTAGTTTGATACCCGGTCGGTAAGAGCAAATATTTGAGCAATTATAGGTACCTATGAATCGATGTATGAATGAGGAAGAAGCGAAAGAAATTTTTCAACATCGTAGCAAGTGGAAAGATGTGGTCTCTGCCTACCCCTCTGGGAAACAGGCGTGATTTAATGTATGTATGTATTATACGTATTTATTTTCCTTACGTATACCTACGTATTATTGTATTAAACCACTATTTATTTATCTGTTCAAGTATGTTCTACGAGGGTGAATTGAAAAGTTTTGAGCCTAACCTGTAAAATAAAGACTTGAGTTTTTATAACAATTTTATTTCTCTACATAGTCTCCAAAACGATCTATACACTTCTGCCATCTGGCTTCTAACTTCATTATTCCTTGTAAAAAAAAAGAATCTTCAAGGTGATCGAAATATTCAGTCACAGCTTCTTGTACCTCAATATCCGTCGAAAATTTCCGTCCTGCCAAGTGTTTTTTTAGGTTCGGGAAAAGATGATAATCAGAGGGGGCCAAGTCCGGCGAATAGGGTGGATGCGGCAACAATTCAAACCCACAGTTATGTATTTGTGCTATAGATTTCGCTGCAGTATGGACAGGTGCATTATCTTGGTGTAACAACACTTTTTTAGATATCATACCAGGTCTTTTCGTTTTAATTTCTTCACGCAGACGTTGTAAGAGGGTGCAATAGTAATCAGCATGTATGGTTTTACCCTTTTCGAGATAATCCACCATGATGACCCCTTTGCAATCCCAAAAAACTGAAGCCATTACCTTCTTCGCTGATAAAATTGCCTTAGCTTTTTTAGGAGGTGGAGACCCTGACCTTTTCCATTGTTTGGACTGCACTTTTGACTCCGGTGTATTGTGGTGGACCCAAGTCTCGTCCATAGTTATGAAACGACCGAGAAAATCTTGTGGGTCGCATTGAAACAGATCCAAACAATCCTGTGACACTGTATGGCGGGTGCGTTTATTTTCAGCTGAAAGTAGTCTAGGTACCCACCTTGCAGAGACCTTAGAAAATCCAAGATCCTTGGTGATTATGTTCTGTACTCGCTCATAGGAAATGGCAATTTTCTCTGCTATCTCTGCAACTTTCAACCGCCTGTCGTTCATAACCATATCTAGTATTTTATTGACATTTTCGTCTGTGGAAGCCGTTATTGGTCTACCACACCTGGGTTCATCTTCAACTGCTTCTCTGCCCCGTTTAAAGTCTGCTACCCATCGTTTTACGGTGGCATATGAAGGAGCGGATTCTCCTAAAGTCTGGCACATATCTTCAAAAATTTGCTTCGGCGTTAAACCTTTTTTTTGTAAGTACTTTATGACAGAACGGTGCTCAATTTTATCCATTCTACAGGAAACCGCGAACCTCGTTTAGTAAATCGATTACAAAATTTGCAATTGTGACATAAGAAAAACAAAAGATAGTGCATTATGATAAATAAATATGTAAGTGTTACGTGCCAGTATTATTTTTTCTTTTTAATTTCATTATCAACCTCAGGCTCAAAACTTTTCAATTCACCCTAGTACATTGATTCCCACAGATTTAGAAATGAAGTAATAAACTACCACTTAATTAAAGTTTAGTGGCAGGCTTCATTTTCGAAGAAAACGAAGCCGTTGGTTATTCTTGGCAGTATTTGCGTTAACTCTTAGAAATTCTAAGAATCAAGCGAACAGCCAATTGCAGCCGACTGTTAATCGTAATTAGTTCGCTAATGTTCTCTAATCGAAGACAAATGAATGCGATTATCATTTTATTAGAATTATGGTTGAACCACATGTCGCTCCTTTAGAATTATAGTGACCTAATTCAAAATTTTCAGCGTTCGACTTCGAGTCATAAATTTATTACTGTAAGGTACATGCGCCTTGTAAGGCCCTTTTTTTGCAATGTTGAAATAAATAAAAAAATTGAAAAAATTTAAGAAAACAAACTTTATCACAATATTGCTCATTTATTTATGAATCTAATCAACATAGGAATCAACATGTTTGATAAAATTTCTTTAACAAAACAATTATTTTTAAAAACTTCTAAACTGGGCTTTTTGAGGCACATATGTACTTATCATGGCCCAATATTAATTACGTAATTTTTAAATGCTATCAAAGAAAAAAATATATATAACGCAAAACTTAACATAATACTTGAGATTCTTACATAATCAGTCTGTTACAAAATTTTTTTTGGTCATAAATTGTACGGTGGGCCATGTTAGGCTTACACAAACTTAATCTAAATACAATACAAAAATGGCATACTAAAATTAGTAAATAACACTTTTTTGCCGTTATTCTAATAATAAATTTCGATAAAAACAAGGTTGTTACTTTAAATTAAAAAAAATATATATCCTCCGCAATTCGGTGGGCCTTATTAGGAGTACGAAAAAAACAGGAACTAACAAAAAATTCAAAGCATAATAGAGCATTTCTCAAAAAAATTGCCACTTGAAAAGTGACATCTCCAAATAAAAAATAATAATATATGTAGATAGAGAACATCAAACTATGCAATAATTAAATAATATTCTAATGTGTCCCAAAATATTTGTTTGGCGGTAGGTAAAGGATAAGATAATAAAAAATAAACATAAAAATTTACTTCTATTTTATCAAATTTTACTAAGTAAATACACTAAACATGTGAGAACTTTTATTTTAAACCTTAATAGAAAAAAGTAGGTAGTTAGGTATTAATTTAAGTTTAAAATAAGTTCCTATGGTCTAATACCTATCTAAAAATAAAAATAAAAATTATAGGTTACAAAGTAATTGATATAGCTAATAAGGCCCGGGGCCCTGGGCCATCTTGGGTACCCGAGTGGTGGGCCTTTATAGGGACTTTACCCGGTAGCAAGAACTTGCTTCTTTTAAATGAAAATTAACAAATAATACAAACAACACGTACCTTATCTGGAGTGCCCATAAGTCTAAGAAACTTTGTGTTTACAAACAATACGCAAATGGATGGTTTTTCTTAAAAAAAAACAAAAAGTTTGTGAACAACAGGTTATAACACGTAAGCCGTTTGTAACGTCACTGACGAACTGTCAACCATTGCAAAGATGGCGGCTCCCTTCCTTTAATATGAATTTGCAATTTTGTCTATGGTACTGACCGAACATGGGCGCGAAATTTAAACTCGTTCGTAGTTATAAAAGTATGAAATTTTGAAAGTGGGCCATCTTAGGAACAGGGCCATCTTAGGCGCAAGTACCTTAGAGACCTAACTCGAAATCCAAAATTTGCTAATTAGGTCACTATAATTCTAAAGATGCGATGTGTGGATTCGAATGATAAATTAAATTAGGTGGCACTCATGGAAGGGTGTTTTTCAGAAAAGAATTAAAAATGGTTACTTTTCCATTACGTTACGACAATTAGTCAAACATTTACACGCTACTGTCCTCATACGCCAACAGGCGGTATGTCACATTCAATAACCGAAGTTTCAATGCTAACTCGTTAGTAAAATGGTTGCATTTGCTACAGGGTGTTTTGTCTGAGATGCCACTTTTTTTGAGGCCTTAAAGCATTAATTAGATACCTAGGTAATTGGTCGCCACGTAATGGAAAAGTTACCGTTGATAATTTCAGTCCTTAACTATGAGTATTTTTTTTGGGAATTGCCTGAAAACGACTATACCTACTGCTAGGGTTGCCAGGTGGCCGTGAAATCCGGGATTGTCCCGGAATTTTGCGCTGTGACC
Source organism: Acleris laterana (assembly GCA_963966035.1). Taxonomy (NCBI): domain Eukaryota; kingdom Metazoa; phylum Arthropoda; class Insecta; order Lepidoptera; family Tortricidae; genus Acleris; species Acleris laterana. Next base: position 5,208,335 of record OZ014452.1, read on the forward strand.
CATGTTCAGTAGGTAATTTTACTTTGCTTTCCCGGGTTATCGACGCTATAGAAGTTCAGAAAAAAAAAGGTTATAAAGGCTAAGCGCAGTTTCTGTCGGAGTTCCTACTCTGCATGAACATGCATGAAGAATTTGATTCGCTCCGACAGTACCTAATTGTGTAGAGGCCGCTATCGCGGTATTAAGTAAACAGTATCGTAATGATTCGATCTATATCGGGTGCGGTCGATACGCCCCAGGTGCTTGCTGACAGTCAAAATAAACTCGTCCGTAATCGATTTGAGAGTTTAAAGCGATGTTATTTCGGTCAGTTTAGTCAGACTAGGTGGGCTGGAGTGGTACAGGGGGCTCTATATTGTTCACACATATTTACTGGAGGAGATGAAGTTCTTTTTACATTTTTATGAAATTCATCAAAAAAACATTTTGGAAAGAAATCCAATGTCTAGGTTAATCAATTAACTCGAGCAAAATTAAGTAGTGTAAAGTTTTATCCTCTTATTCACAAACGCGCAATAAATAAAGTACGGTCACGAGCGTTCATTTGGGACCCATTTTAAGAAAAAAAATGTGCTTGAAGTCGTCAATGTCTTTAGAGATGTCAAGTCATTTATAACTTTTAGGAAACTCGACCTTATTGTTGTAGAATGTCAGATTGACTTTGGACCTAAGGTGGATACCAAATTAAATCTCGTGACTGTAGCTACCTAAGCTTAAAATATGGTTTGTCTCTATCTTTCATTTTGACATTTGAATTTGACAAGGGGGTTAAGCGACTAATTTAATGAAATAGGGTACCTACCGATCCTTTTTATTTTCACTTAATTAGATATAATAATGACGTGTTATGTACCTATTAGAGACGGAGTTAATAGGTATTGATTACAAAACTAAATTTGAGGTTGCTTAAGGCAACTTTATGGCGCCAACCAAACCGGGTAGGTAGTGTTCTATCTATATTGGCACGGTAAAATTAGGTATATCTTTCTGTTCATTGTTAACCTGTGGTAAGTACATACCTATGTTACTAACGCGCCTGTAGGTATGTGAGTTTGTCATTTAAGCCAAGAGTTCTTTAAGTTCCTCAGGGTTTTCGTAATGCATGGTCTCCAGTGAGGGTTAGGTACATGCAGTGAGGAGTCAAATATCCTCTTTGCATCTGTTACACATGGAAGTAAAAAGGATGCTAGGTATATGAAGTAGTGGTACTAAATAAAAATAAAACTGTTAAAACTAGGTATTTACCTAATTTAACTACATTTCCGTGTATCTAAACACTTAACAACAGACGCCTGACGCACGCATGTGGGTAATAAAATTTAATTCAACTTGCAAACTCGTATAAAAATCATTAAACAGTACTTTATTGTAAACAACTGCAGTGTTTGAAACATCACTCAAACTCACTCGATAACGGTCCTGGCCTCGCCCATTTTGAAACAACCAATCGTGTAGCTGTATAAATAAGCCACGCCTACAGCGTGCGCTTGCGTTGATTTCCGTTTAGATCGTCAGTTTTTCAGATGCCGCGGTAGCGTTCGCATGTCAGATGACGTCTGTGAGTGAAGTTTCGAGTAAACTGAAGTTTAGTGTGGAGAGTATTCTGAGGAAGGATAAGGATGTTGAGAAGGGGGAGGTGAGGGGGCAGGAGCCTCCTTGCGCAGGGTGCGTGGCGGCGTTGTATCGGTGTTGTCGGGATGAGCCCCCCGTCCTGCAATTGCCACTGTCGCTGGCTTATACACACTTGCACCCTGCGTTAAGGCCTACCACTGGTAAGCAATTAATTGCGTTTTTACTTTTAGCTACTTATCTGGTTCCTTTACCAAAATGTCCAACCTACACACAATAAATAAATTGCAGTGTATTTTTCTTAAAAATTAGGTTAGAACAGTCAGGTTGAAAATACATTGATATATTTTAAAGAAAATAAAATTGATAAATACTTAAAACCTAGGTACTTAATTAAATTAACTAAACTTAGACTTAAATGACTTTCTGTCATAAGTAAATTTAATTTTTGGGTGAAGTTTATATTTACGACTCTAAGTAGGTTACATACATACATACATTAAATCACGCCGGTTTCCCAGAGGGGTAGGCAGAGACCACTTCTTTCCACTTGCTACGATCTTGACAAATTTCTTTCGCTTCTTCCACATTCATACATCGAGTCTTGCATGCACGTCGGTTTCGGGTAGGTACTTAAGATTCGGCTCTCTAGTAGGTATTTCTCCCATTTGAGTACTTTTAAAAAAAGTTACCTTTCTGTCTGGTGGGCTTACGTTAAATACCGGATATCTTGTCGCTACCTCCTGACGAGTCTATTATCACATTATCTAGGTTTTAGATTTTTAGATATTTGCATTGCATTATATTAGATATTATGATATTGCATTAATATAGAATATTATGATATTGCGTTAATATCGGGTTTAGGTACATAAGATAAGATGTGGTCCAATTTTCAGCCCATTCCATCCACGGAAACTCGTTCAAATTTGACTTGCAATATTTGACCTAAACTGACATACTTACAAATGTTGAAAATTATTGAAAAGGTTGTAAAATTACTTAAAATATCCACTAGCCTAGCCCTATACGTTCGATCTTATCGACAGAAGCGCTAAAATGGGTTTTGTACGCTCTGAGGAGACTACCTAGGTACTACTACTCCGGTGTATAAGCACGTTCACTGGTTCCCTCGTTCGACGTTACGATGACACCGTAAGACAAATTTTTAAATGGGTTTGGTTAGTGAGCGAGCATTGTGCCGTGCGGCGAGGCTTGTAAAACATATGGATGTAGATAAACACTATTTAGTAACGTTTTTATAGCAGCATAGTTTGCATTTTCAAACAAGAGATTTTAAATTACTTAGATAAAAAATGCTTTCCATCATTTCGTCCCGTGGCACGTAAAATAAATAGTTAAATAAATATTTTACGATATATGATGTATAGGTAACTCTAGTCTAAACAAAACAAAAAAACACATAACTCACGTGCCTGTTCTAGAATTTTGCTGTGCATAGAATCAAAACAAATGCAACAAAAATATACTGAGTCAGCAATGTCAACATTATGCAATAAGTGTCACCAAAGTAAATACTGATAATGACTCATTTTGAGACACTCAATATTTTTCTGTATCTATCTTCGTAAAAGACATCAGAACGAAGTGAACAGAGATACTTTAATTTGATATTTGACGCAATTTCGACAATACCTCGCATCCCCCTTTTTTTCGATTACCCAGAGGAAACCGTCGGTAACCCTATCTGAATGAGTACTAAGTTTCTAATTATTGGATTTTTTTGATTTATGTATGTATGTAAATACTTTATGGTACAAACAAAAGAGATGAAAATTATAAAATAGACCAAAATATAACAGGGATGTAGGTACAAACACGAACTTATCCCTTTAAGGCTTACAACGAAGAATAGCCAAATCAATACAACACTAAAAGTAATTTCTATAAATATAAATAGATAAATTATTAATTATTCTTACTTACCTACTGTATATTAGTTATTATAAATAAATGTACCTATTTATTTATGTTATTAAAAATTTCATTATAATAGATAAAAAAAACATAAACATATACATACTAATAATACTTAATGTAATAAATAAATATACATAATAAGCAGGAATTAAAAGTTTAAGCACAAGTGTCAAGCCAGAACTTCTTTAGTCTAGATTTAGGAGGCAATAGATTCCACAACCGCACAGCGTGAACCGAAAAGGATTTAGAATAAGGTTTATTAGATGGGGAAGCAAGGGAAAGATTGTCACTCGAACGCAAGCTATTTTGAGATAAAGTAGCCAGAAAGGCAAAACGTTCCGAAAGGTAGGTAATGTGGGGAATGAGGATAGAAAAGGATGTTAAAAAGCAACGATTAACGATTTATACTAGCTAGTTGTTGGCCGTGACTCCGTCCGCTTATAAAATTAAAGTATCACCCATGCAACCCTGTGATAATAAAGCATTCTATAGTGAAAGAATAAGTAATACCTATGCATTAGTTCATTTTACAAACAACAACAAAAAAAAAATTATGTTATGTAACTTTGTATACAGGTGTCCTGTATTTAGAGGTCCAAGATCAAACTGTATACTTACTTATGTATAAACGAGCCTTTGCACTTTCTAAAAAACCCAACATGGGTCCAGTAAGTCTTATATTTTTTGAGATAATCGTATATTACATAAATTTTGATATTTCGCATCAATCTGGATGGTTTTAGTTTTTGTTTTTCGATGATTTTAAGATTTAAGTAGCTAATTTTATTTATTAACAACTACTTATTGCTAATTAGTTACGCTATAGGAATAATATCAAAATATTTAACAAACTTCTGTAGTATTCTTTAGAATCAACGTCAAAGTTGCCATCTTGGACTTGACAAAAAAAACACGTCCGACTCTAGAGCACTGGTGCGGTGAAAAAAAAATTACCTAAGTATAGTAACCCCGTAACCTACTAGCTTTAAAACTACTTTAATGCAGATTTAAATTCAGAAAAAAACAAACTAAATTAATTAGAAACTTGAAAAAAACATGTCTAATTTCATAGCAAAGGGGTAGGTAGTTTTGTAGAAATACTAAGCAATATTACTTCAAATATTTCGACGTAACCATTAAGCACAGATCAAAGAATACAACCATAAGATAAACAGTAATTCACTAAGGGCCTGTTGTTTGATCAGTAGTTAAACTAACTAATCGTTAATATTCGAAAAAGGAATTGAAAATGATACATTTCCTTGAGATTCCTTCAAATTTTCGATTCCTTTTTCAAATTTTAACAATTAGTTAGTTTAACTACTGATCAAACAACAGGCCCTAAAAGTAAAAGTCGAGATTTCTTTGGAAATAAAGCAGGAATAGTTAAATAATAGAATATTCTGGTTCTAACGCGGTCCACAGTTTCTATTCAACACGGTAAAAACCAAATCGTGTTTGACCTGTTATCGTATTGTCAACGTTTTAATAGGTCTTATTTACTTGATAGTAATGGCGGCAGCGTTAAAAACACAGGTTAAAAACGATACCATAACAGGTCAAAAATACGATTTGGATTATACTGCCTAGAATAGAGGCTCAGACTTCCTACAGTACCTACCTACTAAAAACCAGCATTAGCTTACAACCGCACCGTTCCAGTGAGTTGACAGGTTTGTTCTTCTTCTATTTTAATAATGGTGGTCCACCGCGGTATTTCACAGTGATTTCGCCAGTGTCAAGTGAGTAGAGTAAATCAGTAAATATAATAAATCAAAAGTACAAAGCCGATCCGATCTTCCCTGCCCGAAGTTTACCGGATGATCCCCACATGTTTGTTATCCTGAAGTGACATCCTACGTTGGCCGTCGCTTAGCAAGATGGTTTTACGGTGTCTCTTGTTTTTACCAAGACTCATTTCATAGAACACAAAATTTCACAGAATTTCACTTCATCGTAACCTATTTTCAACTGTAGCCGTGTTTTTTTTAGGTTATCTTAAATATTAGTTCCCTACCTACGTAGGTTAGGTTGGATTACACTTGTGACTAAAATCTTGTGACATAAAATCTAAAATCCTGCGCCTGAAAAGCCTATCGATGGAATGAAAATTCTGCGAAGTGATACTATGTTCTATGAATTACGTGGACCATACTTATCACTAACACTTAAACGATTTAAGAAAGCTGAAAATGCAGGAATGGATGCGACTGTCTGCGGCAGCTTTCGTGAATCCTATAATTTTCGATAACGATTAACATTCACAAAATGTATCTTGTTTAGGTCCCCTCATCGGTTCGCCTGCCTGCAGGTCGCCGGTGGAGGGTTAAGTATTCCCAGTTGTCCACACTGTGGATAACTGGAAAAAAAAAACCCAGTTGTCCACGCCCTCGAAATGATGTGAACATTTCACACTGTTAAATTAACTCAGTTGTGTTAGTTTTGTCAGTTGTTAGTTGAGTCCTGGTTTTAAATCATGGCATGGTGAGGGCAGATATTTGTGTAATGAACGCGAGCATTTCTTTCTGAGTCTTGGATTCCATGCGTCTGTGATCCCGGCATCGTGGTGTTTACAAAACAAGAGTGAATAGGCTTTTTCCTGGGTAAGAGTGACCTTGACCTCGTCGTCACTTAACATCAGTTGACACAGAGGCCAAACGCAAAACAATTTTGGGTTAAAAAAAATATGGTCAAAATTTTAAATTCTTTTAGATTTCTGACGTTCGACTATACTGATAATTTATCCTTCTATAAAGTATACCGGCTGCCGCTGACGTCCCCCCCGCCCCAGCCCTCCCCGCGCTGCGACTCCTCGAGCGGCAAGCGCAAGCGCTCGTGGTCACGCGCAGTCTTCAGTAATCTGCAGCGCAAAGGGCTGGAGCGGCGCTTCCAGATCCAGAAGTACATCACCAAGCCGGACCGGAGGCAGCTGGCGGCGACCTTAGGGCTCACTGATGCTCAGGTACATTCCTGTACAGTCAACCAATTTGATTTCTAGGCCACTTTGGACTATGTTAAAGTGACGTTGTCAACCAAAACGTAAGAGACTCCCTATGATTTGGTTTACAACGTCACGTTGACAAAGTCCATAGTGGCCTAGGAATCAAATTGGTTGACTGTACATGTTGAGCAAGGACGGACCTATTCGTTGTGCCACGGAGGATTCGAGTTTTGTCGACCTAGGCATGTGTGTATTGTACTTAGCCTGACGATTTTCAAATACACTCTCCTAGATTTAAGCTACATAAGACCCTTAAATTTGTATTAATAACTTGGCAAGAAAGAGTTTAATCTCAGGTGAAACTACAATATTCTTAAGTGGCAACAATTGCAATAAGGATTTATTCTCGAGTAAAAATTGGACCATGTTGCTCATCTTTGAGAATCACTGTTTGGTCGTGTCATCACATCATGCAAGTAAAGAATGGAATAGGTACCTATCTGCAGTTTCGTATAAAGTGCTTAAAATTAGCTCCCCTACGACTTCTTATCTATACACATTTTTGGCATTGTCCTAATCTATTTTGCCGATAAAAGAAAAAAAAAAGAGTGGCTTTCTAGGTTATATTTTGTTGACTCTACAACAATATATTATTAATATTATTATGTTGTGTTTACAGGTAAAGGTGTGGTTTCAAAACCGTCGAATGAAATGGCGGCACACAAAGGAGGGCCGCGCGGGCGCCGCGCCGGGCCGCGACGCCGAGTGCCCGCCCGAAGACAACGAAGATATCGACGTGGACACACTTAGCGAATAGACAAAGATACACCGTTCAGACCGAACTTAGCATGTCAAGTGAAGAATGATATTATTTAATCTTATTGTTTTGTTTTTAAGATTTAAATGAATTCGTTTTTACTCATTTTGAGACACGGAAAAAAAGGTTAATTTAAGCCGGCGGACACCACAATGTAGAGGGACGATTACATTGTGGTGTCCGCCGCATGTGTGGCGACCGCAACAGTGTAAAGACGACAGTAGTCTCCCGTATTCGATCGTGACGCCTGCGATTTCCTTATTGCGAAATACGGCGTATGTTGGCCGCATTAGGTCACCGCATGAGACATTAATCGGACAGAATAGTGTAAACATGGGTATGTCCCATTTGCTCCATGGAACTTTGTATTAAATATTACAGGAACAAATGGGACATACCCGTAAAGACGACGTTTATTGATCGAACCCGTCCGAGTCGTAGGGTCACCGCATTAGGCAGATGACAAACTACTCTAAAGACGACGTCAGGTTGACCGAAGGAAATTGAAACTGGCTATAGATTCTATCATTATTGTCAGTGATCAAAATTGATTACTACGTGTTTAACCTTCTTAACGCCAACATATGACGGATATATCCGAACCACGGTCACATCCACAGTGTACTTACGGGCTATGTTGTTTTGTGCAAGCACTGCAAATTACGAACTTTTCGTAATGAGTCCGTAAGGTTGAAATTCGCGGTGCTTTTGGGCTGTCTTTAACAGGCGAGTGACGAATTTTGTATTAGACAAGAGGTTAAAACCCTGAACTAATAAAAATGAAAATGTTTTAAATTAAATAGTGTTTATTTAAGACTGACCGTACATATTGTAAATAAGAGCTGAATACGATGTATAAATGGCGATAAAAAAATGCAAATGAAGATATTTACAATATATCTATGTTTAAATATACACTGTATTTGTACATAAACTTAATATATTATAGTATGTAGTAATTTCATTTATGTAGGGTAAAACAGTCCTATTGTTGGCACTCTACCTATTATTGTCACTACTTTATTTTCACGGTAATAAAAGTTGTATTTCTACTATCACTGAGGTCGGGATGAGACCAGGGCCCTTGGCATATGGGGGCCATATCGAAGCTAGTTTTGCAAGCCAGGCTATTGAGCTTATAATGCTGGTTCCGCCACTGAGGCGGTGAGGCCCCTAGGCCGGAGCCTTGTAGGAGTAGGCGAAAAGCCGGCGTTGCTATCACTAGGTGTTGATAAGTTGATAACTAGTATTTCGAATGCCAACAACTGGGTGTTTGACCCTAGTTCAAGGGAGTTATCGCTATTATGATTTGTATTTAGGAATCCGAGAGAGAAATATTGAAATGGGACATTTTGAGAGATAGAAAAAACTAAAAATTACAACGTACAAATAAAAATAAAGCTAGTTTCCTAATGATATGAATTTGTGAAATTTCATTTACCACCTACTTTGGCATCATAACTTAACAACCATTGTACCTAATAATCAACTAGTTTTACTTTACTCTTGTAGCCGCTAGAGCTTTCCCTGTCGTAGTTGCTGTGGTCTTCTTGTCTCTGGTTCCACCGCGGGGGCTCGTAGTTGTGCTCGGGCCCCGGCCGGCCGCCCTGCCCCCTGTACCCCCCTCGGGGGCCGTAGGGCCGTCTCCGCGCAGACGAATAACTATCCTGATTCCACCTACTCTCGTTGTTCTGGCTGTGTTCATGGCGGTTGTCATAGTTACGGTTGTGGTATTCTCTGTTGGGGTACCTGTCGTATCTGTGGGGAGGGTAGGCGCCGGGCGGTCGGTCGTCGTCGCGGCTCCGGTCGTCTTTGTTGTAGTGGTCGTTGTCGTGCCGCTTCCTGGAAGCTTCGGCGGGAAAGTGAGAGTAGCCGTCATGTTTTTGCCTGTAGTACTCTGGCGGGGGCTCTCTGGGGGGCTCCCGGTTGGTCTCCCACACTGGGATGCGTTTCGGCTGCGGCGATGGACTTTTTGAGCGGCTGCCTTCGTCTCTTTTATTATCTTTTGCAAGCGAGTCTCTGTGGATAAATATACTACGTTACAAACAAGAATGCAACAGCTTTAGATACATTGTTAGTCTCTTATTATCGTTTAGCTAGGAAATTTTAGTAAATTCATAATATTTTTACGTAGTGCAAATGCAAATTTTAAAGCATATCCATGCGTTTCAAAGAGGGCTTTGTTTTGCAGACTGCGGCGTTAACGCAAGCTTATTCTCACCTTGACGATCCACTGTGGCTCCTGTCCGAATCGTCTTCGCTCGATCTTCTATTCTGCTGGTGACGCATCTCACGTTGCCTGTATTAAGAAAACATTATTGTAACTAATATTCCAAGAATTATAATAATATGTAGTATAATGATTTCCCAAAGTAGGATAATAAAGAAGAGTACCTATGGTGTTGATAAAAAAACTTGTCTAAGTTGACCCACGTGTTCGTAGACATTAGGCAGTGTTAGGTACCTTTTTTTTTGGCCGAGTCACAAGACGTGCAGGTAAATTATTAAGATATAGGTTATTATTATTTTTTACAGACAACTTCATTTTTATTCATTTTTACTTTAAATTCTTGAACGGCTGGTTTTGTCTTTTTCTCAAATTTTAATTACATTATACAACTATGTTAACGGGCATTTTCACTAAAAAGTGTACCCAATTAAGGACTGAAATTAAGGAACTTTAACTTTGTCAGTTTTGTGACGAAAATTAGCCATACAATGCGGCCGTCAATGTATAGCTAATTTTCGTCACAAAACTGACAAAGTTAAAGTTCCTTAATTTCAGTCCTTAATTGGGTACACTTTTTAGTGAAAACGCCCTAACCCGACGTAACTTTGGTCCCATTAAATAATTTGTATTAACAATAACTGCTATGTTAGATGCTTGTTGTAAAAATCTTGGGCAGGTTTAGCTCGCATGTTGTACTGGAGGCCCCAGACAAAATGCTTAACGCTAGCGTTAATAATTTTCGAAAACAGACAAAATGTATAGAAAAGACTGAGTGGTGTGTAGTAGTGTGAAGGTGAGTGGTGTGTGTGTGTGTGAGACAGACTTGCGGCGCAGCTTGATGGCGAGCTCGCGCATCTCCTCGTCGCGGCGCGCCTGGCGGCGGTGCTCGCGCTGCGTGCGCTCCGCCTCAGCCCGCTTGTCGGCGCGCACTGCAACACGCCCGGACGTTACGACCCGAGATACGGTACCCTCCAAACTACTCTGCACTACCTAAGGTACAGTCGACGCCGTAAATATGTTTTTACTTTAGCGTCATGTTTTAACTGCCATTTGAAATTGTCATAGCGGGTAAAGTGACGAGGTACTAAAGTGTAAACATATTTAAGGCGTCGACTGTACCTAACTGAAAAATAGTAGTCGAAGCATTCTATCCTCTATTGGTAGCCATCTAGCCATTCCATTTAAAATACTTATACTATTACTACGCAGTTACACGCAGTTTTGAACGTGAATTTTTATACTGGGATTATTTATAAAATATCTCACGAGTAGATAAACATTTAAGATAATCCTGAAAAAATAACAGTTTCTAATATCCGTAACGACTTGCAACCTAAATCAGTTAATGACTAAAATAATTATGTCACACAAAATAGACTTTAAGACAAACTATACTATCATATCTTCGGCCAAGCTATATTATACATATAAATACAATAAAACCATAGTATTCATTGTACTCGGCTATCTATATCTTTCACTCTCTCTGGGAGAAATATCATAGAGTTAGATAACTTTAAACAGTTGAGTACTAAATACTATAGTTTTACAGTACATTGACCGAAACGAACAACTGAAAACACTACTTAAATCAAATGTATCAAATACATTATTGGTAAAAAATATAAACTCACGTTGCCTTGATAATTGAGCCTGCATTTTCTTTTTGAGCTTTTCCTTCAGCGATTGAGTCTCTCGCACCGAACCCTGTAAGACAGTTTGATTAAATTATTTAAAGGTAATATACTAAGAGCCAACTCTTTACTGAGAAGAGCTCTATGACAGTTGTCTTGGTAATTGGTACAGTATCCGTCAATAATACATTATCCAGCGTTGAAAATTGTATAACTGCTGGCGACTGTACATGCTACGATAAAAAGATTTCCAAGTTTGTATACGATTTGAGGTCATTTTTTTTGCGACTTTGCTATTGTAAATACCTAGTAGCCGTTTAAGCTCATACACTTTACATCTTTAATCATAACATAATAATATGATCGACAAATGCTTTCGACGGTAATGGTTACATAATGTGGTATCAGAGCATCGAATAAACGAAATGCTTTTTCTAACAGTGCAGTTTACTAAAGAAAAATGAAGCAACATAGTTGAGAGATACCAGTTCCCATATGATGGTATATTGGTGCCGATGTAGACAAACTTGTATCAAAAAGGTTTCAGTCAAGAGGTTAATACAGTTTAATTGAGCTAGTTCAATTTGATGCTTTCTTAGTCAATAAATGTGACAACTAAGCAAAAAAAGATTTTCGGATTACTACTAGTAAATCAACTGTTCTAATGTGAAAGCGTACAAATTCAAAAGCAAAATGATTCTTACTGACTTTGGAGCTGGATCCAGTTAATCGTAACTGATTCTGGTTTGTGTTGGATCTCACCGCCGACCTGGAATGGAAATCTAAGTTGAAGCAATATCTCAAGATACATCCCATACGATGCTACTGCTATGCTCTGCTAGATTGTTAACAGCAAATCAATGGCCAATTATATTAATAGTAAATCAATGGGCAATTATATTAATAGTAAATCAATGGGCAATTATATTAATAGTAAATCAATGGCCAATTATATTAATAGTAAATCAATGGGCAATTATATTAATAGTAAATCAATGGGCAATTATATTAATAGTAAATCAATGGGCAATTATATTAATAGTAAATCAATGGGCAATTATATTAATAGTAAATCAATGAGCAATGATATTAATCGGACTAGCGACGACTGTGCGTGACGGCGGCAGCGGCTGCGAGGAGCGTCGAGCGACAAACAAATGCATAGATTTTTATGAAGTTCACGCCGGGCCGCAGCTAAGCCAGCGATGCCGTAAGAAAGTAGGTAGGTACCTATTTCTACAATGATGTTAACAATAGTAAAAAGTAATGGTACAGTATGCTTTTGGCAGAAGGTTCAGTTCACTTTTCACAGAAAAATCACTTTTTTTTTTAAATATGTGATCATCGCGACCCATAAACACCCGTATCACCAGAGGAATGGCCGGTAGTTCAATGTTTAATTTTAGCGGCGACTTCGGTTTATATTTTTAGCATATGATAAATGGGTGAATTGCAAAAATATTGTACATAGTTAAGGGCTCAATTAAAAAATCCTTAACAATCCTTAACTTTTTCCTTTGTGTAACGAAGATTAGCCATATAATCATATGGATAACTTTCTTTACACAAAGGAAAAACAATGGAAGAAAGTTAACGTTGTCTCAATTAAGCCCTTAACTATGTACAATATTTTTGCAATTCACCCAAATGATAATGTTGTAATGTATGGGACATTACAATTGAAATTAAGTATAATGTGTTTGAGGGCCAGTAAGGTATAATATTTTTAAGTAAATAACATAATTACCTTGAACATAGAGACAGACGATATCCAGTTAAACAAAAAATAGTAGTAGTAAAAAAAAGAAATTAACTAAACGTATGTAACATCTGTTGATAAAGGACACAGACAATCCTGTTTGAACAATGCTTAGATACCAAAAAAAGGATTCTAGATTTGTTACAGATCTGATTAGTGCCCCTCCCGTTGTCTGCTTAAGCACTGATCCAGTGCAAAGACACATGATCAAAATTGAATTTGATTTGAAGTTAAAGACGAGTTCAATAGAGTCTAAAATATTTTAATTTTTTCAATCCCTGTGAACCTATTAAACCATAGACATTTATCATTCATTGAATATAAGTGTCTGTAAGAATTCTCATTTTTGGGACAAGCATTTTTGCACAGCCGTCATCTATTCGTCAGGACAATTCTAACAACCCCTTACACGAGGTTTATCATGTGTAATTTAGGAGTTCCTATGGCCACGTCCGGTCAGTCTCCATCATCAGACGAGCTCGATGGTACTACATTATTGTATTGTCATCAGAAATAAAGGCGTACTTATGCAAATTTTCAGCTTCATCGGAAACCGGGAGGTGGGTCAAATTTTACTTGCAAGAATTTACATAAAGTTAAATAAAAGCTTGTAAAAAAAGTAAAAATCAGTTCTATCCGCATACAGACGACGGGTTAATATTTCCTCTGGACATACCCGAAGTTAACGTTTCCAAGGCCTAATTTTCTGGCTGAACACATATCCGCATAAACGGCGTCAGGTCTACTTTAGTCCTATCAGATAAAAACATAATTTAAATGCAAACAAGCCTTTAACAATAGTTCCCAAGGAAAAGCAAATTTTCTTTCTTCTAGTTTGTATAAACCACCTAATCAAAATTCATTATACAGATGTAGTGAAAAATCCTTCCCCATCGTTTTATGTCTGATATGTTCGTATTTATCTAGCTTTCTCAATTAGCTTCAGTACCCATCAATATGCTAACTGAGAAAGCAAGATAAATACGAAGTTATCCGACCAAAAACTATGGGAAAGGATTATTCACTACATCTGTACCTAATTATAAGTGCCGTTGTAACGAGTGAATGTAATAAAGAAAGGTACTCACTCACGTTGCGGGTCCCCGGGCGCCTCGCTGGAGTCTGAGTCGAGCTCGAGCTCGCTGGAGGACTTGTCCTCCGCGCGCCGCCCGTAGTAGCGCGGGACCTGCCGCCCGGCCGGCGCCGCGCCGGAGCCCGGGTCGCCGCTACAATAACACATTTCAAATGTTCAAACTAAAACATTCGCTTAAACTAAAGTCTATACTTTTAGGTATTTAAAAAAATGTACACATTCCAAACCACGTGACATTGTTAAACAGCCAATCAAAACTGTTATATCGAACTTTGACGTACGACGACTTTGACGTCAGCCAATAGAAGCACAACACTGTCTGCTTCTATTGGCTGACGAACTATATCACGTGGTTGTTTTGTTTACATTTTTTTAAATGCCTAAAAGTATAGACTATAAATGGACGTAGTTTTGCAAACGGGAACCAACCCACAAAGATTTTGCAAACTGGAACCAACCCACAGTATTCAGCGTTACAGTTGACATTTTACTGTCAAATCTTTGTGGGTTGGTTCCCGTTTGCATAACTACGTCCAAATAAGGTCACCGGTCCGGTCGGGCGGGGCTATTCCGACTGAGGAATAAATGCGACTTTAAACCTTTTGAACGCCAAAGGCGGCCGCAGACAACTGAAACACACAACCACAGCAAGCGGCCACAGCAAGTTGAAGATTAAGAGTTTTTTTTTTGTAAAATCAATTTGTTATTTACGTAGCAAGCATAGCATGGTGCGTGGGTGACACATTTTGTTTTTGACGCTAAGCGTTCAAAAGGTTAAATATTTTGAAAGAATATACTTACGTTTTAAAACTATTTTTGCTGCCTTTTATAGAAATTTCGAGGCATTTCGAATGGCGAAATGGAATGGCATTTCGAAAATAGTGTTAAAACGTTGTGTTCCCTTAAAAAAAGTATAAAGCATAGTACCCCTCAGCCGGAATAGCCCCGCCCAACCTTATATCGAGGACGGGCAATAAGCAACGAATAATGTTACTTTAGCTATAAACCCACAAGTACAACTGAAATGAGGTAATTTATTTTTACCTACTGGGAGAATTGCAAAAATATTGTACATAGTTAAGGACTAAATTGAGACAACGTTGACTGTCTTCCATTGTTTTTCCTTTGTGTAACGAAAGTTATACATATGATTATATGACTAATCTTCATTACACAAAGGAACAAGTTAAGGTTTGTTAAGGATTTTCTAATTGAGCCCTTAACTATGTACAATATTTTGCAATTCACCCTTCTGTCAAATTAAAATGTCAGTAGAATTTTAGCTATTGAAGAATCGTTTATTTAGTGCAAAAAATTTAACAATAATAATAAAATTAAAAACAGTGGGAAATTAATTTAGAATAAAAACAACTATTGTATCGTTTCTAAACCCAGCAGGAGCCGAGAGAGCCAGTGTCAAAAACTACTTGATTTCTGTCTTAAGACACTAAAAATTTGGTGCCACTTTGAATAGTGTCAGACATGTGCTGTAAGGCTGATCCATGGTACTGTGCAATTTATGATGTAATATTTTTACATCGTTTTGGCCGTTGGAAACTCGGGTAAAGAACAAAGAGCGTTTGTTCTAGGCGCTAAGTAGCCAGGTGCAGAAAAAAAAACACAAATTTTATTAAACAATTTCACGTGATCAGAAACACTGTTCTGCAAGAGATGTCAAGACCGGTACAGTGGGACATGTTTGTCGTATGCATCCGGAACAGTGGTGAGCCAGAATTGTCAGGATGGCCAACGGAGCAGCCGCTTGTTTTGGTGCCTCGCCCTGTATTAAGATGCTTTCCAAGATGAACTTTTAGAATCTACAGTTCTTTAAGGATGTAATGGCCATGTGGTTGCCGGCTTAGAATAGTACCACTCTATGTGTTCTTGTGGAAGTCGTAAAGTACTGTTAGGCGATGGGCTTGCAAACTGCCACTAATATACACATGGTAAACATCTTAGCCTGTCTGTGCAAAATGTGGTTATAGAATTAACAACTAGTTGTCAGAGTTGTCGGTAAGTAAGTCTGTAGCTCTCTGCCTACCCCACTCTGGGATGAAGGCGTGAAGGTATGTATGTATGTATGGCCCACTATTAAAAAGTCTGTTAATTTTCAGATTTAGACTTACCTGAAATGAATCGTAGGTATCTGTAAGTTAATGATGTTCAACCCAACTAAAACAACAAACTATTCAACTAGCTTACCTTTCATACGACAACGACCTGGAGTGATTACGTTTTGCGTAACTGTGGAAAATAGTAAAAGAAATAAATAAACATGAGCAACTAATAAAAATATCTCTGCACAAGATCGAAATTATAAAACGGAAAGGAAAATTTAGTGCCTGTTATATAATGTTAAGCTTCTTAGGGAATTAAATGGATTACATCACCAGTAATTGAAAAAAGGTAAATGGCACTCGCGCGCATCATGTGACCTGAATGAGTTGTCTTATCTAGTGGGATCATAGTGCTTAACTGGTTTTCACTACAAACAATCCATTTGCAATCGACTTTGATATTGTTAAGTCTACAAAAGATGAATACAAACTTTGGGGGACTTCGGGATCTCCTATTTCTATAGTTCCACTGCCTTGGTGACCTTGACCTCGACCTTGATCTAGTCCTTCTTCGGGGGCTGTAGGACCGTGACCTCGACGAGCGTGACCTTCGTAAGGACCTTGACAAAAAAAAAGAATTTACTAGGTTATTAGATGAGTCAGAATGGCGGGTGTACCAAAGCAAATATAAAATAAACTGTACTAAACAAACGTACTCAAAATGTACATATAGTTATTACAAACTGAAGATACACCCGCCAACTTGTCTGTTAGGACGACGGGTGTATGTCAATATACAGTCAACGTTAAAAATAAATATCCGCAAAATCTTGCAAAAATATGTACACATAGAACTTATTGCCATAAAAAGGTCTGTATACACATTTTTAAGACTTTGTGGTGTATACATATTGGTATCGTTGGCTGTACCATGATCCTACCAATTATTTATTCACGTAATATCTAAAAAAGAAAAAATAAATTTACTTTATTATTATCAAGCTAATATTTGAACAATCCGGTTTGAGGTTTCCGAGTTATACTATACTACTGTAACGTGTGTGTATGTACCTTGATCTTGACCTTCGAGCCGAACGTGACCTTGACCGTGAAGGACTGCGCGAGTACGAGGCAGAGTGGGTCCGCGAGCGGGGGCGGTGAGGGCCCATAAATGGCCGGGGCCCTTGGTACGTTGGAGACCTATAATAAAATGTATTCAATCAAAAAAAGGAACTAAGTCATTTGACAGGTTATTTTAGCTCACTCCTAAAAGCACTTGTCCCACCGCATATACGTGTCTCTTTTACTGACACGGGATCTTTTGTTCGTTACTTGAGCGAAAAAAACGATAGCCAATGGCTTTCTCGCCGGCAGTGGGACAAGTGCCTTAATGTTATATCACAAAACAATAAGAGAGAGTCTACATTAACGGCCAAATACTTTATAGTTTTCTTTAGTTTAGTTTAACAAATCCTCATAAATAAATTGGATTATCTTTTTTTAAAGCAAATTTAAATTGAAACTTATTTATGTTTTTTAAAGCACTTGCACTCTTTAGTTATACATTACATCAAATATTGCCGATAGTAGTGGTAATTTCCATTAATATTTGCAGGTAAATAATGAACGGTAGTTGGAAAGCTAAATCATGCATACAAATGTTAACAGATAAATTAGTGTCGGTCAAAAATATATTTATGGTGCTGGCTTTTGTATCCAACTGTACTTTTGCTTTTGCAAAGTCATTATCTGCGAAGTCACTAGTGAGTCCCAACTGTGCTATGTATAGCAGAGTTACAGTCAACACCTTTTTTTTGCAACCGGGTTTTAAATAGACTTGAAAATTTTGACCCATAATAACATGGCAAGTAAAATAAGGTTGTAAAATTAGGGTACTGAACTAACCTTGTTGGTGGTTTCCTAGCAACATCAGCATACAGGAGTTCTGGTTTCAAGTTTTGTTTTAACTTTTCAGCATACAGAGGTCGCACTGGAGGTGCTGTAGAAAAAACAACTTATTGAAATTTATTAAAACTTCAAACTGATTCTTTCAGAAAAAATGTTTTCATGTCCACAAACTACTTTACTTTTATAAACGTGGGTGTTATGCATGAACCATAATATCGTTTGACCTAAAGTCATATCCCATTATCCCATAGCATGTTTGTCCTAAGTAATGTTTGGCATAACCATAACATACATTAGTCATAATTACTGATTTGTCATAATGTTATTTCGTCCTAAAAATCATTAAACAAAATTTTTAATTAAATAAGCGTTTAAATACCTAATCTTATTGGCACTAATTATGAAAGTCATAATGCACAATAAATAAATAAATAGAGCAGAAAAGGGGGACGGGGAGGCGGAGCCCCCCATTAGAAAACCCCGTTCGTTAGTTACAATTTGTCCCACAGAGCGGAAAGTTGAAGCCCGCGAGCGGGGCTTCGTTGACTTGCTGACAGGTGCTCTTCTCCTCCAAAACCACCACCTAACACCCCTCCCCTCACAACTCCCTTTCTCCTCAACCCCTTATTATATCAAAGACATACTCCTTTTACTATATTTTGTGCAATTAGCCTCTTACACACTGAGACGTGCAGGTTTCCTCACGAAGTTTTTTCTTCACTGTAAGAGCATCGGGATAATGTAGTTAAGTTAGAAAAACTCATTGGTACATGGTGACCGCGGGTTCAAACTCGGTACCTTCACTAGGACACCGACGCTCCTTTACATAAGATTTTGTTTTTTTTTTATGGCATCGAGTAGACAAACGAGCACACAGGCCACCTGATGGTAAGTGGAAACTGTGACCCATAGACATTCGCAATCACAAGACTGCAATGCAATCCTAAGACTGCAAATGCGTTGCCAACCCTGAGGCTAAGATGGAATGCCTCTATGCTAGTCATTTCACCGGGTGTCTTATCCCCAAACCGGAACACAACAATGCGAACACTGCTGTTTGGCGGTAGGTTAATGGATAAGATGGTGGTAGCGATCCGGACGGACCCTGCACAAGGTCCTACCACCCGCAAAATATGATTGACCTATGAAATGACAATAATATAGCAGGTTTGAGCGACTCACGCGGCTTGACCTCGTCGTCGTCCCCGCCGAAGGAGGTGATGAACTGGATGTGTCCGGGCGCGGGCGAGGGCGAGCGGGACGGCGTGCGGGAGGGCGCGCGCGCGGGCGAGCGCGGCGCCGCGTACGACGGCGGGGACACCACGCGGTGCATCAGCTTCTTGTCGCTGGGGGGGGGGACTACAATGTTAGCCACTGCCCATAAAAGCCAAGAGGGGGACCGTACATTTGATCAACAAGTACGATTGATTGACAAACGTATCATTTCGCATTGTAGTGGAGGATGAAAAAGTACTAAGTTCCAGCCTCTTCAGATTTTATAACGAAAAATAACAACAATTGAAAACATGAAAATTGATAACTAATCAGTGCATTCATCATTAGTCATTACATATTACGGAGCTAAATATTTAAATAGGTAGGTATGTTAAATTACGTTACATTTTTGACAAGAACAAAGATAAAAAAAAGAGTAATGGGAACACTTTGCAAAATGAAAGTTTGTCAAATGATGATTTGGTATAAAATTAGTGAACAGCCAATAGGGTAACAGTGCGCTAGCTCCTAGAAAGTCCTACGGATGTGTACCTACTTCACTCACTCGCTCTTACGCCCGCCATACACAGACTGCTTGAGCAGTCAGAACCGATTGCACTTGGTTGCTATTTGTCGATTTGCAGTTTTAATGCTCTAGAAAGTGCAGATTGTCCAATAGCACCCCAGTGCAGTCGGTCCTGACTGCTTAAAGCAGTCCGTGTATGGCAGGTTTAACATGTTCTCACACGATTCGAACAAACCTTACCCGAATTCGAAAGACTTTTTAGGACCTTTCCCAATTTTCCATAGCCGTATCCAGAAGAAACACACTTCTTAAATTAGTAAGTGTTTATCAATACCTCAGAAATTGTCCAACTTTTTGACATGAAAGGGAACCCTATGTCTGTCTCCCGGTTACTTCTAAATCTACTCTGTACATATTTCACATTGGTCAGTAGAAGTTGATCCTTGAAAAAGGTACAAACATACTTTTGCATTTATAATAAAGTATACTATTGATATTTACCGGTGCGCCCTGCGCTCGCGGCGGCTCTTCCGGCCGGAGAACATGGCCTTCTCCTTCTCCTCGCGCAGCAGCTGCTTGTGGTGCTCCGCGTCGTCGGCGTCGCCCGTGAGGAACGAGAACAGGTCGCAGCCCGCCATGCCGAACAGCGGGCCCACGCTGTTCAGCGAGTGCGCCTGGACTCCGAGAAAGCTTGTTTAGATTGAATTCTGAACGTCCAAATTGTAAGATAAAACTGACCGCTTATCAATAGATGGCAATTCAGTACATAATCATGGAAAAAAAAAACAATGACAATTTGTTTTCAATTTTGAAATAAGAGAAAGTAGACTATATTTGATGGCCTATGGATTCTGATTCAAATACGGTTGTATTTAGATTATGTTTCAAGAATATGGATTATCAGTGTCAAGAGTTCATGCAATTGTATTATTTTTGTAATGCACAATCAACTCAATGTTGATGCATGAAAATCATTGTCCACATTGTTGACATTGTGTGATTGTTATGTTTTGAATGTTTGTCTAATCTATTTTTAACAGAGTTCACTGATCCTGTCCGATTGAATAGCTAATATCCAAACAAGTAGGAAGCAGTAATTTTAATTATTATCATTATCATTTTCTATTATCCCATGCTCCCTCCTTATGATCAGTAAGTACTAAGAAATTGTGTGGAGATAAGGGACGCACTAGACGCACAGTGGTCAGATTTGCGATGTACTGAATAAGGGCCAAATCAAAAGCACCCGAAACCGACGTACAGTCAACCAATTTGATTCCTAGGCCACTATGGACTTTGTCAACGTGACGTTGTAAACCAAATCATAGGGAGTCTCTTACGTTTTGGTTGACAACGTCACTTTAATAGTCCAAAGTGGCCTAGAAATCAAATTGGTTGACTGTACGTGCATGAAGAGGTTGATGAATGTAGAGGAAGCGAAAGTTGTATGTTTAGACCAGTGAACCTGGCCTTCCAGTCTTTGCCTACCACGTTGGGAGACAGGCATGAAGTATGTGTAGTACTGACGGGTAGCCAATTATTATCTGGGGCCTATTGCATGATAAATAACAAGCCCTATAGCAGATACTTCCCCTTTCAAACTCCCGCAGAACAGTTGAACAAGAACTAGATAGACTATAATAATGGCCAACTCATACTTACATTTGTTTGCTTTGTTATGTAAATTTGACATTTTTCCATACACATTCAAAATAATTATTGTTATCATTAAATTCAGATATCGCTTTCATATGAGCTACAGTTTGACTTATTACAAGACTGCACAAGAAAAGAGTGGCAAAGTTTCAAGATTTTATTGTTCCATGGCTGACAACATTTTCATGTTAAAAAATTAATATCTATTTGTAAAGCAACTATTTTAACAAAACCATATACATTGGCAATTGTAAAAATATAAAAATATATGATAAATTACACCAACCATCTTAAATGCCAGAGACAAAACTCGAGTTCCAAGAAAAGAAAAAACAGTAACAGTACAGATTACATTTTACAAGCTTGGGCATGTAAAATATACTCAAGTTGCATTTGACCGTGGCATTTAAAAGGTTAGTAAAAAGATTTCTAATAAATTACCTGTGAAGCTTCCATCTTGTTGACATCAATACTCAAGTCCACATCAATGATTTCCAAATCAGAGTCGTCATCAGAATCCTCCGGTTGCTCTGTTTTTTTAACCTCAGGTGGGCCTGTAATTTAATACTAATGGCATCAAAATTGCCAGACCAACAAGTAGATTATGCTGACCCAAGAATGCCTGCAAGCATCCCAGCAGATTGAGAAGGTACATTAGTAAAGTTGCATCTACCAATGGAAGTGGAGCAAGAAGGTTGTGCTCCAGGATCGTTATAATTGTATCCTATAGCTGCACCCGTCCCTTTTTTTTCATGTAACTTCTCTTTTTTCATCTCCTTCTCTTCTATTGTTACACCAAACTGCTCTTCTATAGCCAATTGTTGAAGGAATTTATCTTCACCTGAAAACAATAAATTGTACTGAATTACTATACTGTAAATAGATGGTCGTTCAACATCTAATGAGAGGGCTATGTAATTTTCATAATAATAATAAAAAAGTATGGTTAGCATTCCCTTACTTATTCCAAGAAAGGCATTTTGTGCCAGTATCCTGTATCTTTCATAGTTGCATTGCCTCTCCTCTTGGCTCAGGTCTTCAGGTGCAACATAAGGATTTTTCACTTCTGGGATGTGATCTAAGTGTGCTCTGACATCAAATCTGTCAATCATATTATTTGAATTTCCCTGCCAAGGCATCCTGAAATTATAATCATGTATGCAAAACACTAATATGGGTGTGTAATGATCGGTATAAAAATAATTAATATAATTTCATTTGATATAATAACTTTTGATATAATTTTAAAGGATATAATCACTCATTTTATATAATATACGATTGGTATATTATCAAAATATCTATTTTTATTTACTTTAATTATCATTTGATATATCATTTATTTATTATAAACATCATTTGGTATAATCATCATTTTGTATAAAAATCATATTGTATAACTATCATGTGGTATATTATTTTTGTCGAATGATTTTTTGGTACTACGCTGACCGTGAGGCAAAGTCGACGGAGCTCCGCTTTGCGGAGCTCCTATTCCGCGTAGTTACGGCGCTTCGCGCCTTGACACAATTCTAACCTAACCTAACCTATATATTAGTTAAGACCTAGGAGTTACCGCTCTGCAGGGTCACAATAGGTAACTAAGAAACCGACCCTTGTGGTTGGACACGAGTTAGTATAGACAGTATTTTTTTATACCAACTGTACTTTATATGAAATTAACTTTATATCATAAGTTGATTATAGTAATTATGCATTATACTTAATGTATGTTATATAAAATATTTTTAGAACAAATGATCGTTACATAAAATGTTAATTATATCATATTTAAATATATTCAATGTTGTTATATGATTCAATAAGTATATCAAATGAGCGTTATATCGACTGATATTATAGAAAATATTTTTATATTGATCGTTACGCACCCCACTAATATAGTATAAAATATGTGTTCGAGGCTATACTTTGTACCATGTAGACAGCTATCAAATTCAAGCCTTTTAGAATGATGCGAGTATAGGTTACAGTACTGAAAGAACCATACTATCATAATTAATGTGGCATGAATGCGGAGGTGCTCTCAAATACCTAGATTATAAATTCCATAAATAGATAGACAGAAAAACCTTTCTAAATTATTATCACTTATGACAGTGATTATTTATTTATTGACTTCTGAAATATATCCATATAATATTAACCCTCTCAAATACTGTAGGTTGATAGCAGCTTATCTCATCACATAGGTATAATTATGTTGACCTTTAATTACTAGTTTTATAGCAGCATAACAACAAGAATAGTGTAAAACATTTATATGTATGTGGTTCTTTGTTACTTTACTCTTTATATCCTTGTCCTGATAGACTGATAACAATACATCAGAAACTCAAGTTAAACATTGAGAAGTAATTTTTGTTTTAGTTCTTCAAGTCAACAAAAAAACATTTTATATGAATTTCCATAACAGACTAAAGAATAAGATCAGTTAGTTAACAACCAAACAAATTCATTAGTAACAATGAATATTGTTTAATAAACTAAGATTATATAAGAGAGATTTAAAAATCCTATTGTGTTAAAGGGAAGGCTCAGAATAGGAAAGAATGGATTACTATACCAACAAGAGCATAGCTGTTAAGTAAATGATGGTGCAAATCATACAAATCTGCAAGGATAGTGTTAATCATTGAGATCAATAAGCCCACCTGTAAGATTAAAAAAATAAAAAATGTGATGTCAAACCTATTTCTGATTTTGAATAAATTTAATAACAATACACGAAAAAGTGAATATTATGGTATGTATGTACAGTGTGGTATGTTTGTACATAGCCATGAAGGGGATTGCAAAGCGCAACTAAAATCACTTAGCTGTCAAAAAAATGGAATTTCAATTTAGCTCCGGGTGATAAAATTTCTCACCCCCTAAATCAAGTCCAATTACTTTAATTTTTGAATATGTTGTAGTTCTTATAAAGAACAAGGTCTACGTTTCAGTTCTTTGTTTTTTAAATTTGTTTCACTCTAAGAAATATTTTCTTGGAAAAGAAGATGTACAAACATAGTTTTCTCTACAAAATATTCAAAAATCATAAAAATCAGATCAATCTCAATGTTTCAACTTGGTTGGCTGCTAGTTTATGAATAAGTATACTCACATTATTGCTGGCCCTTCACCAGCAGCAGCTATAGCGGGATCCAAGTGCACCTTACATGGTCTGCCGTGTAGTTGTAAGAATTGTGTTGGTTCAGCTTTCTGCAATTCCATAATTGTTTTAAGTGAGAGATTTATTATAAAAGTTAAGGTTGAAACTACACAATTAACAAAAAAATACAAGTTACTTTGAAACCAAAGATAAAAAGATAAAAGATGTTTATTCAGTAAGTAGGCTGCACGGGCACTTTTACATGTCAAACTAGGTACTGTAAGTGCAAAAATATGTATCGAAAGAATCCTCTCATAAATATGTTTCGAAGTTCTTATTACACTAGAATAAGGTGCATTGGGACATATTTTTGAGATGTCGCGCTCTCCCATATTCTTACCTTTGACTGGACGTGCTCAAAAAAGAAAAATAGGTATAATAGAGAAAAACAAAACGAACGAAGAAAGTCATGACAATTTAAATGACACACGTAGTAAGTACTTAAAAATATGCATAATAATTAGATTCAATAAAACAACATTAAGAGATTTTCAGGAGTAGGAATGTAAATATGGGACCTTACAATTTTCTCATAGAAATCCTTGCGTCGCTCCGCCCGTCGTCGGTAGTCGACAATCATACCACGAATCATCTTTTCCTGCTTTCTTGCTTCGTGCCACATCTTGGGGAATTGTGTAACGACCGCATAAACAAAATTCCGACTTTTCCAATGGTATTGAACAACTAATAACCAAAACAAAACTAAATTAGCGATAGGATAAGGTACACAGCAACAGCAGCAGAAACGCCATTTTATTTTTTCAAGCTTCAATCAAGCACAGACAACGAGACAACGTCAGAATCAGTTTTCACAGTGTTGCCAACTCTTCCATTACCCCCACTGTTATGCATATACAGGGGCGGACCGTGAGTTTAGGGGCCCTGGGCTAATAGTACTTAGGGGCATCTAATGCGGGGGAGTTTTTCGCATTTTCGTCCATCGTCTATTTGAATTACTGACTTGACTTAGCAGGGGGCCCCTTGAATCCACGGGGGCCTGTGCTGAAGCCCAAAAAGCCATATGGTAGATCCGGCATCCGGCCCTGTGCATATACTTGTTTAATACGTGGAAAGACTTTTTAAGTTTAATGGAGTCAGTTTGGATTGAAATTAGAAACATGATAAAAATAAGTTTTAGTTTTGAGAGTATAAAGTTGATGAGAGTTGGCACAGCACTAATAATAATCGTTTAAAAAAAAAAAAGATAAAAGATATTTATTCAGTACTAGCGACCCGCCCTCGCTTCGCTTCGGTTTATGTGAGTTTTCTGTAACACCCGTACATAAACCAGAATCTATTATACATATAAACCTTCCTTTTGAATCACTCTATCTATTAAAAAAACCCGCATCAAAATCCGTTGCGTTGTTTTAAAGATCTAAGCATACATAGGGACAGACAGCGAGAAGCGACTTTGTTTTATACTATGTAGTGAAGTGATGACTAGCGACCCGCCCTCGCTTCGCTTCGGTTTATTTGAGTTTTCTATAACACATGTACATAAAACAAAATTTATTATACATAAAAACCTTCCTCTTGAATCACTCTATCTACTAAAAAAAACTGCATCAAAATCCGTTGCGTAGTTTTTAAGATCTAAGCATACATAGGGACAGACAGCGGGAAGCGACTTTGTTTTATACTATGTAGTGATGATGATGAAGTAAGCCGCACGGGCACTTTTACACGTCATGAATCTACCAGCGCTTCCCAAGAGGAGACCACTGCCGAGAAGAAACGCCGCAAGAAACTCAGCAGTCAGTAATTTTTTAAACATGTTACAATGGTACTACTTAATCTAGCATTATATAAAGCAATAAATATTAAATTATAGTAGTTTATGCAATAGTTGTATAAGAGAGGTCAAAATATATGAGTGGCGTGAGTTAAAGGAAAGCGCCACGAGTGTTTTTTGACTTAGTTATACACCGTTGCATACAATACTTTTTCTACGACTAGGTTTCAAATGAAATGCAAAATTAAGCGAAAAAACTTACAAACGAACGAACGAAGTAAAGAACAACAAACGAGCGGGAAACAAGAAAATGACAAAATATGTGTCTATGGTTTACTTTGTTTTTATATTGACGGAATGGAAAAAAGAATTATTTACAATTCCAAAACATTTTAATTTGACCAATCAGAATACTTCACTAAATTAAATCCACCAATCACAATACACATCGACTGTCAAACGGAACGATAGGTTCTTTTAGGTACGTGTTTCTCTTTAACTAATTTAAATCTTTTAAAAAAACTTTGTAATTCGTATCAACCAATCAGAATACAGCTATTTTAAAATCGACCAATCAGATAACTGAAATCATTTCTCAAAACATTAGGTGTTTTATAGTCCCTATTTCACAATCGTTAAAATATGATTAACAGGCTACACTTAGTAGGTAATCTGTGGCGTATCGTTAGGGCGACTTTACGACACCGAGAGCTGTTATGGGGAATAGAGTTATAGACTTTTCTGAAGTCATATTATCTATGTTCTTATAATAGTGTTCGTGACTATGTAAAAGACTAATAAAAGTACAGGAGTAGAAAAAATATAATATCAAATAGCATGCGTAGTTCAGCAGGAAAACATGTCAAAAATATGAGAGGAGAAAAAAAAACACAGAACAACCAAATAAAAGTTTGATATGCTTTCCCACATCTACGGTGTCCCCTAGACAAACAACTTTGCAATTTTAAAAAATTATGAATGACTAAGTTTCGTGTTTAGGCCAAGCATTTTTATCTGTTAGATAGTCCTCGACCCTATAGTACGCTTTAGATATTAACGACTTTTTTAAGTAATTTTTAAGTGCTGGAAAGGGTAAAGACTGTACACGATAAAATCCGGCCATGCTTGATCTGGTGTATTTTTTTAATGAATGCTAATTTTCAAGCAGCACTTTTTTGTAATAGTCAGTGGTTATGAAACTACATAATAAAAATACAATCATAATAAAATGTTAGAGCGTCTGTGTCTTAGACCCTTATATAATCCACAGTACCTTTATTTTTTTGTACACGATCTTCTGACAGTCTTTAAAACATTTTATTATTTTTAATTCTACAAGCCAAATTATACCTTATTAAATTATCTTACCACAATAGTTAAAACTTTCCTAATTATATTCAGATTAAGATAGTTCTGAAGTTTTTTAACTTTGGCGAATTTGACTTTTTGACAAATAAATGCCTCCTATACAAAAACAACTTTCAGTGCTTGGAGTAAAAAGTCTTCCTGACTACTACAAATAGAAATGAGTTTCAAAAAGTATTTTTTTCGTAAGACGACACTCTATTGTGGGTAAAACTGCTTGTAACAATATAAATACAGTAATGGCGTAGAAGCAGGAAGAAAGTGAAGATTGTCAAAAAACGCTGTACAGGAGATGAAAGGTATGATAGAATATATTTGGCGAAAACTCACATGTAGGGTAGGGTGGGTACGATTGAACCACTTTCACTTTAACAGCGTATAGCGAAGAATCTATTAAAGTCACGGATTCAATAGTTTGGTCATATAAAGTATGGTAATCTGGCTTTTAAATAAAATATATTTTGTAGCTCTATCTCAAATAACTACGCCGCTATTGCCGAAAAAAGAGGACCGGGTAAATTGGTTCAATTGACCCCATGCTAGGGACAATTGAAACGGTATGTGGGTTAATTGAAACACTTCAAATAACTTTGTCATTATTTGACATATTTAATAGGTTTAAACGGTTTTCTATACTACATGAGTATTTGATGAGATCATGATAAAATGGTAACGTAACTATAACTATTTCTATGATTATTACTGAAAGAAAGTTTTAGAGGTAGAGGTAGTTAATAAATATTTTTGTATTCATCGATAGCAGGTAGAAGTTGAACTAATAATTAACATATCACATTATCAACATAGATATAATCTATTAATTAGCTATAATGGCATAATAATGCTTAAAAAAGGGAATATCATTTCTCATACAAACAAACATGTTTCAATCATAACCATGTTTCAATCATGACCAAAGTATGTATACCTACGTATACATTTATATACTTATGTAGGTGAACACTTAAATGTGAAAAAGCAAACTAATAAAACCCAAAGTATCAAAGAATAGAAATATTTTTTAATGTAAAAAAGCAAAAAAATCACAGTGTCAAAGAATACAAATAACTATCATCATTTTGGTATCAATTCCTACTTCTTCATGAGAAGAAAAAATTAAAGCGAAATCATCTACCTAAATATTCACTGTTTATTTTTGGTTTCTGAACAACCTTGAAACGAATCAGAATATCTTAGTCTTGGAAAACCTAATAAAAACTCAAAAAATAAAAACTGAATAAGATAAATATTATAACAAAAATGTCATATACTTATGACAACAAACTAATAAAACTTATTATCAAAGACCCACACTATACTTCGTTAGTTTGTAAGCTTTTATTCAGGTTTATATAAATTAAAAATTCATTACCTACTAAAAGTAACATTAGTAGGTACATAAAAAAATCATATCTCATCCATTCTGCTTAAAGTCGGTTAAAAAGGGACGGTTGGAACACCTGGACGATTGAAACGTTTCAAACGTCCACAGGCACATTGTTCCAATCGTACCCAACTCCTATTCTTCATTTCAAGGTCGATATTTTAGTCTTAAATACTACTTTAGCGATTACCAATATCAATAAATACAATCTCAAATAGGTATACCATACAATGAAATAAGAAAAAATACCAAAATACAAGAGGTAATTAAGATAAACCGAAAATAAAAAGACCATAAATGCTTAATTTTGCGTGTGAAATCTTTCCGAAGCGTCCTGCACACGACCGCGTCCTTCGCTGCCCCGCGCGCCACTGTCCAAAGATTCGAAAATGGCCGATGTAGTAAAGAACTTCGTGTCGCGCTGGTAGGTGTAACGGTTTCCGAGAAATTTGAGTTGTTTCAATCATGACCCGTTTCATTCGTACCCACCCTACCCTACCCATACATTATGATACGATTTTATTTCATTATATAGTATTATAATTATACAACATATTAAAAAAAACTGCTTGAAAATTAGCATTCATTAAAAAAATACACCAGATCATGCATGGCCGGATTTTATCGTGTACAGTCTTTAATGTTAAAGCTTCGTCAGGTAATTTGTTATAGAAATGAATGCATTGACCAACAAATGATTTAGGTATATACTTTACGGACGCGGAATTTTCGGATAACAATTTTATTTTTATTTCTTGTATTTAGATTATGTACATCGGATTTTTTGGTGAAAGCTACAGTTAAGATGTGAATTTCTTTAAAAAGTTCTCTTAAGGAGTCACGGGAATTTAAGTTATAAATAGAACGAATAGCCCTTTTTTGTAAGACAAATATACTTTGTATTTCAGCTGCCTTACCCCAAACCAGAATACCGTACGACATCACACTATGGAAATAAGTTATTTCCAAGTTATTTCTGGAAATAAGTTATTTCCATAGTGTGATGTCGCATAGTTTATTATAGTTATTTCAAATAACTATAATAAACTATGCGAGCTGTCTCAACATTAGTTAGTTTAATTTAATTTAATGGGTATAATAATTATTTCGTCGATCATAGTCAATGATAATAATATTATAAATACCTAATAATAGCCGAATATTTAAATATAATTTGTAGCTAGCAACACCTTAGGGCGGGAAATATATAATATAGTGCAAAGTACAAAACAAAACAACGTTAAATGGTAATAAAACAAAGTTAATTTGTAACGGGTATAACTGCGACCCCACCGGCTGCTTAACGGTTTCGTTACGTAAACAAAAGACGGGGTCAGCAATAACATGGCGCCGTTTTTGACGCACCGTTAAGCAGCGGTGTGGGCGCACCTGTTTTGCGGGAAAAGAAAAATGTTTTATTTCTTATATGTCGATTAATAAATTATGTATA
The DNA here is from genome assembly GCA_963966035.1 of Acleris laterana. Taxonomy (NCBI): domain Eukaryota; kingdom Metazoa; phylum Arthropoda; class Insecta; order Lepidoptera; family Tortricidae; genus Acleris; species Acleris laterana. The sequence goes on from OZ014452.1 coordinate 5,238,790, forward strand.
GGTATGTACCTTGTAACTTTCTTTGCGCACATAGTATTAAAGGTTTATTTTGTGTATGCCCTTGTGTCCAGTGTAATTAATTAATTATACTTTGATGGTACTTGCATGTACACGTAAGGTTGAATTTATTTGTATTTGACAAAGGCTTTTTCATTTGAATCGAATAGTGGCGTCAACAAAAGATGAAACTGGGGCAAAATTGACTGCATAAGGATATACAGATAATACGATTGTACAGTACTCCTAGCTCGGGCGGGAAATAGTATACGGTAAAATGGGGTGAATAGAGTTTCGCGGGGTGAATAGGATCACAGCCTAAAATAAAGCATATTCGTCTAATTATAAGACTGAGATTTTAACAAAATTATCCAAAAGTCTTGTCAATGTAACACTGGTTCTTATTAGTAACAATTTATGACATATTTTAGATTGTAATTCTATTCACCCCGCGATACTCTATACACCCCATTTTACGGTACTTAATTCACCTAGGTGAATCCCCCGTGTGCTTGCCGGGTTAGAATAGTGCCACTCAGTGTCTTCCCGTGGATGTCGTAAACATATCCTATAATCTGTGGTCGTAAAAGCCGACTAAGGGAATAACGTTAGGTATATCCTATAATCTAAATAGATTATAGGATATGTCTAACTTTATTCCCTTAGTAAACATATTAGACTAAGTGTGGAAAATGTGGTTACAGAATTTATAAAAAGTTTTTAGAGTTTTTGGAAGTTCTGTAGCTCTGCCTAACCCACTCTGGGAATAGAGGCGGCGTGAGTTTATGTATGCTTTCGCTGTCCTACGTGCATTCGTAACTGACAGTATGTTTGTCACTCGTGTTTTATAGAAAAACAAAGAAACCTATCAATACTCAGAAACTGGTGGTAGGTACCTAGGTACCTACTGTACTGTGTGATTACTGTAGGCTTTTGAAATTAGCGGGCACCATCTAGTTACTTTATAGTGTTATCATTATCATTGATCTGAGATATAAATGCACCAATATGTCTAAAATTTAATTTACAACATACAAAAACAATTCATTACAGTCTTCTATATCAAAGAATATCTCGTTTTCCATTTGACACGGTTTAGAAATACTGAGCCAATCCATGAAATCATCAATTATATCCAAACCACTCAATGTCTCTGTTATACATCTATTTAATACAACATAACTTCCTTTTCTTAGGTGTTTTTTAAAAAAATACCACAGTTTCTTGTGTTCCTCTGTGGTAACAAAAAAGTCTAATACACTCATTAAGAAAATATCAGATTTCCTCATTAAATCTTCCCTGTCTGCTATATCGGAGTGGATAACTTTTATTCTCATTGGATCCATAGAAAATTTGTTTATAATTTTATCTTGTATTTCACAGCACTCCTTGTTCATTTCGACTCCAATTATGCTAGCAGCATTTGTAAAATAATAAGCCTGAAACATTCAACAAAATATAAATATGTAAAAAATTCTAGTTAGGTACATATTTAGTAGTAGGTTGTGTTTTGTAGTTGTTATTTTGCAAATCAATAAATTGATCTATCGGAAGTATTCAATATTAATAGGAACAAGTGAAAGGTTGCCAATACCCCAACAAGAACTTGCTGAAGACACAGTGCCCAGTGGTAGTTTACACTAGCAACTTTCTTGCAAGTTACTGGTAGACATTTCTAGCAAAAGATTTCTTGATGATGAAAGCGTAGCACAAGCAGTGAAGTAATACAACATGTCTCAGGCCCGTATTAATAAAATCATGTTGGCCGAGATGCGCGTCACAAGATACGTCAAAGTAAATGTCAAACCATAGAATACTGTCATTTTTGACACATCTTGAGACGAGCATTAGAGTTGAGATTAGTTTATTAATACTGGCCTTCAGACACCACAGTCTTGTGACTGCTGATGGTTGGCATCAGTGCCACAAATTTGGTACTCAAAAGGTTAAGTTGCAGGGATCACCCCAGATTGAGTCGATTATAAATTAAAGGTACTTACACCATACAGAAGTCCTCCAAAGCGCGAGCCTACATCCAGAATTTGTTTGCCCTCCAGATCTTTTGGAAGAAGTACTTTAAATACATACTGAAGCAGCTCCCTTGACATGGAATGTGTTATAAATGTTAACTCCTGAAACATTACAAAAAGTTTTATTTTTTACAATAAGTTTGACCATGGAACTATTTACAAAAATAAAAATTGGATTACATGGACATTCCGGGACTTGCAATCATGGCAATAGTGTCGAGTCAGTTTTCCTTCCTTAACAAGGATTTCAACCTGGTCAGCATCATAAAGGAACTCGTCTAGATGCAGAGTATTGATGTTGTTGCAATCAGCTTGGTCCCCAACTGTAGGTGGCGCTATTTTCTCCGAGGGCAACTCCCCACCTAATGGTACCATCTTTTTAATGGCATTTCCAATTTTAAGGAGCAATTTGTCAGACTTAATTACTTCTTTTTTACTTTCTAAATCTGCAAGATTAAAGCAATTTATTAAATTTGAATTAACGTTTTAAATCCTATGGACTATAATGCAATGTTTATTAAAAAGAGTAGCTTACTACCATCATAAAGTGCTCAATTTACCTTCTTTATATTGCTTGCTGCAGATCCACTGTTCAACAGAGTCTAACTCAATCTCATCAAGTTCGGAAAACAAGTCTAAGATGCGACTTTTAGTGTTTACACCGCCTTCTGACATATTTGAAGAACTTGGCTACAGAAGGGACTGTCGAAATATATGTCAATATATGAATATCTTTTTATAGTTCCGCCGAATATCACTGGACTTTCCAATCTTCACGCTCGTAATGAATAATAAACATAACCTAGAAAACAGCAGCGTGATCTACTCGAGACAATATCCGTCAAATAAATATAGCTCTGTCTTTTTCTATTAGCTTACATGCGGTAGAGTAGAGATGAGGTGAAATACGTAGTATAGTAACTAGTAAATCACGTAGAGTAAATGGCGTAAATAAATCGTGTACACCACAGGTGTACCTGTACACCGCGTTAACCGCGTATGATGAACAAATGTCAATGTCAAAAAATCAGAAAGGTTTTTAAAAGTGGCGGTTATTGAAGTGCATCGAACACACTGTTACTGTTAGATTAGATTTTTTTAAAGGTGGAGGAGAGTAGGTACAGATTTTTCATATCAGGGAAACATTTTTTTGCATTATAAACTGCGTTTATTCAACATTATAAAAATAGTAATTTATAAAAAGTAACTCGGTAACAAACTCAAACAACATAATTATTCATAAGGAAAATCTTTATAACAGCCGCTGGTTTGCGCACAGCCTTATTTAAGTCTCGTCTTGTCAAAACAAATCGCTTTTTCGGTTTCTGTTGAAGAGCGTGCGCATGTTGCTGGAGTAAAGTAAACTCAGCTCTCTCGGAAAATCATTATTGTGATTTCATTATATACCTCAGTTTTTATTAGCTTTTCCGATACATTAACTGTTTAACCACGCTTATCGAAATCTTGTTCGTGTTCTACAAACATTGTTTTAGCTCCTGTTTATATAGTTGCAAAACCTTGAAGTTATACTTGAAGAAAGTCAGTGGACCAAGAATTTATAGTTTTTTCTATGATTCAACTAATTGAAATAATTACAAAAGAAACTGCCTATTGTGAATTGTGAAACCAAGCATATAAACCTGAGTGAATCATTCTTTAGTGTAGTTTGCAATCGATCGTTAGCAAGATGAATGAAAGTAAATCCATCAGTAAAACCATAGGAGTTTGGATGTCGGACAAAAAAAGTCAGAAACTAAATTGGAAAGAGTTAATTTCCGTGTCAAACTCACGTGGCTACAAACTTATTAAGGTAAGTTAATTATTGTTCCTAAATCGCAAATTATTTCTTTTTGCCGTTTTAACATTTACATTTTATTAATTTAATTTGAATCATTAACTAAATGTTTAATTTTTCATATGTACTTATTGCTTATTTTATGACTAATGTGCAGTCCCAATGAGGTGTTTGCAGAAATAAGGGGTTTACCTATATGAATCATTATGTAAATTGTCTCCAACTTGATGACAAACTGGTAACTTACCTGGCCTCAAGGACTTGAATAAGGAAAACTTGAAATTGGGCCTTTGATGGCCTTAAAGAATGATTCACTGGTTTTACCTGCTTTAACACCTTCACTGCAGTAAAATATTTTACTGTAATTAATTAACCATTCTTATATCAGTTTCCTTTGCCCCGATACAGCAGTTTCAAGACATGTCATGTTTTGTGTACCAGGTGGATTTGGAGCGGCCATTGGATGAGCAGGGAGAGTTTGATGTGTTCCTGCACAAATTGACTGATGTAATAGCTGCAGCGGACTTAGGTGACCCCAAGGCAAGTTTATATAATTATAACTCCTTGTTCACAATCATGATATAGCCTCCTAAAGCCCAATGTGCTACATGTAGGACTTTGTCAAAGTGACTTTTGACTTTAGTTGACTGACACAAGATTATTTATTAGGTAACTAAGAAAATTTGACGTGGGCCTTATGAGGATAAAGCATGGTTCACACTTTTTAATATCTATTGGAATAATTTTTTTAAACTTAGTGTTTACAAAAGAGGTTGTGTCCACAAAAAGAGGATTGGCTATTAATGTTTTACCTGGGGTTTTGGTTATTATACTCAGCACAATTTGACAGGCATATAGGTTTCACTACTATTTAATTTCCTATTACCCTGTAATCGGAATCAATAGATCTCAACACGTTTTTGTATTATAATCAGGGATGGGAAATTCGGATAGATATTAACCTAAACTCTGGCAGCGGCATTATTGAACAGTTGTATAACATTCTAGGGATTTCTAAATAAACCGATAATGCCAGCATAAATTCATGTTTAAGTAAATGTTTACATTAACTCTTAGAAGTTACATACTTCCCATTTATAGATTTACTAAATGACTAAATGTTACTTAATTTACGTACAGGTAACCTCATTGAACTAACAAAGTTGGAGGAGCAAACACGTGAAGTTCAATCCTAAGTGATAAATTGTGCTGAGTACATGAATGTTTTGTAGAAATGTGGAATCCCCGAACTTATACTTAATATTAAAAAAATATTTTTTGGGAAGCCGACGCCATATTTGCTTAACTTGGGTCAGGATTTTGCCAACTTTAGGTAAATATCTACATATCTCAATTTCTGATCCCCAATTATAATGCCTAAATAATGAAATAACTGATTACGTTTTCTCAAAACGCCAGATACCAATGACGATTTACGAAACCAACAGCTGATAAATTTCATTAAACACAACAGCTTATAATATATAGTTTTTTTCCAATACAAATCTAGGGTCATCACAGCGTTTTCTGAGTCCACTCATCTCTATTATCCATCATTATACCAAGTAGCAAGTATACCAACTTAGTATTTACTTTGTTTTACCACATACACTCGGCGTCAAAAATATCGCACCTCGTCGAAAATCAGATTAAAACAAATCTAGCCCTTAGTAAAATTATCCCACCTCGTAAATATTAGTATCAATCGAAAGCACGTTTAATGTGTTTTAAATTAACAATATTTAATTTCAAGAAAAAAAAGTGTTTTCGCAATCTGAGAGTTTCGAAAAAAAAGTGCCAAATTACGCGTTTGAAGGGTCGCGAGTTTTGCCGTGTTCCAGGTGTATAAAAAGTCTGGTAAAGGTCAAATGTCAATCATTCGCTATCCAGACGTTAAAGAGAACACATCTAAGGAGCTTATGCACAAAAACGACCCTCAAAAATGGAAACCACTGCTGCTGAATCAGCCCAGGTGGTCGCACTGCTCCAAGCACGAGTTCGGCAATGTGATGTCGCTCGGCAACTGAATTTAAGCCGGTTTGCTGTCCGCCGAGTATACCTGCGGTTCCAGGAGACTGGAGGCTTCATTAGGAGGCATGGAACTGGCCGCTGACGCAGCACATCTGAAAGAGACGACCGCTTTATTGTGTCGTCGTCTCTACGCAATCGCTTCTCCAATGCTGTTGAGGTGCAACAGCGTCTCCGAGAAGCTCGGACGACCTCTGTTAGCACCTCCACCATTAGGAGAAGGTTGCGGGAGAAGAAGATTGTGGCCCGCAGGGCTGCTACAGGTCCCCAACTGACCGCACAGCATCGCAGAGACCGCCTGCAGTTTGCTCGTGCCCACGTCGATTGGACATTCGACCAGTGGAGGCAGGTTCTCTTCTCCGACGAGACGAGGGTCTGCCTCTATTGCAACGATAGGCGTAGAAGAGTCTACAGAAGGTCGGGAGAACGATTTGCTCAAGCCTGCATTGAAGAAACGGTGGCCTACGGAGGTGGTTCGTGCATGTTCTGGGGCGGTATGTCCACAGATGGCAAGACCGACCTTCTGTGCGTCTCCCGGACGGGAGGCACTCGCGGGCAAGGGTCTCTAACTGCTCACCGGGACGTCACGGAGATCCTGGAAGAGCATGTGGTCCCATATGCGGGTTTTGTCGGCACTGGATTCACTTTAATGCACGACAACGCCCGCAGCCACACTGCATTGCTCGTTCGTGATTACCTGGGAGAGGTTGGGATCCCTGTTATGCAGTGGCCAGCGAGAAGTCCTGACTTGAACCCAATCGAACACCTTTGGGACGAGCTGAAGCGACGTATTCGGTCACGTGATGCCATCCCTACCACTCTCCAAGACCTCCAGGACGCCGTGATTGAAAAATGGGACCTCATTCCTCAGTCGGACGTAGTGAAGTTGGTTCGGTCAATGAAAGACCGCATGGAAACAGTAATTAGGGCAAGGACCCCCCCTTGCCCTAACACTAGGTTTTAGGTTACTTTTAAGTGTCTTTTTTGTTTTTTGTTAACCATTTTCATTGATGTTAATTTAAGATTTAATAAACATTTTTCTTGTCTTCGCATTAAAATTCTTTTTTTTTATACCTGGTTACAATAATGATATTTTTTTTAGCATTTTTAAAAAGTACATTTTATTACCTTTCAAATAATACCTAAAAGTCATACCTTTACCCTTGATTAAATAGGGTATAATGTCGGTTGAACATATTTTTCCCGAAGGGGCGATATTTTTGACGCCGAGTGTATAAATGATACATACTCAGGTTATCTAACTATGTAATTAAACGTCTAATAGGCCTTCGCGTTAACCAATATTATTTTTGTAAGAGGCATCTCTTTCCTGGCAATCGATTACTTCCTATTGTCTCTATCACCCCTTCAAAGTTCTGCAAATCCTTTTTCTTACTGTCTTGTCTGGTCCATTGTAGAATCACGTGACATTAACAGAATGTCTTCATCTCTACGTACATATGTACCTACTTATTCACTATCGTCTATCGCTGCCGCTGTCGCCGAGAAGTCAAAGTTGAGATCAGAACATAATCTTAACCATTCTTGGTTACTTGTTTTTAACATGTTCTGATAAAAAGTAAATAACTCAAATATAAAAGCTACCCGTCTAAATATTACGTGTATTACTACTCAGCGCGCTTTTTACGACGAAACGAGATCTAATCGCTAATTTACATTGGCCCAGTAAAAGCTTGCCAGTAAAAGTACATTGACGAGTTGGTTTTCACGTTTAAAGCGAGAGCTATTGTAACGACGCAATGTACTTCTACTGACATGATTTGGCTGGAACCATGTAAATCAGCTATAAAGTCGGAATTTCACTGCGGCGCACGTTGCGCACGTGCCCTTGGATCCATGGTAGTAAGGGAGCCCACGATGCTAAATCGGGAGTTACTCGAGCGTCGTCGCCAAATTGAAATGTTTTGGAAATGTAAATAATTCTATTTTACATTCAATCAATTTAAAAACAAAGGAAACCATAGACACATATTTTGTCATTTTCTTGTTTCCCACTCGTTTGTTGTTCTGTGCTTCGTTCGTTCGATTTTACGTTTTTTCGCTTAATTTTGCATTTCAGTTGAAACCTAGTCGTAGGAAAAGTATTGTATGCAACGGTGTATAACTAAATTAAAAAACACTCGTGGAGTCTTCCTTTACGATGTTCGCCTTCGGCTCACATCGTAACACACGCCACTCGTCTTTTTTTACTTCTCTTATACAACTATAGCATAAACTACTATTTAATAATCCTTGAATTGTTCCTTTCAAAATAAAAATAATTTTAGCAACGCTCGAGAATGTCGTGATGATGTTTTTTTTTTACAACTTTGTAGCCCTCCCCCTTCCTTACGTCACTCTCAAATTGTCAGATTAGTGGAATATACACGTTTGAGCATGTAACTAACTCACCCTACCTTAATCTGACGCGCTGGAGCATTTCAGATGATCATTTTTTTTGTTACTAATCTGATCCTTGGTTGACTGGTAGAGAATGCTTTAAGGCATTAAGTCTGCCATTTGTACTTCTGTTTCTTTTGTTGTGCAATAAAGTTTAAATAAATAAATAATGCTTTATCCTTGACGGGTGGCCATATATAAGGGGCTCATACTTGGTGGAAGTACATAAGCGGTACAAGGTATTCCCCTGTATATTCATCTGCCGTGCTGGAGTAAATCCCAAAATCCCCTACTATGGGTCGGGCTACCTGTCAACATTTCCACAGCAACATAATGCACGCGCACTCTATACTTGGTACCTGCGTGGATCCTTCGGCCTATGTATTTGTATGAACATTTTCACGGCCTGGGACGCACACGCTATAAGCATACCTATTTACATGCTAGCTGTATGGGCACTCTACAGCAGCGCTTGGTCGAGCTACGCACGCAGGTAGTACAAAGTAGCTTCAAATTAAAAAGGATATAAATACGCTCACAGTGGCATACTAGAACATTACGAACGAATGTGTAATATAATATAGCTGATCGACCCACGCAACGTAACTTTACCATGCGCCGCATTGAACAAGACCACGTATCTATCTTATGTGCGTGTCATGGTCAGCGAGGTGCAAGGGTCTGGTTCAGACTGGCTGGTGCTCTCCTGGTTTGCCTCTGCGTGTGACGTCACCCTAAGACGTCGCAAACACGCTCCCGTCCCCTCACATCCCACTGCAGCATTTGCTGACTTACCGCTAAAACTTTGTAATTTTTCGTGCTAACTTCGAAAATGTTTACTGTGTGATTAAATTATGTTTTAACGCAGTGAGTAAATTAAAAAAAATAACTTCCATGGCATCTTTTTTTTTTTTATGGCATAGAGAAGACAAACGAGCACACAGGCCACCTGATGGTAAGTGGAAACTGTGACCCATAGACATTCGCATTCACAAGACTGCAATGCAATCCTAAGACTGCAATGCAATCCTAAGACTGCAAATGCGTTGCCAACCCTGAGGACTAAGATGGAATGCCTCTATGCTAGTCATTTCACCGGCTGTCTTATCCCCAAACCGGAACACAACAATGCGAACACTGCTGTTTGGCGGTAGGTTAATAGATAAGATGGTGGTAGCGATCCGGACGGACCCTCGCAACTATCGTAAATATCGTAAATAAATAATAATTTATTTCACACCATAACTATCAAACTATCTCTTATAACCTTGTTTTGTATATTTACAGTCAAAAGTATTAATATCTATAAAGCCATCGCATGAATTATACCTATGTATAAATATACATTATTGTTATGTTGACATAGAGGCGTGTAGATATTTTGGGAAAGTATATGTATAGTTATGAATTATGACTCTGACTGGACATTTAAGGCCTAACTTGTTTAATTTTCCAAGTTTTGTGACAACTATTCAAAGACACGACTCACGATAACCGATTAGTAGGTTTTATTAGACTGCTAGTAATAACCATTTTCCCATATTTTTTTATAACTATACTTGTCACGGAGTATTTTTCCGGAAATCACATAGTAATTAGCATTATTGTGTGTAAGAGACACCTATTAGCATGACAATGTAAAGTTATAAACAACAGAGTTTATACCTTAACATATAATGTTGCAATATTTATTGCTCCCTTAGAGCTAATTATTTTTTAACAAATTATTTATTTTATTGCCAGTGTTCAAAATAAGTGATTAAAATTACATTACCGTTAACGTTCTTAACCTCTTTTGTTTCTAGGCTTCACGCATCATTAGTAATGTAGAGCAGTACCTGTCCAACCATCCACGTATCACAGTCATTGATCCTTTAGACAATGTCAGGATTCTTTTGAATAGGTAAGTAAGGGGAGGCCCTAAATTAATAGTAGTTGACTGGTTCATAATGAGAGGCATTAATACACGAATGTGGTTTTAAGAAACGACCCGAAAGGCGAGTTTCATAATAAAATCAAACGAGTGTTTTAATGCCTAATTATGTGTACAGGCATACATAACTTTATCTACATGCATATCATAAGTTTTCTATAATATGTGAGACACCTGTATCTGTGTTTGCCCTGTATCTTAATGTGCATATTAAAGTATCGGTCACCGATACTCTAATGTGAACATTAATATGCAACCGCATCGATAACCGATACTTTAATGACATGCATTACTGTTAACATTAAAGTACAATCACAAATACTGGTTTCTTAATATAGGCGATTTGCTTATCGTTTCTGAACATATTGTATGGAAGTTATGAAATGGATGTAAATAAAAAACAAAACGTACATGTAACCAGGGGTTGGAATATGTAGTGGTTATTAACTTTAACTTAACGCATACGTTCATTCATGCGTTAGTTTATACTCTGATTATTCTAAGATGGTGTCTGGGGCAGCTCATATAAAATACTTATTACACTTATTTCTTTAACTTTACATAAACATTCATTGGTATCGGTACAAACCTAGCGACGCGCCGTTCAGGAATTTAAATAATTAATCGCCTATTTTTATACACATCCCTTGTGAGTAGTCATTACCTAAGAATAATCAGAGTATAGTGAGATGGAAATAGTTTATCGAATGAATATGTGTCATGATGTCCCATGCTAGTAACTTTATGAAGAATTACATGCTTTGCACAAGAATGAGTTTAAAAAATTATAGTTAACAAATGTAAAAATATGGTTTCGTATTAAGGCATATTTTATTTTTCTTTCTGTGATTGCTAATGAATGATATTGTATTTTTCCAGGTATACATATTATTCTATATTACAAGACGAGCCTTCATTCAGCAGATACGGGATTTTCACACCCGCATTTGCAGAGTTTTCTACGTCCAATTTAAAAGAGAATCTGGAAATTATGAGGCAGAGAGGAGTCAGGTTTCCTATAATATGCAAGCCTACTATAGCCCACGGGTCCAAGTCTGCTCATGAAATGATTTTGGTGTTCAACGAGAGAGACTTGAATGTATGCCGGCCACCTTGTGTTGTTCAAAGTTTTGTTAACCACAATGCTGTTCTACATAAAGTATTCATATTAGGAAATAGGTGAGTCATTAATTATGTAACTAATTCCCTCTCTGATTCTTTGATTTTTCGAGTTCTTAGATATTCAACTTCAGGTTTTTAAACGTTTCAAAATGCATCAAGCATTTTTTTGCGAAAAAGACACTATTGTTCTGCCGTTCTAAGAGGCCCGATTTGACAGCTGTCAGCGCAGTACGAAATATAACTTCAAACACATATTTTGTACTAAGATGACAGCCGTCAAATCGGGCATCCTAAAACGGCAGAACTGTACTTGACTTGACGATAACTTTTGAGCAAGGCCATGAGCACTCACTTTTTGCCACGCTTTTCGGCTTTGATCGACTTCAGCGCATCACTCAATACGTTCATACGCACCATGGCTAGGATTTAAACTTTTTTAAATTTTTCGAATTGCCGAAATAACAGGATAGTGCGAATTTTAGTAGCTTCTAGTTATTATCAAAAGACATGCGCTGTTAAAACTAAATACACTAAGTATTATTTTCTTTTATGATTCCAGGTATCACATTTGCGAAAGACCAAGCCTTAAGAACTTCTACGCATCTGAAGACCTGGAACCAATATTCTACAGTACAGGAGAGGTATGCAAAGCTGATAGCCAGTCAACCCTCTCTATATTAGATCCTCATGATGAACCGGATTTACAGATGGGTCTAAATGAAGACAAAATTAAATTTATAATTCGAGTGTTAAGAAAAGAAATTGGTCTTACCCTCGCAGGCGTCGACGTGGTTATTGACAATGTTACGGGAAATCATGCAGTTATAGATATTAATGTGTATCCTAGTTACGACAATTTTCCCAACTTTTTTGAGAACCTCCTGGACTGTATCGACGAGACTGCCTGTAGTAATAGTATTGTAAGTAATGGTGATCGTGACTATTTGCATGATTTGACATGTCTAGATGATTATTCCGTTAGCCACAAGGCGAATGGGTTGGTAAATGTTGCATTTACCACCAGTAAAAAGGGGGTTTCTGGTATGAATATAAATTAGTTTGGTATTAGACTACTAGCAAGTGATCGGAATAGCTACAGTCACGAGATTTAATTTGGTACCTGGGTCGTTTTCAAAAATATTGTACATAGTTAAGGGCTTATTGAAAACAAAATCACGATCGCATCCTTTGTGTAACGAAAGTTAGTCATACAAACTGTATGGATAACTTTCGTTACACAAAGGAATCAATTAAGTTTTGTTTTTATTAAAGCCCTTAACTATGTACAATATTTTTGAAAACGACTCACCTACTCACCTCAGGTCCAAAGTCAATCTGACATTCTACAACAATAAGGTTGAGTATCCTAAAAGTTACAAATGACGTGACATCTCTAATGACATTGATAACTTCAAGCCTATTTTTCTTGAAATGGGTCCCAAATTAACGCTCGTGACCGTACAGCTAATTTACCTAAACTAGGCACACCTCAATTCACGAGTGAATGACATCTGAATAGTTTAATGAATGAAAATATACTCCAATCTTACGGCGTGAAGTATTGGGAAATTTGTTGTACCCATTCCGAATACTGATTACAAGTACCAGTTGTAAGCTCCACTGTATATCGATCATATTTATTTACAATTTCTAACGACCCGCCCTCGCTCCGATTCGATTTATGTGAGTTTTCTGCAACCGTACATAAACCAGAATGTATTATACATAAAAACCTTCCTCTAGACTCGCTCTATCTATTGATGAAACCCCTATTGAAATCCGTTGCGGACTTTGAAAGATTTAAGTTTTTTACTTTGTAATCTGACTTTGTCAATAAAATTAAGTGTGACTATTAAATGTGTCAAAACTATTGAATAATATTTATATAGAGTTGTTAATTTTTAACGTTGTTTAGTTACTGGCGAATGTTCTCCTAGCTGCTTTTAAAACGTTTTGTATGTATCAGTGCCTCTTAAATGTGTAAAAAGTAATAATCTGAGTAAAACTCCTTGCAACCTGACATTAGTTATAATAATGTAAGTAATGTATATCATAAGACTGAAAATGTATATAATTTGTAAAAATGAATGTTATGAGTGTAATTTAACTCGTAGCGATTTACATTTTTATTTATGTTGTAAATGCATTGTTTAATGGTGTCTTTTTCCAACAATTTAATATTAAATATATTCGGAACTACTTAGTCCTTAAACCAGTAAACCCTTCAATCGTCCAATCGTCCAATGTTTACCTTAAGAACTAGAAAAAATTTAAACGCTCACAAAACAAAGACAAACAAAAACAAGACATGGCTTTGATAAGAGCCCCCCTGCTCAGCATTGTGTCGCGGCGCTGGTTATCAGAGGGAATACGTTCCTATATACTCCTGGAAGTTCTTTCATACATTTAGCGTGAAAACTTACTGTAAGGACGAATGCCTTGATCCTTTGAATTGGGACTTAAAATACTGCTCGATAATGAAAAACAATACAATCGACGGTGTTAGTAAACGTCAAATTACTGGCGCGATGACAAGCAGGTGACTTAATAATATTTTTAACTTAGCAGCTTTAAGGTCTACTTTAAGGCTGCGTTTCCACCAGAGCTGTGCGAGGCAGCTAAGCCGCGTTGCGAGGAAAAATCCACCTATAGGATTATTTTGTTTTACTAGCTTCACTATCCTTAACTGCCTCGCACAGCTCTGGTGGAAACGCAGCCTTAAACGTTTATCAGAGCTTATAAGTCTTTCGGCAACCTACAGGCTGGTAATCGATAAACTGTACATATTGAAAGGGGTGAAATTTTAGGTTGATTTATCGGTAAAACAATTTTTTTTAGCTACTGGTTATTTTGTTACACCGTCACAAGTAAGTGTACTACCCAAACTTTATTAAAAAGTTTAAAAATCTGTAAAAAAAAAACAGTTCCAAAAAAATAAAATTGTTTTACCGATAAATTAACCTAAAATTTCACCCCTTTCAATATGTACAGTTTATCGAGAACCACCCTGTATAACTTGCATTTCTGGTCTCTTGATCAACATAACCGATCCCGTTAGATGAAATGTACATAAGCATAATGATAGTAACTTAAATTGTCGATGTCAATATAAAAAAAACATGCGGGTATTTGCAATATCAACCTTCCAATTTGTGTATACAGTGTGTTACCAGCACCCTGGCTTTTTTTAAAGTAGGTTAATATAACGTATATCTGTAACGTAACTATGACATTAATTTAATTAATAAACAACTTTTCAGGCTTTGTTAACTTTCTAACAAAATGTTAATTGCCAGCAATGTAAAGCACAGCAATTTTACAAGTGTAAATGACAGTCGACGGATACTTTGATTATTATGACCTGCCCCCGTACCACGACTTGCCTTGTACCAAGCAACAGCGATACTGATAACGATGAACACGCAGCACATGCACTACGTTAAAAATGGACAGTATCTCAGAAAATTAATTGTGAAGTTATTTTAATTATTTTTTAATTGAAAATATTTGCAAACAATTGCTAAAGTAACGTATTATTGGCAGTTTTAATAAATGCCCGCATGCCGGTAACACGCTGTATAATATAAAGCTAAGTAATTTTAACATTTCTGATATAAATTAATTTAAATTACATTAAATGTATTAATGTTCTTGTACACTTTTTGTCTTATCAGTATATTTCGTTCTAAGAAAAACGTATTAATTAATTTTTGGTACCATTTTATTGCATTGTCATGTATAGATTATTGGACAATAATGTATGTAAGTAAAATACTTTATGGTACTGCTGAGTAATTTGATTATTTTTGTCATAATAAGTCAATTTGTCGGGTTATACATATTTCACACGTCATTAGTCGTGTAACACCAGGAAAATTCGGGATTTATGTATGAAGTCAAACTGCTAACAATTAATTTCCTTGACTATACAAACGAGAAAAAAACAAACAACAAAATAGACGAATCACAAAAGGTATGTACAACAGCGAACTTATCCCTTTAAAGGATCTCCAGTTAACCTTTGAGCGATTGGGAAATGTTTGAAAACATCAAATAGCAACACAGTAAAAGGGACTAGAAGGTTCATAATTACGATAGTAAGTTTAAACTTTACAGACGAGTAAATAAACAAATAATCAGACATGAAAGCGAGCTAATTTCTCTGTTAGAGTTTATATTATGTGCTATGTATCAGTATACATATAAAAAATATAAATTAATAGATCCTGCTGCCCTGTTAAAGAATTATGTCAAAGGTTAGTGATGTGTCTGTTAATATTTTTCCAAGCAAATGCAAAAAACAAACCGTTTAGAATTTGGATTTATTATTTAATAATTAAGAAAACTGAACTAGTATTTTTATTGTTAAACATGGAAATATTGGTTTTTTTTATTTGTCGAACGAGATATATAATAATGAATGATGCTTTGTGTTGGCGTCAAAAACCAAATGTGAACCTTATTTTTATCCGAGAGAGTGGGATATAAAATGGATATATTGTTTCATGTTGCTACGATGTTGTATATTTTGCTGTAGAACTTAATTAGATTCTAATATTTGTTATTTATTAATTTAAATTATTTGATTAGGTATTTTATAAAAATAACTATATTTTTTAGTGTTTAATTAACGTGACTTTCTACAAGTATTCATCAATAATTAATCTGAATAGGTAGTGCTAATTTAGCCAAATTCACGCATTTTCATGAACGCTTGAATGAAATAGATCTAGTTACATGAATAATAATAATAAATAATTCATTGTTATCTCACTCCGCGGTAATGATCATGCGTCATGTTGAGCTAAATTAGCACTGCCTATTCCAATCACTGATAATTATTTAACATGAAGTGGATTTACAATATTTTGTACAAAAATATAAAAATTAAACATGTTGTTTAATGTGTTGCATTTATCTATATAATGCATTATTCGTAAAAAGAAAAAGTTAAAGGTCAACTTCATTAATAATAGACCTAACACCACTGTGATAAGGTATGTTTTTGCTAAAACATTTTAATGTGTAATTTAAAGTAATCAATTCCATACAAGTATTAATGTCGTGTACATAATGTACTACTATTGTATTTACTTATTTACGAGTAAAACTTGAAATAGCATTTTTGAAGAATATCTGTATACATACTTGTACTTGTCTGTAACTTTCTGTAAGTAATAAATATTATTTAAATGTATTGTGATTTTAATTTTTCAAAATTGTTTTATTTAATTTCGTCCCTTTACTTTTTCAAGCTCGTATCTGATCTAATAGTTAGATAGGAAAGTAGTCTTTATTGTTTAGGGAACACGAGTGCTTTTCCTGTCTAACTATACGATCGTATACGACCTTGAGAAAGTAAAGGGACGATTTGCTCTTGGTGTCTCTGGATTGAAGGGGTTCCAAAAATATTTAATATGGTAGTGTAAATAGACTAATAGGACAGAACAACACTACGAGAAAAAACAAAGTATTAAACTATCCTTTTTAAGACGATTCATCCGTTTGCGATCTAGGTACAAAGGCAAAAACGGGTCCATATTGACTCACATAAAATTCTTATTCCTATTTCTGTGTACTGTTTTTGTGTACTTTATTTTCCATGCAATAATGTACATTTGACTAGCCTAAATTTTAAAACAATTCTCTTAAAGTTTTTTTTTTAATTTTACCAAAACTAAAATTTGACACTTTCATATTATTTTCCATCAATCAGGAGTTTTTCAGATTTTTTGGAGATAAGAGTATTTTTTGTAAAGTCTTGGCTCCTATAAATCAAAAAGTACCTACTTCACAGAAAATTATACAAAAAAATGATTTTAAATTTGCAGATTGAGCCCCATATATGACACCTCGTTTCCTATAAAAAAAAAAACTTTCATTTTTCAATCCCCCATTCTAGACCCCTTTCCAAATATTTAGAAAAATCAGAGAAAAACTGCTGTAACATCCAGACAGACAGACGCCGAAGGTTCCATTTTCCATTTTTTACCATGGTGCGGAACCCTTAAAAGTCACTAGGTATACACAATATACGGATAAAGCTAAACTCCACTAATCGACCTATTAAAAAAATGCATCTAGGTATAGTCAAGATAAGAAAAGGTTGGTCACTTTTGGACCGTAAGACTGCACCGACCACCGTCGAGCGTTCAGTGGCGCCCTCATTACTATTATTGTGGTTTCTACTTAGCTAAAGAATTTCCTTGCAATCAGACGATGCGTTTTTGTAGCATAAATAAAAACACAATTTATGGGATACGTAACAAACTTTAATAACGATTACCCTTTGAGTAGTCAGCTTAACGGGAAAAGGTGGAAAAGACTTTTTTCCGTTAAGTTGATAACTCGAAGGTGATGTGATATACCCTATAAGTTGTGATTGCATTTGTAGTACAAAAATCTACCGACCAATTTCAAGAAAATACTTTAGTTTATTAGAAAATACAATAAAAGTAATGAGGGCGCCACTGTACATCCGGCGTACGCTCGGCGCAGTCTTAATAGCGTTGAAATAGATTCAAAAAGTGACGAACCTTTTCTTACCGTGATAATCTGACAATACATATAAGAGTAAGCCCATTCATGGGGCGTTCAGTTTAAGATTAGACGATTAATTATTACTGACAGAACCTTGAAATATTAGTAGAAGCTTGCACTTAACCAATCTCAGTAAATAAAGCAGAGTTGGAAACTGAGAAGTAATTCAAGGCCACTGTGTGGTGTGGTTGTAACTCCAACCTTATAATTTGAGACATTGATTACTAACCTCCAAGGTTGAGGTGAAATACAATAAGTAATTGATATTTAATCCCAGTGCTTGCAGTACATTGAGTAACTTGTATTAAGTTTGTTAGAAGTTCTTGAAACTTTGACGGACTTCAAAGGAGTTCGACGTGGCCAGCAATTATGTTTTGCCATCTAAGAAGTAGCTGGTACCTACTATATCCTTGCTTTTTTCTGTTATTTTGATGCCTAACTGCCTATGCATACCTGGCCCTGCGGGGCGGGCGGGTTATTTATTTATTTATTTATTATTATAATTACAATTATAGGCTTACAGTATGCACCAAGGCGCCTACAATGTTATAGATTTATTTATGTTATGCCCGACTTGCACGGAATAAAACCCCCGGGGCGTTCTTCTAATGGCTAGGTCCAAGAGGAGGCTACAGGACTGCTAAAAGCGCCAAATCGTAGCCATATTGTCAACCTGACCTAACCGTAGTAACCCGGTTTTGCTAATAAACTATAAAATTATGGTAGTATCCATCCAGAGTCCCGAAAACATGCCGTAATTATTGTCGGGTTTTCATTTTAGTTATTTATGTAGGTATCCATACTAATATTATAAATGCGAAAGTGTGTGTGTCTGTTACCTCTTCACGCTTAAACCGCTGAACCGATTTTGGTGAAATTTGGTGCAAAGATAGTTTGAATCCTAAATGACATAGGATAGTTTTTTTCCGAAATTCATCCCCTAAGGGAGAGAAATAGAGTGTGAAAATTTGTATGGAGCTACGATATAAACGAGTTCCGCGGACGGTGTCGCGGGCAGAAGCTGGTAAACTATGAATTAAAATCCCCTTTAAATCGTGGAAGCCTGAATTCTTCGTGTAATAGCCAGAAGAAGTCCACTTCTGCTCAGGATTCCCCAAGGTTTTCCACGATCGCCCAGTTAGTGAAGTCGTCATACCGTATGACCCATAACTTAGACGTCTACAATCTATCTATTTATAATCTATTCATTTTGATTTACATAATCTATTCATATACAACGGCTGTTAATGTTTTATTTGACATAATGCCGCATAACTCTGTGATAACGGTTGTTTTCAGTTAACGTTACAATGAATAAAAGCACAAGGTAATTGTTAATTCGACACAGTTCCGAGCATAAATCCCACCTAGTTGCAGCGAAAGGTAAGTCTACAATTTATCACCCATTACGGACATTACGGTACCTACGCAGATGCAGCATCCGTGCGATCTCATTGGGAACACAGGAAGTGCTAGCCAGTAGACCGATTTAAAGGTGGATTCACAATGCAAAGTTGTTAATACTTTTGTCGTGCGTGATTTTCGTTAAATCATAGCCTTAGACCTAGTTTTATCGCTTTTACTGTTTTTTTTGCTAACACTTCACCAGCCTACATACAGTTCGTGTTTTTACATGACTGTCCACGAAGGATGTTCATGATTTTAGAATTACTAAATGAAATAAATGGTCACGAAATGTTCTCTCGCGTACCTATGTTTCTTCAAAGGCTTTATTAAAAATTGTTTTAATTCGTTTTATAGCCTATCTTGCTTCTATAATAAGAGGGTTGTGAAGCTAAATATTTTCATTCAAAATGCGATAACGTTTCTCTCCTCTTCCCTTAAATTAAGTCTGATTTTTAAGATATCTGAATAGAATAAAAGAGAATAAGTATGTAGATTTTATGAAAAACTAGGTCTGTGCGTATTCCTATTCAAGAAAATATTTTTTGGAAAGAAACTAAAACGAAACGTACAAACCTAGAGTTTCATAACAACTAGGTACAACATATTCAAAAACTTGGAAATTGGACTTGATTTAGTAGAAACGTTATCGCCCGGAGATTTTGTATGAAAAACTTTTGACGTGTTAACCTTCACCTCACAATCCATCCTCTATTCACAATCGGTGCTGGCTCTACATAGATACGAGAAACGCATGAATTCACTTCCGAACGCATACGAGTTGTCCTGACTTTCACCCAGTGGAAGTGCCAGTGCCACAAATTATAAGGGTGCCTTTGTCTCACAGTACTTATCGCGTAGGTACCTACTATTTGTGTTCTTACAATAGGTACCCTTGTGAGCTTCGTACAGTCAGCAGCAGAAGTAGGTAGCTACGCAACCGAATAGGTCAAAATGATACTGATGATAATAATGGGACTATTTTCAAGAGAAGACATCGTGTCTGGATCATTTTGAGCATGTTATTCTGCTTAGTTACTTTTGACGCTGACTGTACCTACCAATTAAAAAATGTGGTGCCCCGCGAAAGTTCAAAAACAATGCCGGCAGTGAACGTGTTAAAGGTTAGGCAAACTTCTTTTAACAGAGAGACATGTGTACACAATCGTTTTTTTCCGAATGTTTAAATAAAATTCAAAAATAAGATGAGCATTTCTATAAACGAGAACGATGTGGATTGAAAGAAGATGTAGTGACTAAAATCGAAAAGGGTATGCTAAGGTGGTTTGGTCATTTAGAAAGGATGGATGAAAAAAGAGTTACGAAAGAGATATGGCGAGTGAGAATGAGCGGAGATGTCCGTAGGGGACGACCTAGACGGACCTACAGTGATCAGATTCGCGATGTACTGATTAAGGGCCAAATCAAAAGCACCCGAAACCGCCGTACGTGCATGAAGAGATTGATGAATGTAGAGGAAGCGAAAATTGTGTGTTTAGATCGGTGCACCTGGCGTTCCATAATCTCTGCCTACCCTATTGGGAGACAGGCGTGAAGGTATGTATGTATGTGTTTCTATAAATGTTTGTAGGTGTGCGTCCATTAAGATATTTTTCCTATTTTGTTACCGCGCGTTTCTATAATTTTGATTTAAATGTAACTGTTATTTATTATTATTGAATATTAAGAAATTGTAAGTACGCTAGTAGAACATACTAAAAAAATACAAAAAAAATATTAATATAATATAATTTACCTAGGTATTTATGTAAGTATCGAAAATCGTGGTACCTAACTAAATGAAAAGGAAAATTAACGACGGTATAAAAACAACATAACTGATCAAACTTTTTTAGAAATGCTCAGGTACGAGGTGAAGACTCAACCATCAGTAGATATAATAGGACCACCGTTACCCGCGCGTGTAACAAACGTCGCGTCGTGAGCGAAAAATTGAAGCCTTTTGCGTGCAGTTGCGTTGTTTTGAGTTTGTTGCGATTCAGTCAGCTGTCCGCACATGGCGGCGGAGCACGCGTTGCGCGCGCACGCCGAAAGGCATTCGCCGGTGTTTACGCGCGAATCTCGCTAAACTTTTAAAATATTTTTTTAAACTGCGCGTGTTCGGATTCGGTGTTCGTATGCGTGGTTAAAAAGTTTGGAATAAAGTGTTGGTGTAATAGTTTGTTCTGTTTCATAATTGATTGTGCTCGTGTGTTGTGTAAAGTTCTCGATCCGTCAATTTAAAGGCTAATTGATGATCCGATTAATTCGAGATTGGATCTATTAATTACACAGCCTGTGTGATAGTGCTTGTGTTGGTTTAATATTTGGAGGCGTGCTTGGATGTTAAAGCACAGGTAAGCATTCATCCGGCTAGTTTTATAAAACAAACCAATAAACATAGGAAGGTAACTCACAAAATAATATATTTGAAACAAACGTGAGAATACTAACGTCGCTTATGCAAATGGCATAATAAAGAGAACACCCGCTGTTCTATTTAATATTATTGTAACAAAGTTAATGGCTTATACGGTTTATGTGTTTTTATGATGTTTTAATTATTTGAAATGAGAAGATTAAACTGAACACAGTTTATAGGGATTCTTTGAAATTCTTACGAGAAAAAAATGGCCTAGTGTCGTATGTACGACATCAGTACGTCGGCAGATAGGAACCCACACTACCTAGGTGACACGTTTTTTTATACTCTTCAGACCAATTCTTCAGATTGGTACCTTCAACTACCAACACTCCAAAAATATGAATACTTAGGTACTTATTGAAGATGGAGTGGGTAGGTATGTTTTATTACAGCTTCGTGAAAGTTGCAAAATTATACCTCGTTAAGTAAATTTTCTTGAGATTGAAACTCGAACCGCTACCTTGTAAACCTATGAAATGAAGTACCTAGTTAGTTAAGTGGAATCTGAAGCACTTATTAATAGAACAGGCAGATAGGTACCTAGGTGGCACCTCCAAGAAGCACGCAGATCATTCGCTGGGTTTTTAGAAAGGGGGTATCCCTGCCACCCTCGGTTGCAGTCCCGCAAAACCATCCCGGGATTACTATTAAGAATTTGAAAAGTCCTGACAAAAAAACTTGACATTTCGAAAAAAGACCCGACTTTTAAGTCACAAAATGGAAACATTACCCACTTAGTTACAGTGGTGGTACGCATCTAATAAAAAAATACCCGGACAAATTAAAGAGCCGGACAAAGTCCGGACTAGAGTCTAAAAGTTCGGTCAGGTCCGGACCAATCCGGACGGATGGTAACCCTAATCCCGGCTTCCCCCACCACTGGATGCATCTCCACAGCGTTAAAAAATAAAAAAGATAGGTACCTACATTCAAAGGTAATGTTACCTTACCGAACAACATGTTGTTCAATGAAGCTGGCTGACCACTTTAAAGCTAAAAATCAAAGATATCCTCAATTAAAATTGCACTTACCTACAAGTAATTCCATCTTAATAACAGGTTTCCGGCGTTAAGGCACAAAAATTTCATGGAAACTAATTTGATTGACCTTCAGTTACCGCGTAAACTCTTGCTTCGTCATGGCCGGCGCGGTTCTATAGCATTGTACAACCGTTGCTCACCATAGCTCTTGAAATATCTATGACAAATTGCTTCACCACGAGTACCACGACACGTGAATGGCGCAGTAGCAAGGCTTACGAATTTCTTCGTAAGTTTTAATGTACTTTTGATAACAATATTCGTCGTTATACAATGAGTGGTTAAGGTGATTGTGACTCGACTCTTAGCTTAAATCGCGTCAGCCGTCAAGCTTTTCATT
This sequence comes from Acleris laterana, assembly GCA_963966035.1. Taxonomy (NCBI): domain Eukaryota; kingdom Metazoa; phylum Arthropoda; class Insecta; order Lepidoptera; family Tortricidae; genus Acleris; species Acleris laterana. Next base: position 5,261,845 of record OZ014452.1, read on the forward strand.
AAATGTCACTTCGGGCTATAACGTTTCTCAGCCACTAAATCAAATCCGATTTCCATGTCATTATGACAATATATTGTAGGTTTATTTATTTGTTTAGAATGATTTTCTTGGAAAGGAAAACGCACACACATAGGATAGTAATAAGTTTGGGACTAGATCAATTTGTGTTAGATATGATATTTATTTTTATTTGTTTGATTTTATTTTTAATACTCATGTTTAATAACTTACATAGTTTCTTGTGATTGCTCGCGTGAAGTCTGTACCACCTACCTCGTAAAATATTTTAATTTGACACCTTATCCCTAGTAAGGTTGTCTGGAAGACCGCCTGTTGTTTACCTGTGTTGTTTTTAATAATGCTGTATCTCTGTAATGTTATTGTTTGGTGTACAATAAAGTGTTTTGTATTGTATTGTACTGTATTGATATTTATTTATTATGTAATTAATTTACCCGGCCATAGTGCCTATCTAAAACATAGTAAGTCAATAAATAAATGAAAGACTCAGAGTGAAGGTTATAAAAAGTCAACTTTCCGGACCACAATTCAAACCGCGACTTCATTAAATGGAGGAAATGCTCTTAACGATAGAGCTTCCGGACCACAGACTAGACTCGGACATAAGTAATAATTCTAAGCAGGTTTGGCAATGCATGTCCCTGGGCCCCGAGAGTAATTACCGTTTCAATTCCCATAAAAACATGTTCGAATTAAGTATAGCCTCTTTTACGACTCTACATTTTGTTATGAAACCTAAAGTTAGCCTTAAAGTATCGAATGCTACTTGTCCTGCCTGCGGTCACCATGTACCAATGAGTTTTTCTAACTTGAGTTTGAGCTTTAGGATCTTTTGTGCAATTACCCTAAGTTCTTACCGTGAAAGAAAAACATCGTAAGGAAACCTGCACATTCGAATAGCTAAGTGTGCAAGAGGCTAATTGCACAAAATATCCTAAAGCGTTGAACGGTATCCAAAAGGGCCCTTTAAGATAAAATAAGACCTGCTACTTGTCCTCATGAAGCCTGAAGCTGAATATTTTAGTTTTACTTACATTAAAAAACTTTGATGAGAGTTTTCTTTTGTAGCCGAGGGCTAAGACAGCTAGTAAACAGACAGTTGGCCTGATGGCAAGTTGGCAAGGGGTATATGGATTACCAGGCATGGCATTATTGTCAGTGTTTAAATAATTTCAAGATGCCATTATGACTATGTATTTTTAGAAGCAGAAGTCTTTTACCCGAAAAGGGCCTTTTAAGGATTTATTTTGTCATCAAGCTACGTTTGTAACTAGTTGTCCCCATACATCACAAAAACACACAAAAACTGTTGTTTTTCCCGACATCGTTAATCGATATCTCTACGACCGCGGAAATCGGGATGCCGAGCAACTCATCAGGGGTGTGATTCTCTAAAGAAGCAAAGGTGAACGAATGCACGAGTGATGTCCAAGCGGCGAGTTTAAGTAGTACCGTCAGTGTGAACAAAACACATTTTAGCGCCTGCATTTTCAATTCAGCAGCCTTATACGTTCGATCCATCGGCAGAAACCATGCTGCTAAATTGAAAATGCACGCGCTACAATGTGTTTTGTTCGCACTGACGGGACTACTTAATCTCGCCGCTTGGACATCACTCGTTCATTCGTTCACCTTTGCTTCTTGAGAGAATCACACCCCAGAACGAATTCCGAATTCGCTGCGCCCGAGTTCCCGCGACCTTCGGCTACGTATCGTCGCAGAATCGAATCGCCGCGTACCTAACTGTAAAGTTAAACTAGTTTGGCTGTCGGCCGCTCTAATAGGATCGGACGCGTTCCGCACAGTACTTTTTTCTATACTTTTTCTGGGCAAGTGCGTGTAGACGATTGACACGCCGGCACCGGATCCAATCTTGGGCCGTCCCCGTTTCTTTGTCGGTGTTTGTTTTGATTATCTGCCTTATATAGAACACGAGCATGCGCAAACAGCTCTATGATAAAATTTACAAATCGTTCCGCTTTTTTTTTTATGGCATAGAGAAGACAAACACTCACACAGGCCACTTGATGGTAAGTGGAAACTGTGACCCATAGACATTCGCATTCACAAGACTGCAATGCAATCCTAAGACTGCAAATGCGTTGCCAACCCTGAGGACTAAGATGGAATGCCTCTATGCTAGTCATTTCACCGGCTGTCTTATCCCCAAACCGGAACACAACAATGCGAACACTGCTGTTTGGCGGTAGGTTAATGGATAGGATGGTGGTAGGATCCGCTTGGCTCTTTAGTTTAGACATCGGTCGACATGTGGACAATTCCGATTCCTCATCTAATGTTATGCGTTTGCGATAAATTGGCAACACAGAAACTCTCGGTAATTTCTTCGTGCCTAATATGTAACTCTCTAGGCACTTGAGGTTACACGCTTCGAGTAGGCGTACGAACCTACGCATTCGCTTTCAGAATGGCAAACCGATTTATCTTAGACTGTACTTTGGATATGTTCTAGATTTATTGTATTCGCAAAATTACCTATTAACCTGCAGAACTTGCCGATAGATGATCACTATTAATATAGTATGAGGTTTCGACAGACTAGTTTAAACCTCGGTTGTCAGAGCTGAGGCCCTTACCAAGATGCAACGCTTACTATCGTTTCTATTCGTTTCATTTTTAAACCAATCACGACACTACTAGATGACGTGATACGAAAAGTCGCGTGATCTAAGGTGTGATTTTTATTCCCACAGAAAAAATGTAAACAAAGGTGTTGCCGTAAACGAAAAACATTTGCAGTAGTATTCAACATATTTTTACTTTTCACAATTATAAGAAGTCGACTTTCTAATAAAAAACTATATATTGTAATTAACATTAAAGAATTTAACTTGTTGATGAAAAACTTCATTTTGATATAAACTCTTTGTTGTGTTAATTTAAAACGTGAAAACCGTTTTTTCACGCATATTTTATTTATTGCACTGGTATCATTGACTCGATAAACCCGTGTTAACAAGATGACGGCTGCTTGAAAGATTTGAGACGTTATAGAAACGCTAGTTAGCGTAATGCATCTTGGCAAGCGCCTCTGATAACTCTTGGACATCCCAACTGTTTTCTATCAAACATAGCTAAGTACAAGACGGTTGGCTACACTAGTCACAATACACAACAGACGACGGCAGGAAGAACCGTATTATACTGATAACAACGCAACAAATAGATCCAACCTTCGGTTCGTTGTTCAATTTAAAGGTAGGTAGTTGCTTTGTCGGCAGCTCACTAAATAGATACCAATGTATTCCAGCTTCCGGTGTTATCATTCTTATAGGTTTAAGATGAACACGGGTTTCAAGCGCGCGGCCCTAATAAAAGTGCCGTAAGTTTAAATTACCTATCAGTGTAAAGTAAACCTTATGTTATGACACTGGTAAGATAGATCACTTGGCAGCTTGGGTATAAGGTATAAGTAATCCTTGTCCCAATCATGGGCTGCTCTGACTTAGAGACCCTAAACCAGATGCATTTGGCGTTCGTTATCGTTATCTTAAATGTATAGGATTGACGTAAACTATCAGACGTTACGCAACTTTGTCTAGCCTGACAGTTAATGAAGATTTTAGTCGTTCCTTAGTAACGATTTTTCAATCAAAGTTTGAAAAAGGAACGAGTTAATTGTTTCTAAAATGTATCTGAGTACCCGCGATATGTAGTTACGTATTTATTAGTATGGTTGAGTTTCATCACTACATAGTATAAAACAAAGTCGCTTCCCGCTGTCTGTCCCTATGTATGCTTAGATCTTTAAAACTACGCAACGGATTTTGATGCGGTTTTTTTTAGTAGATAGAGTGATTCAAGAGGAAGGTTTTTATGTATAATAAATTTTGTTTTATGTACGTGTGTTATAGAAAACTCAAATAAACCGAAGCGAAGCGAGGGCGGGTCGCTAGTTAGCAATAAGTAATGAAGATATTTAATTAACTGCTACAAAAACAGCTACCTACTGAAATTATTGACACGTTCGCCAGGGATCAATAACCCATCATTCATCGTAGTGCCAAGAGCGATGAACTGATCATTAGGCTAGTGTTTGATGAGCAAATCTGCATTTCCAAGAGCTCGACGAGTTTTCCAATAATTTATATTTAGCTGGATTAAATACCATTTGTTGAGAGTGCGCAGTGCAATGCAAGCAATGCTTAACTAAAATTTCCTGCGATATAGATTTCCTTAATGATTCTCTCTACGCATTCAATTTAGCTTAAGGTAAATGTACAATGTACGTACCTACATGTTTCAATTCAAAAGATCTTGCCGACAAAATGCCATCGCGTAAGAAATGGTTTTATATTTAGACTATTCTGTAAGAAATTAGGCACCGCGCTTAATGGATTTCTAATTAACTTATTGTAAGGAAGATTTAAAATAGTTCATGGTCAGTGAACTTACAGTTTTATTCAGTTTTTCGCTTCTTTCTTAGCATAAACTGCTAAATTGTGTATAAAACTTATAATTGGTTAAAATTAGAATCACACACAAATTGAGCTAATCCTAAATTAAGCTTTAGGCTTGTACTATAGGTTATAGGCAACGATAATCTTACGTATATAGAGAAATACATACTTAAATAAATAGAAAACAACCAATACTCAGTAACAAATACTCGCATTCATCACACAAATGTCTGCCCTTACCGGAAAATCGCTTACCTATCGCTATCTTCTACTTAAAAACTTCTCGAAATAGTCATAAGTGCCCATATTCCATGCAGAGCGCACTGATTTATTTTCAGCACGTGAAAAAAGGGTAATTTTGAAGAGCAAAATATCATCTTAAACTTTGTCATCTACCAGGGTAACAGAAATCAATCGCTGATAGTTCTTAATTAAAAAAAGTTCGAAATGAGTTTAACAGCACTTGCGCACTTGCTTTACTCAATGCCGAGAGTCTGCAAATTGGGTCAGTTCTGTATAGAAATCAAAGAGTTTGGCATAGTTAAAATGTTGAATAGGTAGGTGTTAGAACAACGCAATACCAATATTGACGTCATCTCGGTTCCTCGCACATGCCTGGCGAAGTTTGTTCAAAGTGTTCAAACAATCAGTGGTAGAAACTTAGAATACGCGATCGCTGTGGAAATAAGTTTTAATTGTATGGCAAAGAAGAGACGTTCCATTCGAAATTTCGTTTTCTATTTTTTTTCTTTTACTAAATCTGTCCTACCCTGTTATTATGACATGGCTATGCAGTTCATTTAACGGTGAGCGTAAAGGTCGGAGCTATAGCCGTTACATAGCTCTGTCCTTTTCTCTCAGCTAAAATTGAGTTGCACAGATACGTCGTAATAACCCCACTGTTGAGAATAGTGGCCATTAGCGGAGTAAGTATGAGTAGTTCATAGTATAGCTCATTCGCAGAAAACATCAAAATTAATATTAAAAAAAAACATACCGTTTTCTGATTTATTTTTTGTTATTACCAATCACCCTAGGACAAGTTAGAAGTTCTAGAATTACTAGAATTACTTCATCATATTTCACTTTTATACCTCATTCAACAGCTAGTAAACTAAGAAAGTCATTTACATAATACGCTACCTATACCCTCCATAAAGGAATGTATCGAAAAACTTATCACTATGTATATTTACAAGAAAAAGTATTCTCTCTCATATTAACTAAGCTAAATAACTTTATAATATGAGCCAGTTTTCGTCAACTGTATTTAATTATAGTTACATTAGTCGCGGTTTCGAGCACGTCTCGTCAAGGCAAGTCTTTGTTCGGTGACAGGCTGACAGGTCAAGGTTCCTTGGATTTGGACATCATCAATTTGTCAGTCGCTGACAGATCTTGAGTTTTGACGACTAAGGGGTTTCATTAACGCCTCTTGGTAGACAAATATCTCTCTTGATAAATTGACGTGAAAGAATTTAATACGTAGGATAGGATGGTCGTGAATCGTGATTAATGTTGTACATTAAATAGATTGTTGAACTCACTGCTTGCAAGTTTTGCAACGTAAGTGAATAAGGTGGATTTTTTTATTATATCTTTGACGTTGACTGTACTGTCACGGGCGCGATATTGAATCCTGAGCAAATGTGGGACTCCAGATTTAACTCCCGAGCGTTGCGAGGGGGTAACGAGTTAATTCCTGAGCAAAGCGAGCCAATTAAAACGGAGTCCTGAGTGCAGCGAGGGATTCAAGCTCGCCCAAGACGAAAGCAGCTCTATCCCAAAGGAGGATACTCTACTTTTCTCACCTTTCGCGAGACAATAAAAAGCCTTGTTTGTACTTACTTGAAACAAAGTTTTATAGAAAAATTACCTTATTTAAAAAAAAACGTGCATATTGTATTTTTTATAGAAATTCAAATCTCATTATTTACCAGCGGGTTATATTGAGATTTAGTACCATATTATATTATAACCCGCCGGGTCATAATATTGTACTGAATCTCATTATAACCCGCTGGTTAGCCGATGGCTATAATGACTTACTTTTGGTGAGGTTTGCATGATATATAATTGGGCAATTTTGAGCATGTGGTGTGAAAATACTTATTGTATACACTAGCCTCGTGCCTGCATGGGGCACTTTTTATGGAATATACTTTTGAAACCTAAAGATGACATTGTTTAGGGATTAGTTTGCTTTGTTTCTTATGCCGTTTCGAGGATAGAGAAATATATACTTAAATACATAGAAAACATCCAAGACTCAGAAATAAATACACGCTCTCATCACACAAATATTTGCCCAAACCGGGAGTCGAACCCGGGACCGCTAGCTTCGTAGGCAGGGTCACTACCAGCAAGTCCAAGGTCTTTACACTCTTTCTTCTACCTTGTACCTTTTTTGTACCTTGTCTCTTTGTTTTGCAGATTTTTCACTGTCAAAATGTATGTTCTTAAGTGGATTAACACAAAAGAGAGAACAGAAGAGTTAACAGTTAACAGGTAAACTATTTACCTAAATCAATAAATTTTGCTTATTGGATATTCCCGAGTGTGGCCATTCGGCACTAAAGAGAGAGGAAGTGCCTTCAAAAGCTCTACTCCGAAATTACGAATGAACCAGACATCACAATAGCTTGTGTTGGGAACCAATAAAGTCTGCAAGTCGCGCACAATACGCCAGTGATTCTCAAATACAGCAATATCTGGTCTGACGTCATAATTTGGCGAAGGTTCATTCCGTTTTGATCGTCGAAAGAGACAAAATATTTAAAAGATTTATCGAACATTTACAACTATTCTTTTATGCCAAAGTTTGAGTCTACCATATAAAATGATATAGAAAAAGAAGATTTATTTCGGACCTGACAATCCATATGTATGAGGTGGGTATACTTAGTGTAAAATTATCACAGAAAAAAAGTCATCCGAAAAACCAGCAAGAAGAATTATGGACAAAACCTTTAATAGTGAAGATATTAACTCAGAGAAAGTTTTTATCTAAGTATTGCTTTATTGGAGACCCACCCATATTGGATAAACTGCCTTATTTTCTACCCTATCGATATGTTTACAATTGCGCTGTGCCAAAAACTGGTATTTTTAATAAGAATACCTAATTGGGATTCTTACTCTAGATTCGTCGCACCTTTGGAATTATAGTGACCTATTATCAAGTTTGCAGCTTTCTACATCGAGTCATAAATTGATTGTTATAGAGACCTAACTCGAAATCCAAAATTTGTTAATTAGGTCATTATAATTCTAAAGATGCGGTTTGTATTCGTCTACTTTGCACTTGAATGTATCAGTTCATTTATAGAAATGGCCTGTTGCGGATGTGTTTTTACTGCTAGGCAAATATACGACCTATTAACCGTATTGGTTACCTGTAAGTGTCGTAGAGCCACATATCCAGCTCTCGGTCACCGCAATGACAATAAAGTTTACGATCCATATACGCATAGCCGAGACCTCAGGCAAAGGTCGAAGTAGAACTTCACGTGTTTAATTAACCTAGAGAAAGTCTGCTAGACGCAAAACTCGCTCTTAAGCACACGACCTTTTTGTTCTCATAACGTCTCTACTGTCTAGAAATTGAATTCAAATTGCAGTGGCATGAAAAGTTTCTCATCTTAAAGATAGTTCGTGGAGAAACTTTCCCGCGTGTGCTCTTTGAAATCTAGTAAGAAATTTTCCCTGAAAATCGAAAAATAAAGGTAGGATCTCCCATTAGTCGTTAAAGAATAGTTTCACACTTGATTGGCTTCATTAAAAATAAATATTCTAAACTCTTGAAAAGTTCTCAGAAAATCCGAGGAGATGAGAGGAAATTGTACAATGTCTGCCACGAAATTAGTTTCATAGAATTCCGCTCGAAACTTCGCCTTTCCATCCAACCGCCAACAAATTGATTTCTGCTAAACTTCGGATTCCTAGTGTTAGTTTAATATTGCTATGAATTCTTCATTTAGGTAGGTATTCTGCATCATGGAACGCATTTTTGCATATGGAAATGCGCAGTTATTTTGAATGTACACAGAAAGAAAACTAGGATATAGACTTGGTTGTCAATAATTAGGATCTCACGCTGTTGCAATAACACACACTGTTCAAATAAAAATAAATAACTCAAACCAATTTCTTTCTTCTGTCTTCAGATTCATGGAAACCACTCAAATTTAAAGTGAATTTTATTTTGAATTCTCTCTTTTTAATTTTAGAATGCACTGAATGGGCGCTTACGACCGCAAAGCAAATGGGTCGTTTGTGCGCAAGCGCTCGATGTTTGCGCCTCTGCCGATTGAGCAATCTGCAGGGAAATGAATGGTTCGCGTAAAATGATCCAGCCAGGTTGAGAAAGTTTCCGTAATCCACCTGGGCCTCTATTCCACGCGGTAAAACTACGTTGGCTTTGGTATTGTTACCGTTACGATAGTTCTTATTTACTTCACAATATAACTGTGGCCAAGTCACACTAATAGTGTGTACAGCATACATAAAAAAGTACAGTGTGTACGAAAACTATGGAAAAAGGGTTTATGCAATTTTTTCATGACAAGGGAAAGGCAAGCAACGCGACTATTTAGGCCACTGATTTCGTGTTAAAGATGTCTCTAGCAAAGACTTTTTCGCTAAATTTTAAGTCCGTTATGACACAATACATCTTCTTTGTCGTCTTAAGTATTCAAACGAAAGACGCTAGCGGTTTTCGCTATGTGTGGTCGATTGTTTTGGTAACAACCGAACAATCTTCTTGCTTTACGACTGGATTTCAGAGGAAGTGGGGTCGTTTCTTTTCAAGTTGAAATTACGAAATTTTGACCATATGAACCGGTGATGCATAGGTAAAGCTACAGTGGACGGGTATTTAACATCAATTCCAAACATATTTACTATGTTACCTTCTATAATTACGATTGATAGGAGGCTGCTTAATTTGAATGGGCAACCGTGTTCCAGCAATCGATGGATTACTACTAACAGATAGACTCGATGCCAAGAAGTAGTTATTGAGTCCGATTTATATGGAAATCGAAGAACCTGGGCCTGTAGTGTTAAGGGCTGCCATAACCTAACCAGTTTATAACCGCTTTTTACTCCATAAAGAAACGTAATGGCAACATAAATGACTGCTCTATAATTCCCCCTAAGCCTGCGGTTTGATTAAGTAAATCGTATGATTTAATATTCTTAAGAGGTACTCGTTTATCACGCTCAGCGCCAGTGACACACATCACTTGTTAGAATGTCGTACAATTGGTAGACTGTGGCACTGAGCCGATGTGTTTTCTCGCTGGGGCGGAGATACCCACGACAGGGGTTAGTTTTTTCCAACTACTGGATGTTTTTGAGCAAACACCAAGGGATAAGGCTTCATATAAATGTGATGCGGTGTCGACGTGTGGGAGCCCCTTAGATACTACTCGTAGGCCGCCGTCGTAAACTTCGAGTCTAAACTCGACGGCCTACTTAGCTATTATAAGGAGTTGCGGCTACCCTTAGTCTCTTTTATCATACCAGTTTGCGGTCGGCCTGCACCCTTTAGTGCTTTGTTGTTTGAACGTTATGTTCTAACTGCTGCACTAATGTGTCAAAGGCGTTAAAGCGACGAGGTACCAAAGTGCGCAATTACTTATATGGCCGACTGTACCATGGCATGGACATTCAAACTTCTAGTCGTTCGATCGATGTAAAAAAAGTCATTGTATTGATACAGAATGGGCGAAATTAGTTAGATAGAATTGTTTTATATTAATACATTTTAGTATCTTATTTAAAACTGGAGTTTATTTTTTGACGTAGTTTTTTTTTTTTCATTTATTTTCTAACAACAATGACCCATTTAAAATACATACCAAGATACCACAGATTAAATGTAGGATATGTAGGATGTTTAAATTTACTTCCTCTTATGCGAAACTCCATTACGAAAGCTTGGTGTTGTAGGGAAAATCTCTCTCACGTTTACTCTTAACGATTTTCTGTAATTTTCTAATCTAACAGTCTGAATGAAAAGAGCACGTTCGTGATGATTGCCGAGCCGGAACGATCGCGCATTACGAAAGATAACTCATACAAATGTCGTAATTCATTTCACTCATTTTTAATCACATCAAGTGAATGATTGTGTTAATCTCAGTTACGAACGTCTTCATGTCGTGTAATCAATTACGACTGTTGTAATTGTCTGAGTAAAGCATATGAATGAACTTATGATACGTTCAACGAAACGCCATACATTTTGAACTTCGCTTATGATAGATACAGATGTACAGATACATGATGCTTTTAAAATTGACTAATTCTGATATTGACACTGAACACTTTAGAATTAGGGTGTGTAGTTTAATCATCGATGAGCTATACACACCGTACATAAATATAATATAAAGTGTAAGGGTCGAAGTAGTAGCTGTATATTTTAGTAGCTCGTCGCAGTTATAGATAATATTGTTAAACTAAGTTCAAAACCCTCTTACTTCAATACGTTATGCGACAAGGTACCTACTAAAATGTTTCCTCCAGCTACTTTGGAATTCTACTTTTCTATATACATTGTGTATAGGTCGTCCATGGTATATATAGAGACAAGGTATCACGCGTTTTTTTGTCGCCCTAAGGCCCCGTTCTCACGAGCGCTTAAAAAGCGTCGCGTTATAACCCGACGTTGGCGGTATTTTACCGTTCCCAATATTTGTGTTCATATGAACGCTTAAAAAACATTGTGAATTGGTACTCGCTGTGGTGTGCACGTATAGTAAACTATGAATTCAAGAGCAAAATTATTGGCAATTGCAAATTGTGTTGCGAGAAGGCAGAAAAGGAAAATAAAACGTTATTGGGTACATTTACTTAATGATCCACGATATTTAAAAGGACAGTTTGTGTCGCTTTTTGAAGATTTGAGACGTTATCCTAATAAGTTATTTAACTATTTCCGAATGTCTTTGAGCACATTCGATGAATTATTGGAAATCGTGAGCCCTCGAATAACTCTTCAAGACACCAACATGAGATCTGCGATACCAGCTGTGCAGAGGTTAGAACGCTTTGCTAGCGCACAGCCAACTGACTGCAGCACCGGCGCTTTTTTAACTCCCGTTAGAACACAAACACGGAGTTCCGTAAGCTCAATTCAATTTAACGTCCAACGCCCAACGTCAAAAATCGAACAGTGTTCGATAAAAAAGCGCCGCGCTTTAAAACCGCCTTCGTGTGAATAAACACATGGTTATCAATTTGTGTCATTTCAACGTTTTTTTAACGCGCGTTGAAAAAGCGCTCGTGAGAACGGGCTCTTATCGCGTTGGATAAAGCTACCGTCGCTTGCACCTACATACTGGTCAAAAAGTGACAGATGTTTTAGTCACACTTATCCATGTCGATAAACACGACCATAATAGACCCGCAGTTCTTTCGGCAGACATAACGTTGATAAAGTTAATCCATTATTGTTAGTTACAAGTAATTTATCATCAAGCGTATTTGTTGGCATTAAATAATAAACTTTACATTGCGTGCGAGTAAACATACATAAGTCTCTGCAAATTTGAACAAGACATTTAACAATTGTGTTACGAAACACCAACGTCTATACGTGAATGTCATTAATAATATAAATTACACGATAAGCTGCGTGTGAGTCGTTTGAATAAAAATAGGTATAGGAACTGCTTAAACAAAGCCAATAAACAGTAACTCACATTCAATTGCCAAAGTAGATTCAATCTTCTCTTAGTAATGAGGTGTGATTGCTACAGGAGTTTTATTTGATATGCGCGTTAAATACGTCTCTCATTCTAACAAATAGGTGCGTCCCTCTCGGCCTGTCGGTTCAACCGATCGTCAGTGGCAGCCTACACTTCAAAGTTTCAAACTCGGATTGGTCGCGGCGCCGGCGCCGATACCGCGCGAGCTGACGCGGTTTTTATAACAATGGATAAGCGTGCGGTTTGCTTGCGGCATTGCTCAAATATAAGGTTCCTGAGTGCTTAACCTACTTATTTTTATAGTGTGCGTAAAATATGTGCCGCTTTCCGGCGTTCTTGTCAATCCACTTCGTAAAACTAATCGGCTTGCATAACACATATGTTTTGACGTAGAATAAGTACAGATGTAGTGAACAATCCTTTCCCATCGTTTTTGGTCGGATAATTTCGTATTTATCTTGCTTTCTCAGTTGGCTTATTGACGGGTCCTGAAGCTAATTGAGAAAGATAGATAAATACGAGCTTATCCGACAAAAAACGATGGGAAAGGATTATTCACTACATCTATAATAGGTTGCAAAAGTTATCGCGGTATAAGCCTCCTGAGTATCGTAGGCAAATTGTATGCAAAGGTATTGATTGAAAGGGTGATGTTAGCAACGAAAAGTAAGATTTGGGATGTGCAAGCGGGATTTCGAAAGGGGATGGGATGTGTGGATCAAGTCTTCTCCTTAAGGTGCATAGTCGAGAAAGCCATAGCCAAACATCAAAAGGTTTTCTGTGCCTTTATTGACTTAGAGAAGGCGTATGACAGAGTGGTGAGGGATGAACTATGGATAACTCTTTCCGCGTATGGGGTGGACAGTATTCTGATACGGGCTCTCAAATCATTATATGATGACTCGAGTGCCTGTGTCAGGATAAATGGGACGTATACGGACTGGTTTAGCATCGAACGTGGTGTTCGACAGGGCTGTGTAGCGTTCAACCTGTTCAACCTATTCATGGACAGTTGTTTGTCAGATCTGAGAGAGTATGATTGTGGAATAAGGATGAATGAGTCAGTTTTTAAAACTTTGTTGTATGCTGATGATCAAGTTCTCCTTGCATCATCTGCGGACTACTTACAACAAATGGTAACTCTGATGAATGAGGCGTTTAAAAGGAAAGGTATGAAAATGTATGTTAAAAAGACGAAAGTGATGGTTGTGGAGAGGGATGTAACTGTTACAGAATGTAAAATAATGATTGGAGATGAAAAAGTGGATCAAGTGGATGAATTTGTGTATTTAGGTTCTTTGTTTACGAGAGATGGGAAATGTGACGCGGATATTGAAAGAAGAGTAAAAGCGGGAAATATGATCAATGGGGCGTTACACTCAATCTTGGCAAACAAGGTCATATCGAGCAAAGCTCGCCTTGCCATTGTTCAGGGAGTATTGACGCCAACATTGATGTATGGTAGTGAATCTTGGGTATGGCAGAAGAAGAACGAAAGTAGGATTAATGCAGTTGAAATGAGAGCTCTAAGAAGTATATGTGGAGTTAAAATGATAGATAGAGTAAGAAATAGCGAGATTCGAGAACGATGTGGATTGAAAGAAGATGTAGTGACTAAAATCGAAAAGGGTATGCTAAGGTGGTTTGGTCATTTAGAAAGGATGGATGAAAAAAGAGTTACGAAAGAGATATGGCGAGTGAGAATGAGCGGAGATGTCCGTAGGGGACGACCTAGACGGACCTACAGTGATCAGATTCGCGATGTACTGATTAAGGGCCAAATCAAAAGCACCCGAAACCGCCGTACGTGCATGAAGAGATTGATGAATGTAGAGGAAGCGAAAATTGTGTGTTTAGATCGGTGCACCTGGCGTTCCATAATCTCTGCCTACCCTATTGGGAGACAGGCGTGAAGGTATGTATGTATGTATGTATGTATAATAGGTTTTGAGTAAGTCTCAACTTGAAATAATGACTTTTTGCAGTGACATGTTTGCATAGAACTTATCGATGCTATAATTCCCTATGTGCACGCGGCCATTAGCCGTTTTTGCAATAAATTCTCTTAAAATGCAAAACGCTTACTTTATCGAATTTCGAAAACGGACATAATGTATGGAATTGACTGAAACTGAAACTGGAAAACGCGTCTCTGAACGATCGATGCAAGCGGTAAATCATGTAACAGTCGGGGTGGCAACGTTATCAGACTTATCAGAGAGTTTAGACCCTGCAGAGTACGGATCTGCCTGGTGCCATTACGAAATTTGAACCGGAACTACTTATGCTATACCGGAAAAAGTACTTATGTAAGTACTTATGCAGCCCGTACAAAATGTTTCGTCGTACATTTTGTAAATCGTTGTTCCGGAACCCTAAAAAAGGTCTGTCATTATGGTTTTCCTTTATCTCTGGCTCCCTCCACCTCTGTCTTTCTCCGCCATCTTGGGAAAACTGTCACTTTTTTCTGTTTTTGTCTATAGATACTGTCGTAAATGTATCGTTGTCTAGTTCACCTTATTCCATTGTAATAAGGTTCAAAAATGTAAACATATCTTTGATTTCGACTGAAGCTACCCATAGTACCTACAAACCTAGAGCTTATTTTAGGACTAGGTCAATTTGTGTAAGTTGGTCCCCTGACATTTATTATTTATTTAAATAGCTGCCCTTACCGTGATTTCAACCCGGGAGCGCTAGCTTCGTAAGTAGGGTCACTATCGACTAGGTTAACATATCTTATGCTCGCCGGTTGATAATTCGTATATGAATTGAAAAGTGAGTTGCTGAGAGGATTACCTACGTGGATGGTGGATATAAAGCTTAGTGCGATAGAGCAGAAGGAATTAACCGGATTGTCCCACATTATAAACGCCTTTGTAAAATGATCTTGAATATTGAGTTTCACTTTAAATTAAATGCGATGCAGCTGCGTTGCAAGTTTGATAGAAGGTTTTATAATCCTACCAATTCCTGCTAATATTTTAAACACCACCAAAGATCTGTCGACCTTTTTAAATGAGGAATTCTGGCCGAGGGGTGTCATATTTCGGCGATTTCGTGGCCGCCGGCTAGCTGACACCGCAAAAGTGTATAAATCGTTTATTAAATACAAAACGGACACATTTCAAAATGAGTCAGTGTTGCATTTTAAAATTAGAAGCTATTCGTATAAGATTTTTAATGCTAATCCTGTCACTAATACACTGGTAAACAATGTAAACATCTTCGCCTAAGTGTGTAAAATGTGGTTACAGAATTATCAAAAAGTTTTTATAGTTGTTGGAAATTCTGTAGCTTTGCCTACCCCACTCTGGAAATAAAGGCGTGAGTTTATGTATGTATGTAAGTATGTATTTTTAATGCAAGAGCAAATTATTTTGGAATGTGTCAGTTTTGTATTCAATGAGCGAAATAGTCGTTTTAATTTTATGTTATATATTGTTATGTATGTTAGTCTATAAGGTATTTGTAAATATGGGCCTTGTTGTCTGAAATAAAGCTTATATTCTATTCTATTATATTCTATAAATGCGTAAGTTTGTGTGTTAGTTGGTTTCTCCCTCGCGTTGCACCGGCTGGGCGGGACGGGACCGGCTGGATTAACACAGGCAACCGTTTCGATTGGCGGTTTAACACTGTCACATGGTTTGTTTACATAATATATTAATTTTAATACCCAATTTGAATAGGTATAGTTACATATAAATCTACAGTCATTTTTATTACATAAAAGCTGAAATAGGAAAGTTCACGTAGGTAGGTAGGTTAATATGTTAAAGAATGTCTGACTGTTGGGTTTCTTATGAGTGTCTTCTCGGCAGTGGTCTCCTCTGGGAAGCACTGGTAGATTTTAGTAAAAGTCCCCGTGCGGCCTACTTACCGAATAGGCATATTTTATCTTTTTATATTATATTATAAGCAAAAAGTAAATTGTCCAGATTATAGATATGAACACTATTTAAAATTTAAAATCACCCATAGAATCGTATTCCGTTATCAACCATCGATTTGAGTCAAGTTTTCGTATATATCTTGGCATCACTTTCGTTTCAAATGCCAGCAGATTAGACGCAGAGCTTGTCTGATATTTACCTGGAATCCGGATTGCGGTGAGACGCTTCTCAAATCGTTGAGTAAGGTAAGGTATTACTCAATATTGAACGCTTGATCCAATAGATAATAGTATCAAGAAGGTAAAGTCGTTCAAATATGAAGTCTGCCACCTTTCAATTCCATTTGCACGTCAGCAGAAGTAGCTACGCAACCGAAGAGGTCAAAATGATCTGCACTCGACTCTATTGTCAAGAGAATACGTCATGTCTAGATCATTTTCAGCATGTTATGTTTAGCTACTTTTGATGCTGACTGTACATCAATAATGTCGATAAGAGATGACTTTGGTGACATTTTTATTTTATGCAAAGTTGTATCAAAATTAAAAGATCACTTATTTGGGGCGACTGTTCATCCTGTGCCGAGTAGTTATAGTTGTTTTATCTTACGAAAGCTTTAGGGCCATACTTGTGTGTGTGTAGACACACTTGCACGTTGTCTCTGAGTGCATAGCTGTCGTTCCTACGCGACACCCGTAGTGTGCGTGTCCTATACGTGTTACAACTACAAGTATGGCCTATCCACTTTCGTAAGGTTAAATTTAACTTTTCTTAGACTAACACCCGTATTTATAGTCAAGAAAAGTAATTACTTGAGTATTAGTAGTGTCAAAAGTCATATAAAAATCGTTACTTTAGTCATTACTTTTACTCAAGTAATTACCTTTCTTGACTATAAATACGGGTGTAAGTATAAAGTAGGATTTCAGTTTCTGAATCACCCTTAGTATATTAAGTGTGTATGCTTGGTGTATGCTGTATCATTCTGTCTTTTACTTTGTTTTAGAAAATAATAGAATAGAATATAGGTAACTGTATGCTTCCACTAAAACTGTGTGAGGTAGTAAAAAATATACAAATAAGAGAGCTGCACTAAGCGAGGGTAGCAAAATAAACTATTCCCCTTGGTGGATTATTTCCTTGTACACCGCTTCGCTACCTTAGGACCGTATTAATAAACACATCATGGCTGAGACGCCCGTCACAAGATACGTCAAAGTAAACGTCAAACCATAGAACACTGTCATTTTTGACGCATCTCGAGACGAGCATTAAAGTTGAGATTAGTTTATTAATACGACCCTTACACACCTATGGTAGATATTCACCCTTACAGTCAAGTAAATAAATAAGAGCTATAATGACTTAATGACAATGACAATACGATAGCGATGTATTAATAATTTAATACAGAGTGGAATAAGGCCCCAGTACGAACACATCTTCCGTAACTGAACAATATAATAAATAACCGCTCAATACTCGATCGGAAGTGGCACCACGCGCGGGCGCAGATTACCGCGTGAAATAATAGGTAACTGGGTAAAAGGTGACTGCTCTCATGCGATCCGATACTCGTGCGCAACGCCTTTCTACTGGCTCGGCTTACCGCGCCTGTGCTGTTTCCAAACAGCTAGGTTACTTATTAAACAACTTTGTTTTTTATTTTGACGGATAATTTAAGAATGAACGAAAACAATGAAGATACCAAAAGGATTTACAAAAGGCAAACTTATCCACTAAAGGGATCTCTTTCAGCGTACCCTTTAGAGATTGAGAATAGTAGTATAGTAGGTGTGAATCGAGTAGGCAAGTGTACAATACTATTTATGAAAAGAGCATACAAAATAAAGTAACCAAAAACCAACTAAAATATAAAAACATTCAAATATCTACATACTTAAATAATATGTACTTAACACAGAAATATATATTTCTCAAGACTACAATCCTAAGACTTCAAAAGCGTTGCCAACCCTGAGGACAGGTGGAGAGCCTCAATGCTAGTGATTTCACTGGTTGTCTACTTAATCCCAACACTGCAACACATCAATGCGGACACTATTGGTTGACTGTACGGTAGTTTAAAGGATAAGATGGTGATAGCGATCCGGACGAACCCTGCACTAGGTCTTACCACTAAACTTAAATATATCACTGTGACTTTAATATGTTACTGAGACTACGTACTTCAATTCTACCTACTGGGGTGTGATTATCTCAAAAAGGCGGTCGGACGAACGAACGAGTGAATATTGCAGCGGCGAGTTTAAGTAGTCCCGTCAGAGCGAACTAAACACATTTTAGCGCGTGCATTTTTAATTTGGCAGCTGGTTTCTATCGAACGTATAAGGCTGCCTAATTGAGAATGCACGCGCTGAAATGTGTTTTGTTCACTCTGACAGGACTACTTAAACTCGTCGCTGCGACATTCACTTCTTCGTTTGTCCGACCGCGATTTTGAGAGAATCACACCCCTGAGTACGATCGTACGAAACTTCGGTTTAACCGCTTTGCTCAACCTTACCTAATTGCCTTGCTATGGTATTTAAACAAAATAAATGAACACTGATCAAAACCATTAGTTCATGGTTACGTCAAACTTTTAGCAAGCTTCGTTTACTCTAATAGACGATTCCTTTAAACAATTTATTCAGAGAGCTGAGAATCTCTCTCGGTAATCAAGTTGGTTCAACAGCTTTAGCTGGCAGCATTGTATTAAATAAATAAATTAATTTGAAGACGCAGACGAGCGGGCTGTTGGATTCCTAGAGGTTTGTCCTGGCAAGATTTTCAGTATTTACCCTTACCATGAGTTACAATTACCGTACTCGCTAGCGAGTCGAAGCTCTGTCCCTCGCAGACCTCGCAGTATTCTTATAGAGTGCGAGGGATAGAGCATTCGAGTCACTAGCGAGTACGGTCATTGTAACTCATGGTAACCATACTCTCTAGCGACTCGTATGCTCTGTCCATCGCAAGCCTCCTAGTATTCTTATAGTGCGAGGGACCGAGCATTCGATTCGCTAGCGAGTACGGTAATTGTAACTCATGGTAAGGGTACAGTTAAAGACAGAATCACGATGTCCATCGAATACCGTTGTAATTACGTTCGCTGCGACGCCCGTCGCAATTTGGTTTCAAAGTTTGGACTGATTAAACACATTGATTAAATACGTTTCAAGTTAATAGTTACAGTAACGTAGTTTAAACTCGTAAGGCCCACCATAATGCAAACAGGGATTTTGTAAGTGGGACTTCAAATCTACCTTCAAAGCAATAAAGTTCAATTACATTTGTTCGATAATGCCATTTTCAGTTCATGATCATAGGAAAAAACCTTATTCTTATTGCCTTGAATATGTTGATCCTAATACACAATGGGCCTACGAGGTTAAGTTTCCATAGTAGTCTTCTTACAAGCTAAGAAAAAACCAGTATATATTTATGGCATGGAGCAGGCCTAACGAGAGCACGGGCCACCTGATTGTAAGTTAAGTAGTGACCCGTAGACATTTGCATTCTCAAGACTACAAACTTAAAAACAATCCTAAGACCACAAACTTGCCAACCCTGCGGACCTAGTATGGCTGCGTCTATATCGCGTGTGTAAATGTGGATAAAGCATCCGTCACTCTCGTACTTATTTACGAGTCAGAAGGTGACGGATGCCTTATCCAAACTTTGTCACGCGATAAACGCAGCCATAGTTATTAGGGCCTGAGGACTAAGATGGTACCTTTATGCTAATAATTTCAGGTTGTCTTGTCCCCACACCGGAACGGAACACTTTAATGCGAAAACTGCTATTTGGCGGTAGGTTAAATGATAGGATGCTGATAGCGATTCGGCTTGCTGGTGGACTGGTCGAAAAGTGCCCGTACCGCTTATTTACTGAATGTACACGTATTTTATCTTTAAACTCAATTTTACTTTTTTTACACTCTAGTTGTAGTTGTACTATCAGCCCAATGGAACCCTGACCCACCATAGAACGGTGTCACACTGACATTATAAAACTGTTTGACACTTCTTATGACTTGAATCATAACGACTCTGTGACACAGTTCTATGGTGGGTCAAGGTTCCAATGGTCTGATAGTACACTCTAAAGAAAACTCGTTTAGTTTTACTTTTAAATTAAATGCTCTACAAACTTAAAAATGGGGATTTTTAAGTTTGTAGAGCATTTAATTTAAAAGAAAAACTAAACGAGTTTTCTTTATAATATTCCGTCGTTTTATTACACAGGTAAATAGTAATTTTAATGACCCGATAGACTTTTTTATTAAATAATTAGATCAGCTTCTTGTTATGGCCACTTAGTGGGCCTGATGTCCCCCAATTTTGCATGAAAAAGTGGTTTATCTCCTGAGTTACCCAGTTTTTCGCAAAAATTTCATTCTTATTTGTGTGCAATTTATATGCACTTGTACTAAATCTAGTAATAAAAAATGTAGTTTGGTGTAATACATACATACTTACATAAACAGCAGCACAGCTACAGAATTACCTACAACTCTAAAAACTTGTTGATAATTCTATAACCACATTTTGCACAATTAGGCTATAAGATGTGTAAAATAGTGTCGTAAAAGTCACTTAAGCATACAAAAAAAAATTGATCCACCTAATTACTAGATACTTGCTTAAAATCACAAGGACCAGTAGTTCGATACACAAGTTGCTCTTTCAAAGTGATCCCAGTATTTTACTAGTTCAAAGAGTACTTACATTTGTTGGGTGCGGTTCGATGCCAGTCAAAGGTGCTCGTATCGCAGGCGTGCCTCAGGGTTTGTTGTTCACCTCTCAGACACGGAAAGTTCTCGTTTCATGTGTTAATGAGGAAACGATTACGAAAACACAATTAGCAAATTCATTTCGGGATGTATACAGCGTGTCGATAGAACACCTCTACATTTATTGAACCTACATCATTATGTGTAATGTTTTGTATTTTAGCATTAAAAAAATCGAGACGAAATTGTTTTAAATTATTTTATTCACCTGTAGGATTTACATTCCGTATGCATTTGCTCTTTTATTTACCCACATCTACTTACACACTGTAGTTTTTCAAAGGATTTTTACCCCAAAAATGATCTGACAACACGACACGGACGTCCTACTGCAGTTACTAAACAAAACGAGCACTGTCACATTTAATGACTCCATCCATTTAGCACTCTGTAGGATTTACATTTCATCTCCATTTGCTCTTTTATTTACCTACATCTACTTATACCCTAAAGTTTTTCAAAAGTTTTTTTACCCCAAAAATGGTCTGTGCAGCTACTAAAAAAAACGAGTAAAGTCACATTTAATGACTCCATCTATTTGGTTATAGTTCCGGGCCCGTAGGTAAACCAGAACCCCGCTCCGGCCTTGTTCTCGCGCACACGGTCTGCCCTAGAGTGAAAGTGCGCCAGCGCCGATAGCATCGCGGCTCATTACCGCGATCTAATGAGCAACACCCATTGTTGCACTTTGACTTGGTTCAATCCGGATTATGTGCAGTTAAGCGGCATTGTCTAAAGGGAAATAAAAGTTGTGCACGGTGCAACTTCTGCATTATATACCTTGTACAGGTTTGTAATGAATTTGACGCTAGGGGATGACAGGGAGAAACTAAGGAGTATATCCACACATTATAATTTTTTTATTACTTTTAGTGTGCATGTCATGATAAAATAAAGAAATTAAGAAATATATGTATAGATAAATATTGAAAGAATATTAGACGATAATTGATCACGACCACTTTATACATATTTTATAAATAAATATATAGAAAACATCTAAATCATAGAAACTTTCTTCATGTATTTGTTTCCATCGTACAAATATTTACCCCTACCAAGAATCGAAACCGTGACCACTAGTTGTACCTTCGTAACTTTTTTACTAATATTGGCTAACCTTGTAGTCAATATAGCATGAAGCATCGACCTTTAATAAGGAATCTGAAAAACAAAACATGCTGTGTTTTCTATATCATAGTTATTTTAAAACAGAATGTCAAAGTCTATAATGTAAACAAACCACCTTCCCCTTTTCTTATTGTCTGTGTAAAATGACGTATATTCCCATACACTTTAAAGGTCTCGACAATGTATGGACACTACATTGTAAAAGCTGTCTAGTGTATAAATAACCCTCGGGCAACACCTTAGGTGGGTGTAATGAGGCGAATGACACCTTTGCTGAACCCTGAAGTTTGTTGGAACCACTCAATGCATGTATTTGACGATAATTAACTTGTTTACAGTAATATTGAATTGTTCTGTTACTGACTGATGGACATCGAACAGTTTATACTAGTAGATATGTAGAGTTGCACCAATTAGGGATCATTTGGGTATTGAACGCCTAGCGGGAAAAAATATGTAAATGGAAGATATAACTAGAATCGGGTGATTTTAAAACAGTGCATGGAGTGGGTGTGTAATTTCGTAGATTGCAGTAGAATCGTAATAATATTAGTAGTCATTTCTGACAGTTATCAGTACAATTTATATCTTGCAATTGCGTTGGAGGTTATAAATTGTATTAGAATGACAGCTGTCAAAATTACTGACTAACAAATAAAACGAATGAAAGTAATGGTGCGGTCTAAAAGTGTGGAGATAATGCCAATAAGGACATCAATGATTAGGCAAACTAGACCCACACATAATGCGGTTTTTTTTGTAAGATTGTATGTCTGTTGCGATTGTGATTTAAACGGTTGCTATCACGTATATCAGTACAAGTAGGTGCTGAAAAATATCTAGATCTATTTTTTTATATGTCAAGGTGCATAAACATATTATTTAAGAGCACCTTGTATACTCTTGCGGCCATACATGCATACGCACACTAATGAAACACAAAATATATAAAATGTATTGTATAAACAATACTGGGTTAAGTCCGCCATTTGAACTTTACTGTGTACACATACATACATAAACTCACGCCTTTATTCCCAGAGTGGGGTAGGCAGAGCTACAGAATTACTAAGATGTTTACCAGTGTATTAGTGACAGGTTGCAAGCCCATCGCCTAACAGTACTATACGCCTTTATTCCCTTAGCCGTCTCTGACGACATCCACGGGAAGAAATGGAGTGGCACTATTCTAACCCGGCAACCAAACGGCTAACTGTGTTTCGAGCAATTAATTTTAAATCACTAATCATATTCCTATCCTTTTCCGATACCTTCTTCTGAAAACAGGAATTTCAATATAGCTTTGTAAATCTATCAAAAAACGACTTAATGTTGAGTGTAGCCCTGTAGAAAAACCTAGAACTAAATTAACTGCTAAAGCCCTTCTTTCGATGTAAATGCCGTTTGGCTAGGCAGGCTGTTTATCTAGTCTAGACGACATGCTAATGAGTCTCCCCGTCACTCGGCTGCTGCGCAAACATGGTAACAGCCAGCTTTGAGCCTGGCTTTTACCTGATATGACTAATTTCATGCACCTAATCGCGTGTCTGTAGGTACCTACAGGAAAACAATGGAATTGTTTTGGTGCGGCTAGTTGACGTGTTCGATTCGCCTGCCCAATGTTGTTTTCAAGGAAGTCAGTCAAAAGAGTGTCAGTGCCCTAGTCGCTTAGGGAGTCGACCTACCTTGATTTTGTTCTAAACTTAAGTACAGGTCGAATCACAAGAGCTGGCACGAATGGATTGAATGAGTTAACGAAAGCATACAAGTGTGTAAAATAATAACAGGTTTTCGGTTTGAAATTCGAATATCGGCTCGAAGGGCTCGAAGGGAAGTAATGTCAGGTGACATTGTCGTTAAAGAAAGTGTGAGTACACTTTCTTTAACGACAATGTCACCTGACATTACTTTTGTTCATTCCATTCGTGTCAGCTTTAGTGAATCTACCTGTACATTACCCAATGTTTTAAGGGTTGTTGAAGAAAAAAACAGTGTGAGGAAACCTGCAAATTGCCATGGCGTTAGCGTGATATGGTCTGACTGCTGCAAATGCCTTCTCTTTAATGTTTCTTTCTTTTAATGACAATGTATAATCCTTACTGGAAAAAAAATATGAATTACCCCCGACTAAAAGAAGTCTGACTTTTTTTGTGTCGATCATTAATCGGAAAGTTAAGCTACAGCTCTCGCAACTGAGGTGGTTGAGAGACCGTCATATCATATCCCCATTCCCTCATGTTAGCCGGGTGGGCACACGATGTGTAAGGTCATTTCCTCACCACCACAAAAAAAACTGATGAAAATTGGTTGAAATTTTCGAGACTTATTGGTGGGAGAAATCGGCTTGAGCAATGGTCAGAATCAAACGTAGTAGTTGTTCCTCTTTATGCAAGGGAAGGCAAACGGCCAAACGAGCCCGCAGGTCACGGACGTGAAGTTACCACCTCGTAGAAGAGGATTCGCATGCTAACTTAAATCGTAGCGGCCCGGAAATACCTAGGCATAAAGTTTTACAGAAATGTCGTCACCTACTTTAGGACGTCTCTGGTTCACATAAAATATGCCCTAAATTTACAAACCGTGCCATGCATGTGGTGATCTTTTCATGTTACCTTTATAAATAGTCGAAATAGTGCGAGATCTAATAATGCTTTTGTTATGTTTTTCATGTTTTTACGTCGTCATCGATCATCATCATTTCTACCAAAAAATATCTATTGTTGGACATACGGGTATTCCACATCCTTAGCCATGTCGTCGGTCCACCTTGTTGTAAGTCTACCCACAGAGCTACGTTTTTTAATTAAAAAATAATAATATCCCGCGTATAATTAGTTCAATAAGTAACAAGTTGAAGATCCTTGGGGGAGGACCATGTCCAGAACCCCCTTACTGTTATGATGACAATGAAGTAAAACTATACACCAGGAGATTATTTTAGAAAATCTAATCAACGTCTCACTCCTGGATGACTCTATGACTCGATGTATGAATGTGGAAGAAGCGAGAGAGATTAGTCAGAATCGTAGCTGGTGGTAAGAAGTGGTCTCTGCCTACCCCTCTGAAACCCGACGTAATTTAATGTATGTAGGTATGTATGTATCTCACTCCTTTTATTTATTGTTTTTTTTTGTTTGAAAGGTGAATTAGTTGAGAGTGTTTTTAGACATGTTTTATCAAAATCAGTTCAGCCATATTTGAGATAAATAGGTATTGAGCTTTAAAGTTTAAAAAGCGTGAAATAAAAAAATCAACTGAAAATTTAAAAAACGCCCGGCTCTAAACAGTCGCAAAAAAAACGTCTAAAAAGTAAAAAATAATAAGTATTGGCCCTATAATTTTAATTATAGTAGGTATTCATATTTTGATTCAAGCGTCAAAACGTCGGGGGACCGCTAAAAATAATATAAAATACCCCAGCTACTTCACAACTTACTTTACTAACTTTTATGAGTAATTAAATGGTACCACGGTTGTTGCAAGGTCCGCAGCACAGAATGGATTATAATAAGTAATAAACCGTTGTTAAATAACCCGCCGTCAGTCACTAGAGCTCTTGCAGGTCACTGACTCGGTAAGCTTAAGTATTTACTTGTTCCTAATTGTATTCAGTCAAAACAATAGATTCAAAATGCGCTTGGCATAAATATACAATTAAAAAATAATTCATAATACTTTAGTAATTTTAGGTGATATGTAGTATTTACAACTGCAGTAATGTCTCTAAGTTAAGACTCATTTTGTTAGTTATGGAACCCTCTAAATTAAAAATACCTAAGTATCGCTGTATTAATTACCAACAAGAAATTAAAAAAATGTAATCATAAAACCATTCCTTCTGTAATCAGCAAGTAGCCGGCGTCCATTCTTATCTTGCTTTAATCGAAATTTAATCGTATGTTATTTCTGCAATGCATGTCTTTGCATGGTTAACATTGCAACGTTATTTTGCCGCTGTTGAAATCCAAGATATTTCCTACCTCGATTGAATTAGAGGTTGTTTTAGTTGTAAATGCAGTTCGGGGTTAGCATTATGTTTGTTAAAGTGAAATGTCTGGGCGAATCGATTACAGGCCCGCAGGAAGAAGTAATTTGCACGAGCAATAGCGCGTGGATAACCGCCCGAATGCACTTATTTACGTAAGTTTACATAATATTGTGGTTTGGAGCAATTATTTACATGTTCAAGTTCAGTGGCGAAAGTGGTAGCGATCTTACGATTATTAGCTAGCGTGGAGTGCTTAAGTATTTGTTAGGTACTTAGCTATGGAGAAAAATTGGTCTCCAATACGCCACTATATGATTATGTTTATGTATTGTATCTATTGATATTTATAGAATTTATTACTTTTAGTGTTGTACTTATTTGACTATTCGTTGTAAATTAATTATTTCTCAAAGGTTAACTGGAAGAGATCCCTTAAAGGGATAAGTTCGCCTTTGTACATCCCTGTTAATTTTTGTCTATTTTATAATTGTTATCTCTTGTTTGTGCAATAAAGTGTTTACATACTACATACATAATATATATTCATTGCTTAAAAGAACAAGAAGAACAAATGAATTTTGAAAGGCTTGTCCACTACAGTTTTTTTACCGTCAATGTTACTAATAACATATAACATGTTCGTTTTAGATATTTATTATTATTTTATTATACTCCTTGTGTTGCCGAATATTAGCTGATCCTGAGCCGGTGAATAAAAGTCCTGAGTGCATGAAGGTTGGGTTTTAAAATTATAGTGTGTTCAATTCACGACGCCCCGCCCCACTACTTCATCTTCCATACATTGAAGCAAGTGACGCAACCGTGGAACGTCAAATTAAATGGCGGACGTGCCGTCCCGAGTTCAAAACATATGTCGAAGAATAAATAAAATATGTGTTAAACGAAGATCTTCATTCTATTTCAAACTATCAGATAATTATTGTACCAAAATTAGGTCGCATAGAAGAACATCACTGAGATAACTAACATGTCACAAAAACGAAATGTCAAAGTTGTTGAATGAAAAACGAGAAATGCTTTAAGGTCTTAGAAAGTGTGGATCTATTTTGAATGCGTCAATATTTTGGAATTTGAGTCTAATTAAATTCATTACTACCTTATTAAGGATTGGATATCAAGTTTTACACAAAAATATAGGTCTTTGAAGTAAACAGGGGCCAAGGTTTACCTCAAGGAAGTGTTCTTGGGCCAGTATCATTAAAACCTTAATAACTCCTTAACTAATTAACATATTGAAAAGTTAAAACTATATTCTGGACCGGTAAAGAAAGGGCAATTTTTTTCTTATCAATTAGTTTTACGTCGAGTTCTGGGACACCTTGTACACATTTTATTCGTCCTGAGACTAGTAAACAACTGGTCCTGATTTTCTGAGCAACCGATCAAATAGCTGACAGTGCTTGCCTTCAACAGATTACAATTTGTTGTTCTCCTTCGAAACACGTTTCTAAATAACTAGTAAACAATAGCATGCTCCTACTATATTGTCACAAACTGCGTGGGACTACCTAATGAAGCAAGACTTGCGTTACCATTTTTGACTTCCAAATACATATTTCTATCGTGCGTCATTCATTACTGCACGGTTATGGTTCCGTGCCGTATTGCTGCTTTAAGTAAACCAGGAAGAAACGGTAACGTGCGCGTTACTT
Source organism: Acleris laterana (assembly GCA_963966035.1). NCBI lineage: Eukaryota > Metazoa > Arthropoda > Insecta > Lepidoptera > Tortricidae > Acleris > Acleris laterana. The sequence goes on from OZ014452.1 coordinate 5,289,492, forward strand.
GGCGACTCGCTGGAACAATAAACTCCTACGAAAATCTGGAGTTGCGGAAGGTGGGCGCGTAGCGTCAATGTTTATGTAGCGGCCTGAGATAACTTTGGGCTTTAGTTTTGGAATTAGAATATTATGTGAGACGGATTTGAATGTCTCATGTCGACTGATTTTGTTCGTATACTTATCCTTTGATAACGACTACTTAAGGTTACTTCACTCCTACGATTTGTGTTCGAAAAATCTTGTCGATTAGTACTTAGTGCCGCACCGATTTAACGAAATAAGTCATGCATGACCAACTAACCCTGTTTTAAAATTCGCTGCACGATATTGTTTTATATTTCTTTTTAGAAAATATTACCATAAGTATATGCCCTAAAAAAACTTCTTGGATTTGCCCTGACTCTCTTGTGTTTTATATCTTCTTATAAGATGTGTACCGTCGTAGTTAACACTACTCGTATTTAAGCAGTAAATAAATAAATAAATAGTCACTCCTGTATTTCCATGCGTATTTAGGGCTTAATCAATCAATTAACCTCCATCATTGAAGATTTCTATCATAATGTGCTCAGCAAAATGCATGAAATCGTCAATAAATTCATTTCTCAACTAATAAATAACGCACGCAACTGCATCATTACCGTACAGCTAGACAGACAATTATTTCTGTTTCAAATTGGCCAGTGGGTGGGTAATAAAATGATTTTATAATCTGTGGGCTTAAGCGGCTAACATAACAAGAAATTTTGATTTTATGCAGTAGGTACGAGTATTTTTCTAGCAGGGAGTTGCATTATATTCGTCGGCACGCAGCTCGTTTATTAAAAACGTTATGTGTAGTGCCGTTATGAAATCAATAGTTATTTTATTGTCGTATAAATTTTATTATAGGTAGTGTCAGTGTAGTGTCAGGCCCTAACATGACTGCTTCAAGTTTAAAGGGGTCTCTATGCACCTTCTTATGACACTGGTTAGATAGAGTTAACCTTCTGTCAATCATATAAATATCAGTAGCATTTGTTATGCTAAAGAAAATCCCATACATAAATAGTTTATCGATGTTTTTTGATGATAGAATGCTCTCACGCAATACCCATTAAACTATAACATCCACACGAAGGCTGCAGTTAGTTTGACGTCACATAACTCCGTCGTGATTTTAATATTAAACTATTGAAATCGCGAAACTAAGTAACGATATGTATGTCAATGAAACTTACCGAGGCATTATGCAGCTATGGGAAACTGTAAACTATCTAGGAGTCCATATATCAACTGACATCGTAAACAATGCCCGTGGCATGTAGTGAAATCGACTTTCAAATCTGGCCATATAATTGGTATTTCCTAAAAAGGTTTGCGGTCTTAGCTCGCATTTAATTATAGATATACGGGTTCTGCATGCTGGGTAATGCATGGTAATGTAACAATAGACAATAAGATGATGGCCGACTGCGAATAACCTTTTAAATTACTGTATTAAGCATTTTTCCTTCGCATACGGTCTAAATTTGCTATGAACTAGTAGTTTTTAACCGCACTAACCAGTGGGGCTAGACAAGTTGCCATCGTTCACGAACGCTAGCGTTAGGCGATCACTTTGGTGATCACCTGTCACTTGGCGCTGTCAAAATTAAATAGGCTAGACAATCAGTTTTCAGCATGTCAGTTGTAACGAGTGATATATCACGTGACTTACGTTATTCCCATACATTTTTCAATGACAACACATGTCGCCAGTGATCACCTAACGCTAGCGTTCGTGAACGATGGCAACTTGTCTAGCCCCACAGACGTCAGAGAGACCTACCAGGAGAAAGAGTTCTTTCGTACAATGAAAGAGTCGGATAGATTTACCGTGTAAGGCTGCGTTTCCACCAGAGCTGTGCTAGGCAGCTAAGCGGCGGCGGCGTTGCGAGGAAAAATCCACCAATAGGATAGTAAGGATAGTAAAACAAAATAATTAAAATCGCACAGCTCTGGTGGAAACCCCGCCTTACACGGTAAATCGATAAATAAATAGATAGAGGTAACAATAAGCTGCAATATAGCATTGAATATCCAAACTTCTACTGCTGGACATCCAAGCAAACTAATGCGGTGCGAAGCAGTGCTACCCGTTTTTTCTCAGCCCTAACCTTTTTCGAATATACAGACAGTTATCGCTCCCTAACGCGCCGCTACTGCTTTCGCTTTCACCATACTATTCTCAAATGGAGAACGCCTTTTAAGTTCTCGTCTGTATCTCCTGGTACCCACTCAAACTCCTGGTACTGAACTGTGTGCGTTATTTCTGAACCACTTCTCGCAAAGACCGCGTGCTGAAATTGATCTATCAACTGCAGTAAAGCGTCACGCCCAGGCCATAACAGGCAAAAGCTTTGTCCACATACGCCTAATCGCTCCTAAATGCAGCTATATCGTTGTTAGCTTTGTCTTATGCCAGGATTTATGCAAAGCCGTTTGCATTGCAAATTAATCTTCGCGATTGTCGATCACTGACAGATGTTGATGTCAGTACGTTTGAATAATCGCTGATGTGTGACGGGATCAACTGAATGTTGAATTTTGTATAATCACCGGTATACATTTGCATATTAACTATGCATAAGTGGCACGGCTTTGTTAAACCCCTGGACAAAGTTGAGTGTGTTGCCGTTTGAAATTGTACGCGCGTGGTACCTTATGGCTATATTTTTGAGGTGATTATGATGATATGTACAACTTAATTTTCTAACGTTTTCATTCTTATCTTAGACGGCCAATATAACCTGTAAAGCTAATTATAAAACATTTTTTTCGATATTAAATCGATTGATCAAAATATCCGTATAGGGATAAGAAAAGATGGCCTTTGTAGTACGTGAATCATCTTCGTATAAGCATGGTATAAGCGCATATTATTATGAAAAGCAATTAATTTTTGTGCAATAAATGTACTTACTTACATTGACTATACCTTCTGTACAAAGTTCTACGGTAAACATAATATGCACCAAAAATATAATTCTCTAATTTCTTTTATTATTTTAATTTCATTGCTTCTATTGTAGCTTTATTTATTTCTTCTACTTGCTTACATAAATGCATTATGATCAGCTTGACTCTTAACTTACCAAACTCTAGCTTTGGTATGTGTAGTGTTTGTATCTATTTAATAGATATAGCAACCCTGTCTCACACACACACAAGTCAATATCTACGTCAACTGTGGGAACTATTGGCGAAAACTAGACGTTGGATGTGGGATATAGTTAACTGATAAAACTTGGTGTTGTGGTGAGCCAGTAGAAACTAATAAAGAAACTTAGGCATTCTGCACTTTGCATCTTATTAAAATATATGTATAATATATCCCCAGCCCTTAACAGGTTCTGTACCAAGAACACCGGGACTCTTTGTAAAGAAAGTTAGGAAACCTGGCAATATGTTAAAGACAAGCGAGACGCGAACGCTCGCCTACTCCCTAATTGTTTTTACGTGATCATCGCCAAGTCTAAGTTCACATCGCATTTTAATGGCATCTCCATTATTATCCCATTTAAACATTTAGAAAGCCCCACTTAGCATTTATAAGACTGAATAGGCTTATCTTGGTCTTACATTCGAATAGATCCGAAAGGTCACGCGTAATCTCCGTGTAGGTATTTGAAAGCTTTATTGAGCGGCATTTGTGTGGAAAATAATTGATTTGCACTTCCTAAATCGATCGATTGTTTGTTAAACTAATTTCTATTATAAGATAAATTAATCGGTGTGGCATTTCTTTATGATTTGGCATCCGTTTCGAAAATCTTATAATTATTTGCCATAGGTGTAGCAAAATTTTAATAATTATTGGGTTGAATCAGTAAAGTTTTTATTTTATCGGAGATTAGTGGCTTAAAAGGTAAGTGTTTCACGACCTCCATTTAACTCGGCAAAACCATATTACCTTTAACATGTTATCGTATTGTTTTTGACTCGGCGGCCATTACGGTCAAGTAAATAAGAGCTATTAAATCGTTGACAATATGATAACATGTCGGTAATATGATTGCATCGAGTTTATAGAGGCCTAGCAAACTTCTAGAAAATAAACGGACATTCCAAAGTTAAAACATTATGAACCCGTCACCCGTAAATTATCTTTCAAGTTTAAGAACTCCACCCAGCAAATTACAATGAGGTTAAATATAAAACGATTTACGTGACTTTCATCATCAATCTTGCATCATTATAATTGATAAATTCCTCGCCAAAGGTTAAAGATTTATGAAATAACATAGTATTATTCGAGCATTGCCTGTTTGACCCGCGTGAACCGAGTGCCCTGCATTTGGCATCACACCCACTACTTTGCAGTCCATTTGTCTAACCAACGGGATTTTCATTGTGCCTATTGTTTACAGTATTTCATTCTCACAGTTAATATAAATGTCATTAACAATTTGTCGGGCCTGCGAGATCGGCACGTTCGATCTTTCTAATCTGTGCTGCAATTGTCTATGGTGTAATTGAAAAATGTTGCCAGTTGACTTATTAACGTGATCTTTAGTGCTTCTTATTTTAGGTCGGCGTTGTTACGCTATAACACTGAATGTATCCCTAAGTTGGAGGATAAGGAGTTAAAATTGACAAGCCCTTGATGAAACCAGAAGGACTTTACATCACCAATTTACCAATTAATTCGATAGTTTGAGGCCTATAATAGGGCTTTATACAATTGTAACGGTAATTAAAACTTAATTCATGCTAAAATTGTTGATACAAATTGTGATTTAAGAACAAAAAGCTACCTATTTGTATATGTGTATTGTTGTTTTGCTAAAAAAAATACACCTATTGTAATTGTGTTGCTAACGACTCATGCCCGGTTCCTATATTCAAGAAACGAATCGTTTTCCTTACGTCTCGTTAAAATTTGACATTTGCTACGTACACAATGTGTCAAATTTTAACGAGACGTAAGGAAAACGATTCGTTTCTGGAATATAGGAACCGGGCATCAGCCATTTTACTGTTGTTAATAAAAGCTAGCTATCATAACAATAACAATATAATAGTAATGGGGGTAAAGACAATGTACAATAGACACCCAGTTCAGATAACAGAAGAATTCACTTTCGATACGTTCAGTAACATGTAAACATAACATTTATTTTTAACTCGGAATACACAGTAATATGAGGCACACAGAACGTGATAGCTTTCCTTGCATACGAGATTATACGCGGGCTTCCTTTACGGCTTCAGTTTCAATACCAAGCCGAAGGGTTCGTGTTATATTATGCAACTCAATATGTCGTGTTAAGACTAGGATTTAGTGTGCTCTGTATAACGGTAGAGATCAGTGTTGCCAGAGTAAACGTGGGTAAAATCGAATTCAAATTAAATTCTGATTATTCATTCAGTAAGTTGTCCAGTCCAAGAGCCGTTAAGCATATTTGAGTAAGTAGGTGTTTGAGGCACCTTGGAATCTTGTACCTACATAATAAATAATAATAATAAAATAGCTTCTTTAATTATATTTAGTTACAATGAGGCTGATCTGGATGTAGGGTATTGGGGTAAAACCGACTTACGATGTTTTAAGAAACACTGGTAACCGTTTTTTTTGTAATTAATAATTATGAAATTCCAGCATTTGATATGCGCTGGTAGTTTAGGTTACTTTTCATCACAAAAGCGTGGCCAGAAACATGGCCATTAGTCAATTTAATTTAGGTAATTTATTTTATAATTAATAAATATTTCTAATAGTGCTTCTAAAGTAAACTTACATGCGTTGTGCCGGTTTCAAGGAAACTTTATACAATTTCCCTGAACAAGCGTTCATGCAATATTTAGGCGCTGATCGATAGCGAACTACACGCGAACTTTCAATAACCAATCTATATTCATCCACCTGCAATATTCTTACGGGTTTCAAACTCCCTCCTACATTTAGTAACTTTGCCATTACATATTTAATATTCGATTGAATGTTTACGTGTATCGGCGTGGTCTGATTGTTCTGTAAATAATGGTCCATATTGGACCAAGTCTGAACTACTCGTATTATCTATACTAATATTATAAAACTGAAGAGTTTGTTAGTTTGTTTGCTTGAACGCGCTAATCTCAGGAACTACTGGTCCGATTTGAAACATTATTTCAGTGTTAGATAGCCCATTTATCGAGGAAGGCTATAGGTTATATATCAAACTCAGATAAACCGAAGCGAAGCCAGGGCGGGTCGCTAGTAATACATAAAAGTAAGTTACATTACAAGGCAATAACCAGCTATAAGTAAAAAATAATATAAGTTCTGTAGTAGAAACTATACAAGCATTATATTTACAACTTTTAACGTTAACGTTAAATACGGTGGCTTACCGCCAAATGGTACTAATGCTACCGCTACCACGTTTACCAGAACCCTGTCTGCGCTTGAAGGGCGGTACAGCGGCGATTTGTCGTGTAGGTACGTGAGACCCCGTGGAATCAATCGCTGGGCACGCGCCGCGGCACACTGGCCAGTAATAAAGAGGTGAAATGGCCATTACAGCCATAAAATAGGCTGGAGGTGAATTCTCGTGCTAACCGATCTCAATTTCGGAAATAAATGGATGGTCAGTGATTGTTGTCTAGTGGAAAGATACAGAGGTCTTAAAAAGTCTATCCTGTTTGGGTAAAGTAGGTTCGAAATCAAATGAGGGTGAGTGAGAGAACGCTACAAACCTAAAGATCTTTTTGAGAGGTGCACTGCAAGCTTACTGGTACATTGACTCATATAACTATAAATTGCCGCACTTCCTTGTGGCGCTTCTTCTCTGCAATGATGGTCTTGTCGATTCACCCTATATAACCGACGTGTAAAAGAGCCCTGATGGTGTCATTATACTGAATGTATTTTTTTAAATAAAAGGCACTAAAAAAACCGGTCGAATGCGAGTCGAACTTGTGCAACCAGGGTTCCGTATCCCCGCACGGTAGGTGTTGATACTTATTCCACAGGCGCCAGGCAGGGTACTCCTCTTTTGAATGCTTTTCTTTAGAATAATCTGGTATATGGTGGGTCTTCAATAATTTAGTTTAATGTCGAATGAGAAAGGATTTATTACTCGTAAAATTACATTAAATAGATTCAAGGAATAAACCAATGCACACATGGGTAAGGTGTGTCGTAGAATGGCCGGGCGTTCGCTGTCCTCCGGCTCATATAGCTGCCCACGCCGTCGACAGAGGGCGTTATGCGTTAACATAAGCCGCCCGCCTTGGAAGCTCCAGCTGCTTCCAACGAAGTGAAGACTCGATGATCACGACGTGGCGACATGAGAAGTAGAAGAATAGTGGATGCAGTGGATGGACGTTGCATGATCCACACTTAATCTTCAGGTTCAGGATGTAGGGGACATATTTTGGAAAATGCCCGGCGAGTAATCCCGGTCTCAGTTTTAATGTCCGCGACTCGGGATACACCGTCTGAGCCGGTGTAGGTGTGTAGAATTCTGCCAAGCCGCCATTTGAGTGGCGGCAGATTATCTTCTTTGATGAGTACAAGCGTGTTAGGTACGATTTCTTCCTTACTAGTTTGCCATTTGGTACGGGTTTGTAATTCTGATATGTACTCCTTGGACCACCTCTGCCAGAACTGCTGCCGCATTAGCTCCACTCGTTTGTAGCGCTCCAAACGGTTCGCTGCCATGGACGTAACGTCTTCCACCAGCGGTGCGGTGAGCGGTCGGCCAATCAGGAAGTGTGCTGGGCTAAGGGGGCGAAGGTCATTGGGGTCTGCGGACAGAGGACACATGGGACGGGAATTCAGCACGGCTTCGATCTGCGTTAATATCGTGCTGAATTCCTCGTAGGTAAAATTTATGTTGCCTAGAACACGACGGATGTGAAACTTGCAAGACTTCACTCCTGCTTCCCACAGACCACCAAAATGAGGCGTATAGGGTGGTATGAACGTGAGCTTGATGCTATGATTAGCTAAAGAACTAATAAGGTTATTAGAATTTTGAATTAAAAAGTTTGAAAATTCTTTCATTGCACCGACGAAATTCTTTCCGTTGTCCGAGAATATTTCTAGAGGTTTTCCCCGACGAGAGATAAACCTTTTTAATGCTAGTAGGTACGCGTCTGTTGTTAGACTTGTGACCAACTCTAAGTGTATTGCGCGTGTCGTAAAACAGACAAACAAGCAAATGTAGCATTTATCTAACTTTGCACTTTGAACATTATATTAGTATTATATTCCGATTTGAATTCCGACTTCGAATCGAATCAGCGCAAGTCCAACTAACACTTGACCAGTTTTTAGTACCTATTTGATGTTTTTTTGAGCGATCATACCAAATTTGACTCTTGTATGTTTTACCGTTTTTACGATACAACAAAAAAGAGTAAATCCGCCAAATATAATATTCTAAAAAAAAACCGCTATCTTCATACTTATTAAATGTTAGGACTGACGGACAGACGTAGGGAACGTCCTTCCGGGTAGGGAACCTTCAAACCCCACAGCAATGTAAGTTCACTAACACGATAAGCGATTGGCATGCTATCTCCCCAAGAACGAGTAAAGTAACGAAATAGGTTATTGTTTTATGGGATTCGGTTGGATACTGTTAGATATAGAGGTGTTACATATGTTATAGCTCAGCTCAGGAGTGCCCTCAACTTTTCAAAATTTGGGAAATGCGGTACCCTGTTTCACCATTTTCGATGCCACGACGCCCACGACCACAGTTGTTAGAATTTTTAGTTTAGTTTACTGTGAAAGAAAGCTGATTAAATCATATTTTCAACACCCCTGAGCTGAGCTATCCCCTGCAAGTAAGTCCACTACATCCCGGACACCCTGTATAGCCTGTAAATACTGCTTTTTACCTTGGTTTTACCAGTATCCGAGTAAGTCACGTAGTAAGCGCCGAGAAAAGCGTCAGTCACGTGTACAAACGCAGCGGGCAGGGCAGCCAAATTGTGCCTGCGGTGTCTCATATATTTTTTGTATAGCTTCGTGCGTCATATCATAAATGAATGGTCCAACGTGGTGGTACCTACTTGGATAAAATATGGTATACATATGATTCTGGGTATAATAACCATTGTGACGCAGTAATATTTTAATAGTGATGAAGAGTGTAGTTCACTTGGTAGTAACCCTGCCAATAGGGTTGCCAACTATTTTTGGGGGATTTATAGTATTTTCCAAAAAAAAGTGTAAAAAATATAATACACAGTAAAAAAATATAGTACTTTAAGACAACTCTTTATTTTGGGGTAAACTATACTTAAATACTAGCATTCTGTGAACTCCTTTTAAATAACATTTCTTTTAACTTGAACAGCTTTCAGGTAATTGAGAACTTTTTAAATAAAATTGGAACGTGTGTTACGTCAGTTATGTGTGTAAATTGAAGTACTTTGTAAAATCCCCCAAAATATAGTATTTTTGCGTACTATATATTTCTTCAACAGTATAGTACAGAGAGTCAAAATATAGTACAATACTATATAATATAGTACGGTTGGCAACCCTACCTGCCGACGAAGCTAGCGGTCCTGAATTCGATTCTCGGTACGGGCAAATATTTGTGTGATGTGATGAGCTCGAGTATTTGCTCGTCTTATGTTTATTTAAGTATGTATTTTATTTATATATTTAAGTATGTTTATCGTAGTCTAAAATCCATAGTACAAGCCTAGAGCTTAGTTTGGGACTAGGTAAAATTGCGTGAGACTGTCTCCTGGTATTAATAAGACAAAAATAAACTTTAGCGAAACCTTTTAAATGATTTAATGCTTCTTTAGCCTTTTTTAGTGTCCCTGCCAAGCAAAGGCCCTCTATTCCATCATTCGTCCCTGTAAAGTGCATGCTCCTTTCACTCTCTCTAAAAAAACTCGTATACATTCATGGGAAGTTACAGTCGGTCAAACATGTGTTCAGCCAACGCTAAGGTTCAATTCCGTTTGCACATCATAAAACAATAAGGTCAGTTGCATCTGTCAATTTGAAAGGTTGACTTTATCTACTTTTATAAACGCTAATTTAACCTACTGTAACATAACCAAGTAACATGCGAATTCCAAACTTCAACTCTATTTGGTCTCCTAAAGTTTCCCACTCCTTTATCGTCACCTACGACTTAAAGATAGTCGAAGCCTGAAATATGTAAGTTACACCATCAAATAGGATATCAAGAGGGTGCTCCGAGCGCTTCCGCTCCGATCGTCTGATCCGCGGATAAAGTCTCGCTCAAAGGGTAATAGCGATATTAGCGATCGCGATGTCAGCCAGCCCTTGTACTTATCGATTGGCACTGGCAGCCTAGTTCGGGCACGTAAGGCTACAAACTCACTGAAAGCGGTAGTAGAGCTGTGGGGTTATTATGACCTATCTGTGCCATTCATTTTACGCTGAGAGAAAAGGACAGAGTTATGTAACTGCCATAGCTCCGTCCTTTACGCTCACCGTAAAATGAACTGCATAGCTATGTCATAATAACCCCTCTGTTCTGTAATATTTAAATTACGGCCTTTTGTTTACTACATTTTTAGGGTTCCGTACCAAAATGGTAAAAAAAAAAAGGAACCCTTATGGTGAGACTTTGGTGTCTGTCTGTCTGTCTTTACCTTTAGTCACAGCATATTTTATTTCAGAAACTAGAAGCGATCAGGTGTGGTGGCCGGCTTAGAATAGTGTCACTCCATGTCTTCCTGTGGAAGTCGTAAGAGACGACTAAGGGATTAAAGGCTTGTAGTATTGTTAGGCGATGGGCTTGCAACCTGTCACTAATATACACATGGTAAACATCTTAGCCAGTTTGTGCAAAATCTGGTTACATAATTAATAACGTGGTTGTTAAAGTGGTTGGTAATTCTGTAGCTCTGCCTACTCCACTCTGGGATGAAGGCATGACGGTATGTTTGTTTTCTATGTAGAAGCTTTCAACTTGAAATATAGTTGTATAACTTGCTTGCTTTGTAATAAAAAAAATAGGTATGAAATATATTTTTTAAGTATTTGAAAGGGGTTGAAAAATGAAAGTGATTTAATTATAGCAAACGGGGTGTCATATGAAAGAGGTTTTTTTTAAATACGAAGCCTTCTTCTTCTTCGAAATATTATCTTAAATACGAAACCTTCAGTGCGCGAGTCCGACTCCCACTTGACCGGTTTTTTATTGGTATTATTGACTATGTTAAAGTGACGTTGTCAACCAAAATGGTAGACTTTTACACCGGCACGTTGACATAGTCAATAGTGGCCTAGGAATCAAATTGATTGTCTGTACTTGTGAACAGTAAAACCATATTAACAGTACTCGGCTTCAGGCCGACTTTAATAGAGCGTGAATAACAGTTTACACTATATTTAATAGTTACTTACTTAATACGAATTGGCGACAGACAGAACGCTTGAAACCAAATTCCTATTGCCTGCTTAAAGAGTATAACTATTCGCTGATTTAACTCATATTTCAGTGCACATGCACTACGATGTCTACGATACATGCAAGTGGCTTGTGTCCCTACAACACTAAGGTGCGTAATCTAGCTGCTTACGGTAGAATCGCTAACTGTAACATAGCCAGCAGCTTGGAATTAGCCGGGAACTGCGTGCCTACCGTGCGTAAAGCATTTATTCGTTAAAAAAGACCTCTTATTCATTAACCTACAACAAACCTATTTTAGTTAAAGTATGCTTTTTCTCTTTCTTTCAAATTCAAATAACACTATGAGGACTATGATTGTGCGTTTATGAATAAGAGGGTTAGACGCTAGACCTAATAGCTCACTTTGAGCCTAGTGTGAACATGCCCTTGTGTTTGACAAGTACTAATGACTAGAATTTACTAAGCTCGTGTAAACAGGGCAATGCTGTTCTGATAGCCGTCAATACTGTTGAAAATAACAGTGGTCATTATTAATTTATAGGCAGTTAATAGTAATTTGTAAAGATAAGGAAAATTACTAATTAGATACATAAAGATAGTAACAAAGTACGTTTAGTAAACTTTCTCTAAGTTCCTCAAATATCAAGTAAAACTTTCTCTTTATTTATCTTTCTTTAGGTTCAAAAATAAACTTACCAACTCATCAAAATTCCAGTAAAACAACGTGTAAACTTCGTGTACCCGCTATCTTTTAATCCCAATTTCCATCTAAAGTTTATTTAACAAACTTTTAAAGTTGTTATATCTGCTTCGCTTAATGCTTACCATTCAAAAGCCAAAGTTAGTTCCATAGATTGTTTGAGGCATTCAACACGGGATGACAGAAACGCGGGCCCAATATAATTAAAACTAAAGGCACTCGCTAAGTAGCGTTTACTTAACGTAAGTGCCACTTAGCGATATGATAGTTGCTTTCATAACGTCCCCGCCTTAATCCCGAGTAAATATTCTGAGGTATAATTAATATCGATTGTCTCCGAACCCGTTTTGGTTTTACGCAACTTTATTGCAAAATGTATTCGAGTAATTGGACACTCGATAAAGCTAGCTCGTGTCAGTTTACACGGGGATCCATTGCTGTCAAAAAAGCTGGACGTCGAGTCGAGCGATGTGTATCATTCGCCACTGCGGTCTGCGAGTACTTGATACTAAACACTCGCGCGCCGTGCTGTACGCGTGTAAACTCTTTTGTCGTACACTCGTTTTGTCTCTGCTCACATCCTGAACGAACGCGGGTCGATGACCTCTGATGAAAAGCCGATTTCTAACAGTTCTTTTGTGAGATGTGAATGTGCGCCCGCGTTGTACGGGCCGACAATGAGGCTCAGTGGAGCGCCTAAACATTGGCTACCTCGGTTGCCTTTTTCATCCCACACAAAACGCCGGTATTGACAAACAATGCAGTATTAGGCGTATTAGCGTTTGAGTATGAAGTATATTCTCGAAATTTTACAAGAGAACTTTCTAATTGACACCCCGCTAACTACAAAAATCAAGTATCGCGCATTGATGCCTTTTATTGAAGAAACGCCAACCCCTACTAACCTAATAATTACATATGTGAATTTCAATTATGATATTTAGCGTCAGTGTTGTTACATATTTAATGATCGCGAAATAAATAAATAACAGTAGAAATTACTATTTGTTATTTATTTACTTATTTAGTCTACATTGCACAAAAAAAAATGGGTGACTTGAAGTCTAATGTCATTCTCTACCTGTCAACCAGAATAATCATACAGAAACTAACAAAAACGGTGCACAAAAAAATAAAGACAGAAAAACAAAGGAAATAACTTTAATTACTAAAAAAAAAAGGTATTGTATGCAAAAAGTACTAATAAACCAGTAAATGTACATGATATACATAAATATACATGTAATGTTAGATATACCTACAAATATAATACCAGAGCCTAAAACATATTCCATGATGGCTCTAAGCCTATTCCTATTACACATAATATTCTACGTTTCAATTTGTTCCAGCAAATGCTTACGAATTAAATGCGCTGTCTATATTTAATAATTAATCAAGTAGCTATTGAATTTGGGCATACTGTCCAGCCAAATAGAAGCGAGTTCACTAAGTTCACCATGTAATGACGTAGTTTGCAGTAACACAAATTGCAGTAACACGAATTGCAGTAACACTAACACGCCGTTAAATAGGTTGTCAATCTGTCAACACTCGCGAACGAGCGAAGTTCGACATTCACTGAAGTCTTTGTAAATACACGTACAGCCAACTGCACTGTTGTCCAAGAGAAAAAGGCAGTAAAGGAGTTAAGTCCATTATGCGCATACTGCTTTTTTGTTTTGATTGGCAGTACATTTGAATTCACGCCTCTATTATTATGTGCTTAGGGTTTTAATCTAGTAGCTGTTCAATACTTGTTACAAATACCGATGTTTTAGAAGTAACGTAACCATACGCTTACGACCTATTAGACAACGTAGAAGGGTTTATAACTTTGAATTAAATAGTTATTTTCATGTTTAGCTTTAAATTGACACATTAAATATTTAGTCTTTATAGCTTAATATAATAAAGACTGTACACGATAAAATCTGGCCATGCATGATCTGGTGTATCTTTGCGATGAATGCATATTTTCAAGCAGTTTTTTTTTTAATATGTTGTATAATTATAATACTATATAATTAAATAAAATCGTATCATAATGTATGGGTATGTGTTAGTTTTCGCCAAATATATTCTATCATACCTTTCATCTCTTGTACAGCGTTTTTTGACAATATTCACTCACTTCCTGCTTCTACGCCACAACTGTATTTATATTGTTACAAGCAGTTTTACCCACAATAGAATGTCGTCTTACGAAAAAAATACTTTTTGAAACTCATTTCTATTTGTAGTAGTCAGGAAGACTTTTTACTCCAAGCACTGAAAGTTGTTTTTGTATGGGAGGCATTTATTTGTCAAAAAGTCAAATTCGCCAAAGTTAAAAATCCTCAGAACTATCTAAATCTGAATATAATCAGGAAAGTTTTAACTATTGTGGTAAGATAATTTAATAAGGTATAATTTGGCTTGTATAATTAATAATAATAAATTTTTTTAAAACGGAGAATTTGGTAAGACTGTCAGAAGATCGTGTACAAAAAAATAAAGGTACTGTGGATTATATAAGGGTCTAAGATACAGACGCTCTTACATTTTATTATGATTGTATTTTTATTATGTAGTTTCATAACCACTGACTATTACAAAAAAGTGCTGCTTGAAAATTAGCATTCATTAAAAAAATACACCAGATCATGCATGGCCAGATTTTATCGTGTACAGTCTTTACTACATTGTATAAAACAAAGTCGTTTCCCGCTGTCTGTCTGTCCTTATGTATGCTTAGATCTTTAAAACTACGCAACGGATTCTGATGCGGTTTTTTTAAATAGATAGTTTTATTCAAGAGGAAGGTCTGTAATGTATAATAGATTCTGGTTTATGTACGAGTGTTACAGAAAACTCACATAAACCGAAGCGAAACGAGGGCGGGTTGCTAGTTTCAAATAATTTTCTCACATTTCGACTACTTTGTAGGGTCTTTTATTCACTTTATTTAATACTACTCGTATCTTGAAATTCACACTGCTCTTTTTAGACGTAGAATGGGTTAAAAAAAAACTGGTTTTATTCTTGAAATACTTACCTACATGTACCAAATAAATTATTTTTCATTACCTATGCATCTAGGCCCTCTGTTTCGTCTTGTGTCTCGGTGTATAAGTTATGTACTTATGTATACCGTTTCATTTTGTACTTCACTAATTAGGTGTTTCTGTAACCAAAACCGGTTTGTTTTTTCCCCCTGACAGTGACAGATCTGACTTTAAACGCCGTAAACGTGTTATTAATTCGGTGGTCGTGCTATACGAATTCTTCCTGTATCATAATTTAAACCTTTTACGTTTACTTACCTAGTAAGCTTAAACTCCACGTATAAGTCTTTACGTCAATGGGAATGGCCCATTAGCTATTGAACCGTTTTTGTTCAATTCAATTCAATTCAATCATTTATTGATAAAATACATGTCAATTCTTATTCATAATATATTACTTATTATATTTTATAGCTATCATGCACATGGTACGTAGGTATACATTGTAGTTATTTTTTCGTCTGTTTTCGTTCGTCGTTCAAAATTATATTTGTTTAACTGTTTCTACGCAAAAACTACGTAAATATTTATCTCTGATTTTGAGTAAATCTAGGAAAATAGGACAAGATGTAACAAAGAATGCACACATCTTTTGTTTATTTTTTTATTTATATGTGTGTAAGCTCCTAACTAAGTACATCAAATTATTGCAATAATGCAGAATTCGTGTTTTATTTTATATACTAGCGACCCGCCCTCGCTTCGCTTCGGTTTATTTGAGTTTTCTATAACACACGTACATTAAACAAAATTTATTATACTTACATAAAAACCTTCCTCTTGAATCACTCTATCTACTAAAAAAACCGCATCAAAATCCGTTGCGTAGTTTTAAAGATCTAAGCATACATAGGGACAGACAGCGGGAAGCGACTTTGTTTTATACTATGTAGTGAAGTTACTTAGATTAAAGCTTTGATTAAAGTAAAGTAAAACTCTTCTATTTTTTTTATTGTAATTAATTAATCTCAGCAACAGAACTTATGGACCGACTAAGTATTTAATTTATTACTAACTCTGAGCGCGGCCGCTCAACTACTTTTCTAAAGTGCATAATTAAATGCAACAACTGGCTACAAAGTGTTTAATCGCAAACAATTAAAACGTAGACACTTTTTAGGCATATAACGAAACTACATAGTTGCATTACAGATTTGTTTTTCACGTCGCAAACAGTCGAGTGTAATTTAACATATATATTTCGTATGTAAACTAGGTGTCGGGAGTAAAAATGCAACTTGTAATATATTAACAATACAAATACTCTTTATTGAGCACCATAAGAACACGGAACAGCATTTAATAATCATTTATTTTAAGTATGTAGTTCAAAGCTCTTAATTTCACGAAAACAGTAGCTCAACTTTCAACAGATCTATTTCATTTTAAAATAGTAAGGGCGTAAATGTCGTAATCCACTCAAGTAAAGAGCCTTGTTATATAACATGTTAGTGATAGTGATAATGAAGTAAAAAAGTTTAGGTCGTGTGAATAAAATCTCTAGAATCCGACTCTTTAGTGGCAGAAGCCGCATTATGTGTGATCAGCCAAACGTGAGTTTTGACCCTTTGAATGTGCCATGTGGCAGCCCTAGCCGCGTCTGTAAGCGACACCGCCGCTGACCTCGACCGACAGAGTTGACAGCTTTGTGCTCCATTTCGAATATCTATGTTAGGAAGGCTCGGCTTCTGACTTCTGAGTTAGATAAAAATAAATAATAAATAAATATAAGGGGACAATCTCACACCAATTGACCTAGTCCCAAACTAAGCTCTAGGCTTGTAGGTACTATGGGTACTAGACAACGATATAAATACTTATATAGAGAAATATATACTTAAATACATTAGAAAACATCCATGACTCAGGAACAAATATTCGCGCTCATCACACAAATATCTGCCCTTACCGGGATTCGAACCCAGGACCGCTAGCTTCGTAGGCAGGTTCACTACCCACTAGGCCAGCGCGTCGTCGTCGTCGCGCAGATAGATATAAAACATGACATAAAGGTAACCTCTTCTTTCACAGCTGATATCTCTTAAAACGCACACACATACACACAACATGGAAACTATATAATCTAACTCAAAAGCAGTTGAGGTGGAAACCGATGGATGCAAGGTGTAAGCAGGATCGGTCCTGTGGCAAACATTGGGGGAAGCCAATGTCCAGCATTGGACGTCTTTCGGCTGAACTGGGTAGTGATTCTCTCAATAACAACGGTCGGACGGACAAACGAGTGAATGTCCAAGCGGCGAGTTTACGTAGTCCCGTCAGTGCGAACAAAACATGTTTTAGCGCGTGCATTTTCAATTAATCAGCCTTATACGTTCGATTCATCGGCAGACATCATGCTGCTAAATTTATTTATTTATTTATTTATTTATTTCCCACACTTACAACTATTTTTACAGGGCTTAGGTACCCTAAGACAATAGTGTAACTACTTTTTGGTACAGAATGAACTAATCTCTATCCTTAAATCTATAACATAATATAAACAATGCAGCCTTTGTGAATTCACTCAGAGAACATGAAAACAAATCAATGTTTTCCGCAATTTGGTTGAGGGTTCGCACAGCTCGCGTCAACGGAGCCATACCGAGCAGGTTGGTGCGCCCGCGCGGCTCGACCAGCAGCCGCGGCCGCCGACGGCGCCACACGTATCCATCGGGAACACACACCCCCAAGTAACTCAATACCTGACTGTTGCATCTTGTACCCGCTATTAATTTAAAAAGGTATGTCGCTAAGCACAGCTCTCTGCGCACCCGTAGCTCGTTGTACCCAACCATACCCAGCACAAATAAATTTGGATACATTAGAGGGTAAAAAGGATACACTCCATACTTCCTTAAATACAGGAACCTAATGAACTTATTGTTCTGTATACGCTCCACCATTAAAAGGTACTTGAAAGGTAATTGAAAATGCATCCGTCCGACCGTCGTTGTTGAGAGAATCACTACCCTGATGATGATGATGATCACACTAAAGTCGCCGTCAATAGAACTTGCAAAAGATGTAAACAAAACCAAACGAATCGATTCACCATGATTACTCAATAATCACGTACTTTTAAAGATGAAGTGAGGTCCCTGCAATGATTTATACACTAGATCATTATTTTCATATTAAGCTTAAGATGAAATAACTACTCATTATACGTTATTTTTTTATTTTGAATAAAAACACACTTGGTGAATATTTAAGGTTATGTGTCAAACAGTACTCATTTGTTTACATCGTTCACAAGTTCTATTGACAGCGACTTTACATTTTTCAGTCGTTTTACGATTCCGCCAGTAAACTGGTCTCGTATAATAATCCGAATAAAAGAGAGATTATGAACCGTTAACCATTTAAATAGAGACGAATTATTCCAATACACCGTAAAAGTAAATTAAATGTTTGAACATTTCTGGCATTAAATTCGGATGAAATTAAAGTATTAATGGATTTTTTAATCCGCATAAAGATTCGCATTCTGCTTTTAACTAGATAGAAGCTATGTATTAAATAAATTAATCTTTATGATGATGAGGATTAATTAATGACGACTCGTGACCCTGCCTACTAAGCTAGCGGTCCTGGGTTCAAATCCCAGCAAGGGCAGATATTTGTATGATCAGGGTAGTGATTCTGTAAACAACGCCGGTCGTGCGGACTGTTGAGTGATATCCAAGCGGCGAGATTAAGTAGTCCCGTCAGTGCGAACCAAACACATTGTAGCGCGTGCATTTTCAATTAAGCAGCCTTATACGTTGGACCCATCGTGCTGCTAAATTGAAAATGCACGCGCTACAATGTGTTTTGTTCGCACTGACGGGACTACTTAATCTCGCCGCTTGGATAACACTCGACAGTCCGCACAACCGGCGTTGTTTACAGAATCACTACCCAGTGCGAATATTTGTTCGTGAGTCATGGACTTTTTTATGTCCTTGAGTAAAATTCTCGTGTCACAGTGTTTGTAAGAAAACTCCTCCAAAACGGCTTGACCGATTCTTATGAAATTTTGTGTGTATATTCAGTAGGTCTGAGAAAAGGACGTAAAGTATATTTCATAAGGTTGGTGTGAACAAAAAATTACACCCGGGCGGCGCCGGTCGTGGACAGCTACATAGTTTCACTATACCTATAAGTATTTATATCGTTGTCTAGTACCCCTAGTACAAGCCTAGAGCTTAGTTTGGGACTAGGCCAATTTGTGTGAGATCTTCCCTTCATATTTATTTATTTATTATTTAATAACTAACTAACTAAGGTAATAAAGGCGTGTAGTACTGTTAGGCGATGGGCTTGCAACCTGTCACTAATACACTGGTAAACATCTTCGCCTAAGTGTGCAAAATGTGGTTACAGGATTATCAAAAAGTTTTTATTTTAGTTGTTGGAAATTCTGTAGCTCTGCCTACCCCACTCTGGGAATAAAGGCGTGAGTTTATGTATGTATGTAACTTCTGCCCGCGACTTCGTTCGCGTAGATTCTGATTATCGTTTTTTCCTGGGGAAATTTTAAATTTTCTGGAATGAAAAGTAGCCTATGTGTTAATCCTAGGTATAGGCTATCTCCATTTCAAATTTCATCCGAATCTATCCAGCCGTTGCAGCGTGAAGACGTAACAAACCAACACACATTTTTTTGCATTTATTATGTTAGTAGGATAAGCTATGTGGTGCATGATTACTGGAGAGTAGTTTTATTACCACGATATAATAATATTTGATATTCACATACCTGTCTCGGCTGAATTTACGGGGGAATATATAATTTTGGTCATAAAATCTCGAGCCAGCCGGGCAGCCGCCATATATTCCTCTAGATTAACGATTCTTTCATTAACATCTGGTAATCGAGACGATCTCTATTAACACGGGAATTAGCGCCCTAGTTAGAGGAAACTTAAATTTGGAATATAAGTGGCAGAAAGGTAATGACTTTATGTAATGTTTTGAATTTAATTAACTACCAGAGGGGCTATTGCCTAACGAACTTGCAATCGCAATTTTTTTCATTTTGAAAATCGAAGCCTTGTCTGCATACAAAATGAAAACAATCGTTCCGCTTTGAAGTCGATTGCGATTGCGATTGCGTTAGACAACAGGCCAGCTGGTTTATTTAAAGTAAATATTAAGAGTTGCTTCAAATAATCTCTGCAAGGTTTAGTAATAATTTATATTTACACTAAGCTAATTTCCTGGTGTTTTAACCATCTGGTTTTGGTAGTCGATGTTATTGACAATTTCGTCTAAAAGGCTGCTTTCCCTTTGATGTAAAATAATAATTAACAGCACCGTCTAATCAATCTTTGTCAAAAGTTATACTAAAATTGCGATTAAGAACAGCTGGTTATGTTTTGGCCACTTTCGCGATGATAAAAAAAACATATTAATAATAATAAGTGACACTAAAATACGACAAAATTATTTAAATAGTGACATTATTGCGGTTACAAAGAATTAACTTATGTATGAATTCCTTTTTAACATTGTGCCACTGTAAGATTAACCGTGCGTCTTGCTTCTCTTTAAAGCGGGTAAACAATAATTAAACTCCGCAATGAAAGAGTAATTTAGACGTAACCAGCAGTTTCCATGAGACCGTGTAACCGCAAGCAAAATCAAAGGTGAGAAAAGGTATAAATTAAATTTACCGCCAATATTAACGACCCCATCCAACCGTCTAGTAAATAACACCCTCTATTATTATTAACGTGTTCAGGACCACGAACTACATTTAGGCTCTAATGTATATGAAAATCAAGGACTCGGGCAGGGAAAGTGGTAAACCAATTCTCTCTGACGACTCAATATAGGGTCAGGTTTGAATATAATTTAGGGACACGGGCATTGAACTGTTTAATTGAAACTGGTGGCTATTTAAATCAAAAGAGACCTCGCAGCAGCTGGCGTCAATGCTGTTATTATTATTGTTGCCTTAGCATTTGTATAAAAGCAATGACAAGAATGGCGTAACTACCAGTCGCTGTAAGATATGTTTCAAAGTGGAAGTCGACAATTGACGGCAATGATGCTGGGACACGAACGTTTCTCAAAGGGTTTATGAATTCCGTGAGTGTTATTTGGTTGCTAGAGATTGGAAATTGCTTCCATACAAAGTCTACATGAATTAGATCATCATAATTGTGAAGTAGTTTTGGGGAAAAAAGTACAGTTGCAAAAAGCCTAAAAAGGTTATTTAATTATAAATCCAACCATAGATGAATTTCTCAGAAACTAAATATTGTAAGTAGAAGTTTCATTTCATTTTATTTCACATGTTTATTTGTTTGACAATCTTGAAGAGGTTAAATGCTAGAGGCCCAGTAACGTAACGTCAACAATATAATAACATTAATGACAATACCGAAGCATAATGAGATTAACTAAATTGTAATAAAAGAAAGAAAGGAACACCCACTGCATTTTTTTTAATGGTCGTCTACATGATATATAATTTCACAACCAAGACGAATCAAATGACACATAATATGTAAAAATTAGGAAATGCAAATAACCGGTTATAAACGGTTATTTCCATTAAAAAAAACCTCTAATAACAGTTACAGAGCATGCGAAAGTATTAGATATATCTACATACCTACCTACAAACTCGAAGAACATAGCCCTCCTTGTCCTTCCTTATTCTTCGGAAAAAATACAAATGCGGTTTCAATTTGTAGATACGTATGTATGTAAACCTTTATGGTTAGAAAGAAAATAAGAAAAATACACGTGCAAAGGCGAACAGATACCTACATGGAAATTGCAAAAAAAAAGATTTAAAATAAGAATAAACTAGCCCCAGAATCTTTATTCCCAGGTTTTAAAATGGTTTCCCCGTTACAATGCTAATAAGCTGTTTAACGTTTTTCAATCAGTTAAAGGTTTGTACTCGTATAGTGCATTGTTTATCTTGTATCCGCTATCGCTCTTGAATAACTGGAAGTGCCCTGGATGTTTCCCGGACCGTGACTGCATGATAACTCGCCTTCCCACGATCCAATTTCGACTGCAAATTTATTGACGCAGACTAACAAAACAACTACTTCCTAGGGTTTTTAGGGTACCGCAGTCAAACTAGGCACCTTTATAGTTTCGCCATGTCCGTCCGTCCGTCCGCAGCCTAGCTCAGAGACTCTTAGTACTAGAAAGCTGTAATTTGGCATGAATATACGTTTTAGAAATGCCAAAAAAGGGTGTAAAATAAAATGGTGTTTGTTTTTTATTGTACCTGCACCCAAAACATGAAGGCGCATGTAACGAATTTAAAAGGAGAACTATCACGACTAGGTACACTTAATTAGTTCCTGAGACACAGGCGACTAAAGTGTTTGTACCTACGAAAAATCATCATTATAGATTTTTTTTTTATTTTTGAGATAGTTTTTTATGTTTATCGTAACGGCTTCGGAACCCTACACTGAGCATGGTCCGACATGCTCTTGCCGGGTTTTTTAAATAACTTCAAAGAGTGTACGTTTATTATTATTTTTAAACGGAAGCTCAATTCAATTAATGCCACGATATTGGTTTGGGCTGGCAGTTATAGCTGTACAGATTAAGTAATAATAAAGCAGCGAACGCCATTTCCTAAGAAACTTTGTCTACTTACGCTATTTTCGTTTTGCCGTCGCGTTGGAGTGTTTTTTTAACTATTTTGTTTACGTATCCATACTATTTATAACTATTAATATTATAGATAATTGACAAAGTATCTAAACCGCTTAAACCACGGAAAATTTGGTATAGAGAACCCCAGGAAAGGACATAGAAATCCTATTTATTTAACTTGCAATGTATGTATGTATATGTGTATGTAAGGGTTAAATGTTGCTAGTTAAATTTGACCCACTTCACGGTCTCCGATGAAGCTGAAAATTTGCATACGCCTTAAGTTTTAATGACAATACAATAATATAGTACCATCGAGTTGGTCTGAAGATGGAGACTCAGAGTGGCCATAGGAACTCCTACATTACGCATGATAAACCCGTCGTGTAAGGGGTTGTTAGAATTGTCTTGACGAGTAGATGACGACTGTGCAAAAAAAGTACAGTCGGCAATAGAAGCTTGTCCCAAAAACGAAATTTTTGACAGAAACTTATATCCTTAAAAAATGCTAGTTTCCGAGGGTATAGGGATAAACGATCTACGCGTACAAAGTCGGGGGCAAAAGGTACCGTATAATGAAATGACGAAGTGCAAATCGTACCTGGGCTCTATTCTACTTGGGTAAAACCAAATTGCTTTTAACAAAGCTACTTAGTGAAGTAAATAATAGTCACCAAAACATTGACAATGCGATTACATGTCAAAAGCAATATGTTTTTACCGAGCATGACATACCTCCAACTACACTTTCGCAATCCATTTTGGTTTTTCCTCTTTTTGCGTACAACATAATAAACTGTGTCAAGTCCCCCCAGCATTATCATTTGTAACAAAAACTTGTTGATACTGCTACTGCGCATTTTATGGCAATTTTGCGCACAATTTAATGTTCCGAACTAAGTGGTGTGACGTATTACCTTGATGGAGATGGGATGTGATTGTAACTACTTTAGGTAATGTAATATTTCTTGAACTATAGCAATTTAGCTCAATTTAAAAACCGTAAATTGATCATAATAGTTTAGAAGAATTTACTTAAAGCATGACACAAAGTTACAATAAATTCTATTTTAAAGGGTCTTGGAAACGATAACGACGAAAAGTTGTGCTTTCGTCTAAAAGAAAATAAATCGAACAAAACCGATCGAATCACAACTGATATCATCAATGCAGCTCAATAAAATTACTCCATGATCATTTGATAAGGAAATCAAGATCAGAATGTGACAAAATATACCGATAATCGGCGTGCCTGGCATTGATACCGACTGAATGGCACCCTATCTCGGAATAGATCACATAAACGAATAAAACCAACTCTTATAGAACCTTTTTGTCTTCCGCATATCATCAATTAAAGTGTTTACACGTGATTCAATGACGCAAGGCGAATTCTTTTAAACCGGTTCCTACAATAGGTTTGTGGGAGAACACGAAAACGTACAGCCAGTCTTATAAGACCTCGAGCCTTCTTTACATTGCATGCTTTTGAAAAAGGTAATAGATTAGCTCGGGTCAAGATAAAGTGGTTTGATGTGGTTATCGTGACCTCAAGGCGACATCTTGTTTCGTACTCCATAAAATTAATAACGTGCTTTTTGTGTCACATTCAAGGACCACGAACAATAGTAGCATTGTAAATCATAAGGCTCTGCCAAATGAGGTTCGCTTTAACACAATTAAAAAGCTAATTCCACGAACATTTTCATGGGAAATTAAAGTAATATAGACAACATTTTTCAAATTGTTCTAATGAGAATTTGGGAGGATTGTTCTAATGGCAAAATAATGTGCTTTGTCCGTTTTTTGTACTGAAAATTATTAGTCATACAAAGTGCCTTGAACTTAGTTTTTGCGCGTTTGCCTTGGTTTGGCAAGTAATGGCCTTCGGGCAGCCTTCGTTTATTTCCTCAATTAGCGATACAAGCTACCGCCCCGTTGATAGATGCTAGTACACGATCATTCACATAGATCCGTTTGTAATAGAGGTGTTTATTTGCAATTGAAGTGGTTATGCTTCGATTATTTGCTACACGAGTCAGCAAACCAAGACGGAGTTTTTTGGAGGAAGTAATTTTATTTAACGCTAGTATAATATATGCTTGACGCGTGATGACTTTCAATACTATACCTACGTTATACACGGTGGGTCCTGTAACTAGAGCAAAAATTCAAAATGTACATTCTTCTCCTCAAACTACGCAACGTTTGTTTGACGACTTTGAAAAAAAACTTGCGGTTTGAATTTTATTACAATTTAAAGTAAATTCGAACACGCAATGTAGGTACTATGAAATTGATTATGTCTATAGAGTGACTAGACTGACAGGTAATGTCAATTAGACGGAGTTTTAAGTACATTGAAAATACTATCTAAAAACTTTATGATTTTAAAAAGTTGCTAAACAAAAGTTGTCTAGTTTGAGGAGTAGAATCTACGTTTTAATTTTTTGCTTTAGTTACAGGCCCCACCCTGTATAAGAAGGCTAAGAAACAAAACAAAACAATCTAAATTACTTATTAAAGTGTAGTAAAATTACGCCCAAGTTCAACCAATTAATTGTTTTCTTGGTTACCGAGCACATGTTCCCACGTCAAACGTTCAGATTAATCTCGAGCGGTTTTCGTAAAGCACGTATAATGAATTCCTAAGGCTCTTGTGTAGCATTAACTTGTATTATAGCTTGTAAACCGAATATAATGATGATGTAGTGTCTACGTAATGTCTTCTTCGGCATACGTCGGTTTAAAATGCACAGTCTGTTTGTACTCGAAATTGGCTGTGGTTAAGGTAACGAGTATTTGGTCAAAAAAATATGAATGCGTTCGATCTATCATCATTTCTTAATTGGAAGCTTTTATGTCGACGATCTCTTTGATGTGTGCTTTCGGCTCACGCAGTAGTTAAATCAATTAGTATGAATTCAGTTTCAATGGTTCAATATTGCTCGCGGAATCGGCTTTGATTTGTCTGTTACTCATACTCAAACCGAAGTAGAAAACACTTGAGATTTATATGTTTTTTCCATATTTGCTCGACACGTTCGAGATCTTCTTGACAATGTTTGCTTGCCAACCCACTACCTATCACACACGAGGCTTTGGTCACGTCACGCATGTTACCCAGTTACCTACTATGTACTTATACAGCAATTTCATGATAACCATATTATGTGATTCTCGTATTATTTCTGCGGCGTATCCAAAAAAGTTCATTGCTTAGTTATTTAGGTAGGCATTAGTATTTTTTCTGATATTTTAACGAATGTTAAAATGACTACGAGCCTTTCATGGTTCAAACCTATGTCATAAGTTTAAAGAAGGATGTTCAAGATTGACATTTATTATGTTTTACAAGCATATAAAGGAAATTAGTATGTATGAATGCATTAACACCTACGCAAATGATTTGGTGATGTATTATGTAAATGGAGTTGTTTTAAATAGATTACGTGATTTAAACGCTAGTGTGAAAGGAAAAGTTGAATCATCATAAATGTAAAGTCCCTTATCTATAAAATAATCTATGGCCGTGAAATTTGGAGAAAATATTAATTGGATACCCTAGGGGGGCACTAGATTTTTTTCGTACTTAACCAAAAACTATGAGTACGAAGTCGCGGGCGTTCTCCCTAAACACACGAGCCTAGAGTGAAGTGAAGTGACAGATCGTATTCCTATGGACGGAGTCTACCAATTAAGTTCATCAATGATTATAAAACTTTTGGGGGGTTAAAAACTCATACACAACGAGAATGAAAATGAGTTTTCCTTTTAATTTGTAACCCAAAGAGTTAAATAACTAACAATAGGGGCCGTTATTTTTCGTATCAGCTCGGGTGTAAAGATATACCGAAAACCACAGCCGCCAATCACAGTTGACACAACGTTTCCACAGTTGTATCAAAGCGTCGAGTACGAACTTGTCCCTATTGGCTGCTGCAAAGTTACAACTGTACTCTTACCATGAGTTACAATAATCGTACTCGCTAGCGAGTCGAATGCTCTGTCGCTCACACTCTATAAGAATACCGCGAGGACTGCGAGGGACAGAGCATTCGACTCGATTGTACGAGTAACTCATGGTAAGGGTACTGGAAACTGCCAGTGTTTGGAGGTTTTGCGGTCTGCGGTCCAACACGCGTTCATGCTCAGAATCACGCATCAGTTAGTCAAATAAGGAATGCATAGATGAGTTATAGTCAGTTCGACTTGTAAGTAAGACATATCTTCATTTACTGCACCAGGGGATCAATATTGAATTCCGGAAATAATTTCTGCGACCGCCATCGGTAGTAAGACTTACAAAGTTGATTACTAAAGTGTCTATCGGTAACTCAGTAAAACAATATCTATGTACGATATATACATAACTAGCTGTTCCCGTGTCCACTTCGTTGGGCAAAACATTTTTTTTGAGTTAATTATTTTCCCGCTAATTCCCGTTCCCGTGGGAATTTCAGGAATTCCTTTCTTAGTGCACCTCTACGGTACGTAAGCTACGTCCCTTCCAAATTTCAAGTGCCTACGTTTAGCCGTTTAGGCTGTGCGTTGATATGTCAGTCAGTCAGTCAGTTTCTCCTTTTATATATTTAGATACCCGCCTTGGACCCGCATCATTTTCTTGTCGCTTGGATCTTCTCCACAAGAGCTGATATAACCAAAACTGATTGACGTTATATTTCGACTTCAACTAGGCAATTTTCAAGTATAGAAATCAAGAATTGACTTCAATTAAGTATCAATAGGCCTATATATCTCCTGTGGGTCGATTGGCAGATGCTTCCCACGGGCACGGACGGACGGACGGCTTGACAGAATGATTGGGCGTAAGTATTGAGGTCTTGCGCCCGCGCTGTTTACGCTAAATGCTCCGCTCATTACATTTGGCATTTGCTCACGAACCTACCCTCGTGAAGTTAACCGTGACGCGGGGTTGGCGCCTTAAATGTTTTTTTTAACTTCCTGGTTGGATTGATTGTAACATTATATCCTAGAGGAGCTTTTGGCAGCCGTTGATTAATTTTACAAGGACCGAAAAAACAAAAAACAATCTTTTGCAGGGTTACTTTATAGGAATCGCTAAAATGTTTATGTCAAAGTAAGTATTCTTCCCATAATTTGGTTTAGTTTGCCATCAAAAGGTTAGCTTCGTTTGAAATCCACCGGATAAACCATGTGAACCTTTATTTTCTTAGTATAATTTAGCGGTGATAAAGACACTGTGAAGGGTCCGTCCAGACCGCTACCATCATCTTAGTTTAATCTACCGCTAAGCTACATTGCTTATCATAGTAGATTTAAGAGTGCAAATGTCTATCCATGGGTCACGGACCCTACTTACCAATCTTACCATCAGCAGGCCTGTGTGCTTGTTCGCCTTCTACATGCCGTAAACAAATATAATTGCTATTTCAATAAAAATCAACAGTGAGATACGTGAACTCTCGAGGGTAAACCACGTACTTATCTTCCTGGAAATCGCTTTAAAAAAAGGTTTAAAGCTGTTTTACATTACATAGGTAATTCGAAGTTGAATTATCGACCTCAAAACCTTATGACACAATTCATTCAACAAAACAAAATCGTTCGAGCCAATAAATCTAAGATGATACGAGAACGGTACTTCCTAAATGTAGCGAGACGGCCCACCCTCGATCGTTCCATTGTATGCAGATCGGTCGGCCGCGCCCGCCGCTACCACGCATTTCACGCCATCCTGCGGCGGCGGGTCGCCGTGTCGCCCAAATTACGCGACCCGCAACCACCAAAGCTCTACTATAGAACATTCCAGAAACCCCCAGACCAAACCATTTGTCCCTTCCGTATCACTGGCTACCAAAGCTACGTTACAAATACCTATTACCAGTATTTTGATGCTATCCTGTTTGCTAGCGACAAATGAAACACATGAACTGGCACTGGGAATGAGAATTCCTCGCATCATTGCCATTCAGACGTAATTTGTACAGTCACCGTCACGTCGTGCCAACCTACGGCCGTTCCTCACAAAAAAACGTCAACACTCGACAATTCTCACCTCTCCATTCAATATTTTAGAGTTCAATGTTCCTTTGGTATTGGAGTTAACAACACTCTTTTGTGCTGTACGTTTGTAATTTAAATGTATGAATATTGGCACGTCGAGTTCCTTGAATTCTCGGGCTTAAGCTGAACGTTTGAATGCTGGAGATTTTTGAGCAAGTCATGTTTGCAGGCTTGGAATGGAAATATCAATCATGTGTGTTTGTAAGCTGTGAGTTCTGACTGAGTAATTTAAGGGCGCGGTACGTTACGGGGACATAGCATAAATTACCAGTTAAGATTTTAATACGTTTATTGTGTACGGGGGCTCGGTTAGGGACAGACAATGGCACATCTCGCCCACGGTTTAGTAGAGTACCGTGTCTTGTAGGCGAATTTGCCACGGGCTGCATGTTGGTTGAATGAGAGCGCTGTCGTTACTGTAAACTGAGCTCATGAGCCTCATGATTTATGTATATTTCTAATAGGTTCGGTCAATAGTTATGCAGAAACTTTGCATGTAAATTAACTTTGCAGAAATTGCCACTTTTCTTATAGGAAGTACCTACTTAGTCACAGTCTAGGTCTAAAACAATATTAAACATTTTGGTTTGATGCCTGTACGTAATATTAACCTAACCAGAAAAGATGTAGCACGAACAGTAATTTCATATTCACAGAACGAATATATTTTCTTAACAATGTCTCTTCTTTTCTAAAGCAAACGACGACGTGGGTGTTTTAAATTCTTGATTTATCGATACAGCCACAATTGTGGCGGCAAACGAATGTAAGGCAAACAAAGTATAGCCAGGGTCTCCGTTTCGTATCCATTTTGTATCAAATACCTACATTGGCGTGGCACTGAATTTTTATACTTACGGGAAGGAAAGGAACGAACCGTATTTTATTTGTGAATGACTTCGACCCCGATTAACTGAGCGTACTAAGATAGGGAGCTTGGCAAAATGGAAACAAGAATCTGGGTTTCTATTCCACTGTATAAAACCATATTATTATGGATTGAATTGACAGTAAATGCAGCCGAATTGTTAAACATTTGGTTTCAAAAGCAAGTTAAGTTGAAACAAATTAGAATAGATCTATGCGGTGTTATATCTTTACATATGTACAACCGAAACTGTAAATATTTCAGTACCATCTTGTGCATCTATAGGATAGGTCAGGTTAGTTTTATGAAAATCCTGAAATATTTACAGTTTCGGAATAAAAGCGGTTTGCAAAATTATATGTTTCTGAAATGAAAGAGTTTGTGAAACGTCTTTTAACCAATCGTAAACCACTATTACATTATAACATAATCTATGTATCAGCAGCAGAAGTCGCTACACAACCGAAGAGGTCAAAATGATCTGCACTCGATTCTATTGTCAAGAGAATACGTCGTGTGTAGATCATTTTGAGCATGTTATTCAGCTTAGCTACTTTTGATACTGACTGTACCTAAGTATAGAGGCACACAGTACGCTTTATGATAACACATCATCACCTATAATTGCCACTTAGTCGTTTATAAAACCAAAACACAGAGTACTAAGTGGTTTGGCGGCAAAAAGCGGCATGTTGGTCCGACGACGTACCACCGTCGAGGCGAGGAAAGTGGTCCAACGGTAGCGGACTACATCCTATGATTAGAGATCAAGATCAGACGAGCCTGATTTACCGGTTATATAGCCTACAGCTTAGACTTAGCAAGTACGTAGCGTCTAATACATCAAAGTCTAAGTAGACATTAACTGTATTATGTATACATAACTTATGGAAGCAATAAAGGGTTGAGAATTGAGATCTATTAAGAGCGTTAGAATTTTCATACTCCTATTAGTATATTTGTATCCGACTGCGTCAGAATTGTTATGTTTTTCGAGTGTATGTATGTATGTCTATTTCTTTGGCATTTGGCACGCTCTGCAGCCTAAACCGCTTGATGGCTTTACACAAAATACTTTTTAAATCTAAGTAACTAGAGGGGGGGGGGGGGGATTAACGTGTATCGAAGACAACATCAAAAAATGCAGTCTAGTTTTTAAAGATTTCCACAAATTGACCTAGTTCCTTATACCTAAAGCTTGGCTTTGGGCAGCAGACAACGATGAATAAAAAAAAAAAATTGGTCCCTTAATACTAAAAAGATATCCAAGACAAGACATTTCGTATTGTAAAAGTGATTTCGTTAAACAGTATTAATATAAGAAGTTTTTTTAAATATATCTGTATTGTTTCAGACAAGGCGGGGTATAAAGGCAAAACCACACATGTCCCCCAAATATGATTCCGGTAAGTTTATGATACAGATAATGTTTTACAACGCACAGGCTTTTGCGTTCGAGATCGCGCGGATAACACTACATGCACTACACTTTTACTACTTTTACAGGGTGGAAATGGACGTAGGCCATTTTCCGAAAAAAAAAATTAACGATTTCAAAAACGAATCGTTTGTTAATTAAAATAAAAAAGGTACTTACCTAATATTAATAATGATTTCAACCCTAAGCTAAAATCTGAGGTACCTTAAGGAAAAAAAGGACGAAGTCGCGGGCCAAAACTAGTATATTATTAAAATGCGAAAGTTTGTGTGTGTGTTAGTTCGCTAGTTTGTTACTCCTTCATGCTGCAACAGCTGGACGGATTTGGATGAAATTTGGAATGGAGATAGCTTATACACTGGATTAGCAGATAGGCTACTTTTATCCCGGAATTTAAAAGTTCCCGAGGGAACAACCATAGTCGAAATCTAGGCGGACGAAGTCGTGGGCAAAAGCTAGTACATATAGGTATCTATTATCCATGTCATTGTCTAGTCTAGTACCCATACTACAAGCCAAAAGTTTAGTTTGGGGGCTATGTCAATCAGAAAATGGTACCTACGTTATTTGTTTTAAACCATTAACGTCTCCAGGACCCATGAAGCTGTCTGCAATTACAATAATGGAATGGACAGCTGCTAAATCTCATTGAAAGGCCCTCCAGACGGAAGGAAGCCATCGACGGGGTAATAAAGGAAGTGATTAAAGAATGCAACGATCAGGGTATTCTTGCGTCGGTATTCAGGTCTGTGCAGTAAAATAGATGAAAGGGAAAATATCCAGGGAAATAGATTTAAGAACAAATTGTTGAACTGGCTCCTAGATAGGTGTTTCTATAGTGTTAAGGACTTCCTCGAGCAATGTAATAAAATGTAATAATTTGTAATATTTTGTGATCATTGACATTTCTGATATTTTATAAATTTTAACGCTTATATCTGTAATTTTAAATGTATTTTGTTATTTTATATTGCATGAAATTAATATTTGCACGCTTGCTTGCAGGCTGGATACATTGGACATTATTATTATTTAAAATTGACTGTAACATCTTGTGTAGGTACTGTATTCTGCAAATAAATAAACGATTGATTGATTGATTGATTGAAAAATATCGGTCGATTGGCTCGACTAGTTGAGGCTATAGTTAGTATAATATGGCGTAAGATTATCTACCTAACTTGAGAAATAACTCGAAGGTTTTGCTGGGCTCTATTCAACTAGGCATATTACTTTTGATGTGTTATGGCTTTTAACTCAGCCGCCATTACCGTCAATTAAATAAGAGCTAAGTATCAATACGATGAAATGACTAGCATAGAGGCCTTCCATCTTAGTTCTCAGGGTTGGCAACGCATTTGCAGTCTTAGGATTGCATTGCAGTCTTGTGAATGCGAATGTCTATGGGTCACAGTTTCCACTTACCATCAGGTGGCCTGTTTGCTCGTTTGTCTCTCTATGACATATTTAAAAAAAAAAAAAAACTATGACACGTCAAATACAACATTTTAAACCGTATGTCCGAAAAATATGAATAAAATCACAAAGATGACAAACAAACAAAACAAAGATAACATGCTACACGTGATAATTTTTTCGAGTTATTGCTGAAAAACTGCGCTTCTCAACATAAGCATGTACAAGGGCCATGAAGATACGCTCTTTTACTGGTGCACTTTTTGAGTTTTTGAGTGTTGTGTAATAATAACCATGGTCTTGCCCAGGTTTTGATGTGTATTTGGAAATTTTCTGCTAACGTTTGCTTAATGCTGCTTTTGAATCGTACAAAGGCTTTTATACTCGTCATTCAAGCGCATTGGATTCGTTTATAATAATTTACTCTGTATTTTTATCCAGGGGGGGGGCAGATAACAGATATTAACAACGATATTCGAAACAATGTCAACCATCACAAATTTTTATTCTTACTAATATTATAAATGCGAAAGTGTGATTGTTGGTTTTTCACATTAATCCATCGACAGAGAGATATTTAATGGTCCGGAGACAGACGTTCGCAAGATGTTCGCAACTCCGTCTGCATCAAAAATATCCACGGATAAAATATATCATAGCATTATGAAGAAAACCAAAAAGAAAATCATTTATTGTCACACAAATACGTGGCGTTTAAAAAGTAACAAAAAAGACTTACAATTAGTTAAAAAAAGTTACCTATTAAAAGTTTTAAAATTGGATTCCTTGACTAATGACGGAAATATTTTTTTACCAACTAATTTTCCTATCAGGCGATGTATTGTAAAATGAGAATAGATATTTGTTATCCCTGGACATTTAATGTGTGTAGAATTATAAAATTGCTTGTTATTACTTTTTTTAATGAGATTTGAGATGCATTGTTTTGCTTTTAATGTAAGTACGTTACAAAATGTCATACCTTCCCTAGGTGTATCAATTAATCTTCCCTAAACTTTTAACGGTCTATTGTTATTTTACGTCCATGGGAAGTTTAATTAATAACATGAAGAATGTCGTAAATTTATCTTACAAGACTTGTTACAAGTATCATGGTATTATGTGCAAATTGAACAATGCTGAGAAAGCCGAATATCCCAGTACATGTATGTACCTATACAACAATTAATGTTGTTTATTTAGTATTTAATTGAGTAGTACAACATTTATTATATCTAATAGTTGAATTTTACAATTTTATCTTTAGAGTTGTATCATGAAAGTTCGTAAATAAATGTACCTCTTTTCCGAATAATTAAACTTAATTGACTGTTGTTTATTCCGCCATGACTTCTACTTAATGCTCAAACCAATTTGTAAGAGTGTGTGTTTCATTCCTTTATGTTATCCGAGTTGCTATAGAATGCCGAATTTGAAACATCACGCAATTGTGCTGACGAATGCAATTTAAAAACTATTTTTGACGATTAATTTTCTCTCGAGACTCTCGATATAGTTCTGTGTTAACGACGACGACCCTGCCTACGAAGCTAGCGGTCCCGGGTTTGATTCCCGATCACGCTACTTTATACCCGTAGTACTTATTCGTCTCCCATTATTCCCATATTTAGATTTTTTTGCTGTATTCATAAGCCTCAGGACAAAGAATATATGAATGAAAAAAATTAACCCAGTCCATGCCGGGCACGAACAGCTAGTGATATAATGATTAGGTATTAAGGGTGAGTACATTTCTAACGGAAACAATTGTCTGGGAGCAAAAGAGAACAACCCTTTCTAGAGCTGATGCCTACGGCTTGTGAATATCAGTGCACTATGTTGTAGTTGACAGATGACATGTGACAGACGGACAGTCCGCAGATGACAGTGATTACGTTTGCATTCGCCATTGATCTATAGCGCTGGATGAACCGGATCTCGTTAATATTCTTAGCAGCTTGCGTGTTGCAGCCGGTCGTGAGAAAAATAAGTTAAAGTTTGATGTTCAGTGCTTCAAAGTTGAGAATTTAGTGGAAAATATCTAAGAAGCTTAGAAGTTTATTCAAGTTTACTTCAAGTCTTAACATATTATCTTAAGACATTGTGAACGACTGTTCAGGTCGCCAGCCTCCGATTACATGGCATTGTCGGTATCAATGCCATTTCAGTATTCATGGCGCAGCTTATATGAAACCTAGTGATGTATCCGTGTGTTAACTTTGCAATGTATACCGAATGGACACCTGTCACGTATTATTGTCAAGATCGTGAAATACGGGGAGGAAATAATGGATATCGGCAAAATGGAACCATGACCCACCATAGCACTGTGTCACAGTATTCACATTGTCGTTTTAAATGAAATCATAGAAAAGTAGAAACAAAATGGTGATGTGGCATAGTTTTATATGGCATGCCAAACTTGACATACCTCCAATAGAATGCGTAAATGTTGGTCTTTTAACCAACCAATCAAAACTGTTTTGGAGAGCTTTGACGTAGATATCAGACTGCTTCTATTGGTTGGTTTTTGTTTACATTTAGTTAACTAAGTAGTAAGTAGGTACCTAAAAAAATAAGTACGCGACCACAACCAAGGTCTCTATTCAACACGATAAAAACTAAATCGTTTTTGACCTGTCATCGTTTTGTCAACATTTTGGTAGCTCTTATTTAGTAATCGGGCCCAGTTAAAAACAATACCATAATAGGTCAAATACGATTTTCATTTTGCCGCCTAGAATAGAGGCACAAGCGTCGAACTTTTGGTTCCGATGACGTCAATTTGCATTATAGGTGATGAAAAATAATACTAGTAATAAAAGGTTAAAACATGGTCCAGGTAACGCGGAGCCATTTCTAAATAAACCCCTATTCAATACTGATACTGACATTGAGATGGATATTAGCAAAAACCATCTATTCATATTATCATAAGAAAAACTGTTTTAATGTTGTACCTAATAATTTTTTTTATGATTCAATACTATTCTGGCATTACACAAAAGAATATAGACCGAAATTAGCCATTATAGCATAAAATTGTTAAAAAAAATATGCTGCTGATTATCCGTATTTTGATTGCATCAAACTTTATTTAACTCTGATAATTTTACCTCCTCGTATTTTTTAATATACGTACCAGTTAATGTCTAAACAGTTGTTTAATGAGAGCACCCTGAGGGGCTGGTCTAACGCACTCACAATCGCAAACGTTTTCAATTTGAAAATCGAAGGCTTGTCTGCATACAAAATGATAACAATTGTTCCGCTTTGAATTCGATTGCGATTTGCGAGTGCGTTAGGCAATAGGCCAGCTGTTTGCAAAATTTCGTCATTTCGACGTCATTGGCACCAAAAATTTGAATCCTGACCCCTTAATCATACACACGAGAAACAAAACGCCGTATCTAGCTCAATAGCTCCATGTGATTCCCATATCTTGCGCCGCATCGCCATAGTCTCGGATGCGTAAATCGAGGGCCATCGCTCGTGAATATCCCTTGACGCATTTTATGATGGTCTCGCTCTATTTGCATTTTTGATGCTGAGACAAAAACACTCGAAAGAACACCTTTAGTATTAGTACTCAATGCAATGTGCTGAAATGAGAGAAAAATTGTGCTTGGTTAATCTTATTCAGAAGCTATTTTTTAATAAGAGTTTCGAAGTCAAACCGTACTGTTTGCATACATACATACATACCGTCACGTGTTCATCCCAGAGTGGTGTAGGCAGAGCTACAGAATTACCAACAACTCTAACGACTTGTTGTTAATCCTATAACCACATTTTGCACAACCGTTTGACCGAATAAAGCTTATTTAATTTAGTTCATTTGTAAATGACAAAAATATTCATACTTAAAAAAACTGCCTGTTTGTATTGCATGCTGGCAGACCAAATATAGGTGAACGATTTGGTCTGAGTTATCATAAGACGTTAGTTTCATGCGGTAACTCGATCAGCGGGCCTATTATGGTCGTGTTTTTCTGACCAGTCGTGCTTTTCGGAAACATCGTCACTTTCTGACCCGTATGTAAGTGCGACTGTGACGGATGCTTTATCCACCGCGATAAAGGCATCCATAATACGGGCTGTCTTCTAAAATTTGTCAGCCAGCGCGGTGTTACGTAGTTCTAAGTTCTTCTTATCGGTTTTTATCCCAGCAGAATGATTTAGTTCGGTAATTACATGAGATATTTAAATTTGTACCTACGCTAAAAGAAAGTGCGTCCTCAGCTGCACCTCGGCAGACAAACTTATTTTAGGTCTGACAATGGTCTACTTTCTCAATAAATTGCTTTTCGCCGGTAACTAGACTAGGTAAGACTTCTCGAAGCCGGCTCTCGGAATAAAATTTACCGAGATATAAATATTACTCGTATAATATTCCTGAATTCACCATTCACCAACCGTAGTGTTAATGTTTTTCGCTTACGTAAAATCCACTCAACAACACGTAGCAGCCCGGGAACTTTGTTTAAAATAAAAATTACGTTATTTCCGTTACGTACGTAGGTTTTATTTAATCTCGCAGGCGCAGTTGAACCCTTGGACTGGCCATTATACTGATTTATTTATTTTTAAAAAGAACAAAGGTTAAGCTTTGAAAGGGCAGCGGAAGCCGCGGGCCGCTATTCACGCGCGACTGTTTTTATTTAACCCCTTTTTTCATATACCACCTTTGAGCTTGTTTCCTTCACTCTTTATAAAAAAACGTTCATTCAATTCTGAGTAATTAAGGCGATGATGATAACGACCGGTTCGCGTAATATCACGCGCCGGAGACAATGGCTTTTCAAAAGTCATTGCACATGAATATTAAGTACAATACGGACGGTCAATTGTGTAGAATTAGCGGAATATTGGAAGCTGGGGTTATTCGGTTTCTTCCTCGTTCGACAATTACTTACAATGAATGTAGGTACCTATATGGCCAATACCTGCTTGCATAACCCATAAGTGGGTATTCACTTGGGCATTTACCGGTTGTATACCCAATGACTTATGTACATATATCCAAAGACAGCAATTAACCCGTCACCCATTCTATTCTCTAGAGGGTAAGTCAGTAGGTACTTCCATCCATATCCGAGCAGCGTCGAAATAAAGAAGGTCGTATGTACAGTATACCTCTGTATACGAAAGCAGAACGAGACACGAATATGAAGTCCCTCGTATACGTCCCTGTATACGAAGGAAGAGTCGCGAGACAGAGAAGAAACTACGTCACCTGACATGAAAGGACCGTCACAACAATGTAGACAACGAGAGGCAAAGGTATTCCATCTGAAGTAACGGTAGGGCTGGCAACGCTTTTACAGCCTTGAGGTGTCATTCCGCAGGCAGCCGACCGCAGACAGCAACGGCAAGCGTTCGAATGACTGCTGGGTGTTGCCGTCTGTGGTCGGAGTCACTGCTTTGTCGAGTCGGCTGCGGGGCGACTGCTTTAGGATTGCAGCTATGAGATTCCGATGGGTGGTTTGTGAACTCATTTGCCTTCTTCTTGCCATAAGAAATGTAGGGAACAGAACTTTGTTCTAAACGCTTAAGATTTTTGCAATAAAAACTGAAAATGGGGATACCGGACATTTTTAAATTTATTCAAATTTATTGGAGCAATATGACTGCAGTCGAATTCAATGACGATTTACGGTCCCAGTAGAATAACCCCTCAATACAGCATGGCTGACTGATATCACGGCAATTAATACCAGTTAAAATGTTGCAAAAATCTTTTCGCTTTCACCTTTCTGCCAATTAGCATATTTATCATTTTCATGCACAGTAAGAAAAGTCTGGTGAGGTCAGTAATGTTAACCAGGGATTGTAACCGGTTACAAATAAACCGGTATTTATTTAGGTTAAACCGGTTAATAATTTAGGTTACGTTCGAACGAAATGATTTGGGAACGTTATTTCGAAGCGCTCCCTAACCGGTTACTCTGTGTTTCGATACGGGATGAATGACCGCTGTCGCGCGTCGAGGCGCTGCTTGTGGCTGCGCTATCAATCTAATACCATAGCAAACCAATCCTGTCTCCTTAAACGAGCGGTCATTCACCCCCCACACGGAGGAACCGCTCTCTAACCGGTAAATTGATTTCGTTCCCTGTTTACGCTCCGACATAGAGATACCGGTTAGAGCGGTTCTTGCGAGCGTAACCTTTATTATGGGTTAGGCTCTCAAAGTGCGGCTCTAACCGGTACGGAAAATAAACCGGTTTTCAATCCCTGATGTTAACTAGAGCTAAGGATGGAGAGAGCAGAGAAATCGTTATGGCGTTTTGATGCTAATTCTTGTACGTACATGGGAATCACTTTCTTTACTATGATACACGAAACGATAAAAGGTATTGTTTTTGTGTGTGAAACGATACATCGTAATTATGTGGATGGTGTTAATAACATTTGAGATGAGACGTTATATCCTGGGCCCATATCATGGGCAGATTTATCGCGTCGGATAAAGCATTCGTCATACTCTCGCACTTACGAGTAGATACTGCTCAGAAAGTGACAGATGTATTATTTTCATCGATAAACACGACCATAATAGGCCTTCAGCTTGTATTCCAAATATAAGTTTGTGAGGATTTTGCATGTTAGTTTTTTCATTACGCATAAAACGCTCAACCTAGACTCAGACCTAGGTACAAATTTGGTGATTTTCGTAGAAGCAACGTCAAACGATCTACGTGGACGACATCGCGGAAAAACTTGTGTTACAGATAAAGATACTAATAATTTAACATCCTTTTGGTCTTTCTTTCTCAATTCGCTTATCGATGGTAGGTACTAAAGTTTACTGAGAAATCAAAATAAATACGAACTGTTTTTACCAAAACCGATAAGTATCGTATGTTTACTCAATACATCTTGTAGGCACTCGTATTCCCTCTATGTTTGATATTTCAACTTGAGAACTAGATTATTATTTAATACTCTTCGTTTCCAGGAATTCATTAATGGGAAAAATACGTAACGATGTCCCTCTGGAATGTCCCTCTAATGAATCTCTTAGACACTAGGTTCACTGGAAGGAGCCACAGACTACACATTATAGCAGTTGTGTCACTCGCGCTTGCGTATTTACGTAACGATTTTATTCCTCTACTCATGAACTAGCATTAACTAGAATAGAAGGTATACAATAGATTTCAAGATTCAGCAATCAACACACTCGTCTATGTATAAGGTCCCCTTCTTGCCTTAAATAACTCTCAATAAAACGTCCCAGAAATACAGACCTCAGCTCAGCGTGACTCGCTCATAATTATTTTATTTCTTCAAGAGTCGAACGACCCAATCAAATCCATGTTTTAGTGCCAATCGATCAGTATTATGGTGACCAATGTTAAAAACGCTCATTGCCGAAATACCAGAATTTTCAAATACGAAATTCTCAGCATTGTTCGTCATCCATACCTAATATTTCGAAGCTGATATTTTCTGGTATTTTAAGAATGAACGGTTAAAAGTAGGTCTAAAAACTGGCAGGTGAAGGTGTTTATTGCGTTGAAGGTAAAATATAACATATAGACAAAACAAACACAATACATACATTAAATCACACCTGTTTCCCAAGGGGTAGGCAGAGACCACTTCTTTCCACAAATACAATAAACAGGGCAAAAACAACCAGGGGCCTAATATGGCTGAGTTTATCGCGTGACAAAACATCCGTTATTGTCTGACACGTACCTACCAGCTGAGCATTTTAGAATTTAAAATCTTCTAAGCAGTCAGTAATCTACCAACGGAATCTCTTATAAAAAGTACGACTCCGTGTTTCCACCGTTGTTCTTTCCGTTACAAGCTGCGAGAGCCGCAGGGCTCCCATGAAGGCTGCAATCAGCTCGGTACACGGAAAGTGAACGTGTGATTGGCACTCATTATCCAAGAATCCCACAAATTATCGCTGGAACCGCATCAGCGGATCTGCAGTATTATGAACTAACGTTATGATTGTGAACGCTTTTTCAATCGTTTTTCTAGTTACACTACGCGGGTATATTATCTTGTTAATCTGTGGATATTATATAATTGGTTGAGTTTAAAAAAGGAACGTAAATAACGTTACTTAAATTAACCATACGACTAAGTTTGGTTACACAATCGGGGAAAGTTAACGTTGACTCCTTAGGTCCTTTACAAATCTTATTTAAATTCACCCAAAGTAGTTGGTTTATTGTGTAGTTCTATCGATTGTACGAGTATATTCACTGTATTGTGATGTTGATGTCGTTGACTAAATAAGTCGGTATACTGTTCTTTAATTTATTTTAAAATTATCAGCGCTGTTGTAACCTTGGCCTCTTTTCCAATTGTCCTTACCCACATCTTTATCGAATTGCGTAAGTTACGACAGCTCAAATTTACATGCACTAGGGATAAAACAGTATTTATAGTAGTGTATGAGTGGCTTCTATCTACAAAATTAAAAAATGCGAGTAATTTAGTTAGTAAAAGGTAAGAAGTCTCTGAGATTATATCAACTTAGTTTTAATTTTAGAATATTTCAGCGCCTTTTTTATTATTTATTTAAATAATATATATTTTAAAAATATATAACAATGCTTCATACAAAAAACTGTCAAACTGCGAAACAGTTGGTTGGTAGAAATAGTCGATTGTTTTACCAAGGGATGAAACTGATCAATTGCATCCCGAGATACGAGTATATATTTAGTAGACTGCACGGCACGAGCTTTAGCGACTGCAATTGATACTTCCACCTTTCATCTCTTCATTCTCTCTCTCTCTCCACCTTTCTAGTTTTTATTTTGACTGAGCGGAAAATAATCAAAAATGTTGTAAGTACCTATAATATGTTATTCTCACGAACTTTGTCTTTAACTATTTTCATACAAAAACCATGATTGTTTTGTCACAATTTCAAAACGAGTTGTCATAATACCTGTTCATGATACTTCCATAGTCTAAAAAAGAATATGCCATCCACCTTAAAGTGGAATGGAACTATAAACCTTACTATGCTAGATCATTCAATTCAAATATAGTAGGTACCTACGACAAATTTAAACAAAACTTTCAGCATTTTTAAATGCGTTCTCGGGCTTCAAATATACTTGAAACGCATTAACTAAGTAGCTACTAAACAAACATCCTCGGGCCCTTTCATGAATCATAATTTGCTCACGAGAAAATTCAACGAAAAACGGAGGTGTTTTAGGGATTACCGACTCGTGCAATAACAGTTTAGGATCTAAAATTCAAATCGCGGGAGATGTCGACATCGATTGGTCTGTGTTATGCGGGTCCATTGACAAGGTATTTGGGTCCCTTGGGATGTATAGGCATATTGTGCAGGACATATTCTTTGATTGATGTTTAGAGGGTTACCATGACACGGCTAAGCAATTCTTTTTAGGATGAGTGTAAGGGATAGAGCTATAGCAGTTACACAGCTCTGTCTCTTTCTCTCAGCGTAAACTGAATTGCTTAGCCATGTCACGGTAGCCCCCAGGTCGTAGGAAGTGGAACATTATATATAAAGGCCTTCGAAATGAGAGCAGCTGAAATCGCTCAAAGAATAATTATATTAATTATTCTTTGAGCGTTTCAGCTGCTTTTATTTCATAAACGTACAACAAACCTATTCTAGTTAAAGTATGCTTTGTCTCTTCCTGTCAAATTCAAATGTCAAAATGAAATGTAAGGACAAACCATATTTGAAGCATACTTTACTTATTGTGCGTTTATGAATAAGAGGGTAGATATTTAGACATTAATTAGGTACTAAAAATTACGCATAATTTTGTCAAATAAGAAAACATCCTTTTCAATAGTGAAGTGAGGCTAGAGGGCAGAGGAAGAGCCTACATCTTCAGTCTACCTATATCAATTGCTATTTTTACATTTAAGAATGCTTGTTATTGTAAATTTTTCAACTAACTTATATATGAATGAATCACTTCAATAAACTTTTCCATATTCTTGTGATAAGCGTCATAAATTATATTGTAACGACCTCAGTATATTTATATGTATATTGAGATTATTGAGTAATTTGACTCGATTAAAAATATTGATTTCAATCTCCTTACGTATCCCGTATTCACACATTAATAATGTAAGGATAATCTTTATCCATAAACATTTTTATATGTCCTTCCTTCTGTAAGTTTACCAGATGAAATCTCAGTCATTGTACCAAGTGACTTTTCAAAGCCTTTGATATACAAAAGCGTAATGCATTTTGCAACGAACGTCGGGCAAACTGCAATCTGCACCGAACTGCAGCGTCTGTTTGTCGCGAACTACATAGAACGTGATGTTTGTCGCTGTTAGTAGCTTTTCTGTTTTCTGTATCTTTAAGTTTTTTAACATCTTGGTGAGGTTCCAGCGGCTGTATTTCAGATATGTATTATTTATTTCTTATTCTGCGGGCCTGTTATGGCTAGGGTTGCCACCTTTCTTATCAAGATATATAATGGTGAGTTATAGGACCAAAAAATATAGTACAAACAACAAAAATATAGTACATTTTTATTTATTTTTAAAGACATTTTTTGTTCGAACTAGCTTCTCTCAATAACATTTTGTCGTTCAGAAACGTCTTTATAGACCAAAATTTATTCATGTTTTAAGAGTCTAATTTCGAAATTATATGGTTCCTAAAAATAAAGTATTTTAGCGTACTTTATGTCTTATGTATGCGTATACAAATAAAAAAATCTGAAAACAGTGATTTTATAAGTTTTATTATTATTATTATTTTATTTTATTATTTATGCTAGTTACCTCAGAACTCCGTCATTTATTAACCGATTTGGAAAATTCTTTTTTTGTTTGAAAGGGCACACTGTCTGACATGTTTTAAGAGTCTAATTTCGAAATTATATGGTTCCTAAAAATAAAGTATTTTAGCGTACTTTATGTCTTTCATAATAATATATTATAAAGTACGGACAGCCGAAATATAGTACACTAGACACGCGGCAGCGTGTCCAGCCAAGTTCAAGAAAAAGGAACTGGCGAGCGCAGCCGTGTGTTATTTACACGAACCGTTTGGAGCCACTTTTGACCCCTCAATAACTCCAAATCTACTTAACATAAAAACATGAAATTTGGTATATGTATTAAAACCCTTTAGATCAACTAGAACCTTAAATTTCATAAATAAAAGTGAAACAGTTATTGAGATATAAACGTCTAAAAATCGTCATTTTTACCACTGACTGACTGACTGACTGACTAATCATCAAAAACCTAACCCACTTCCAGGTGACCTAGAAGGTTGAAATTTGGCATACAGATGGGTAATTATGCGTATACAAATAAAAAAATCTGAAAACAGTGATTTTATAAGTTTTATTATTATTTTTTTTTTTTTTTATTATTTATGCTAGTTACCTCAGAACTCCGTCATTTATTAACCGATTTGGAAAATTCTTTTTTTGTTTGAAAGGGCACACTGTCTGATTGGTCCCAATGTCACCAGGTCAGAATCTGATGATGGGGTCCTGGAGAAATTGAGGGAACTCTTCAAATAATTTGGGTATAGCTATATCGATTTGGGTATTTTGTATATATATACGAGTATATAGCATACATAATTATATTAACTCGTGCATATATGCTTTTGAAAAGCACTATTTGGTGAAGTAAAACTGATGATGATGAATGAAGATCACAGATTCACCGGAACTACTCAGTAATTAATGTTTGTTTATTGAAACGCATGCCAACTTATTTGACAATCTCATTTTTTTTGTCAGTGAAGTCGATAAACACGCATTGCATATTCTTAACATTGAACTTGGCTTGCATTTTCACATGTATGTTTTTGATGGGATATATATTATAGTACAGGTGGCAACCCTAGTTATGGCCGTGTTTATTGATGTGGATAAAACATCTGTCCATTTTCTGACCAGTATATAAGTGCGAGAGAGACGGATGCTATATCCAACGCGATAAAGGCGACCATAATAGGGGCCCAAAATGTGTATAAAGCATTCGTCCCTCTCGTACTTTTATAAATGTCAAAAATATTTTGTCACCCGATAAACGCAGTCATTAGGCCCCC
The DNA here is from genome assembly GCA_963966035.1 of Acleris laterana. Classification (NCBI taxonomy): domain Eukaryota; kingdom Metazoa; phylum Arthropoda; class Insecta; order Lepidoptera; family Tortricidae; genus Acleris; species Acleris laterana. Next base: position 5,334,047 of record OZ014452.1, read on the forward strand.
TGTTATAAATATAATAGATATAGAGTTAAAATTGACATTGTCTCCGAGATAATCGAAATCAGAAAGATATCGCGCTGGTTTAAAATGAAACCGATTTCATATAATCTGTGTCACTTCATCAATATAGGCTTGCATTTTTAGCAATTATCTATACATATACCCCATACCATATCTAAATATATAAAAGGAGAAACTGACTGACTGACTGACATGGTATGGTATGGTATGGTGATGGACTCCTTTTTCCGCACTTAGCCCGTGTATGTCGGGCCATTGTGCGTAGGGGTACCGGCTAGTAGTCTAGCCAGCCTAACTCCGACCAGAAGCGCAGGATCCTCCTGGTATCTCCACAGGCTTCTCGGAGTGACCTCGGTGTCTTGAGGATTTCAGTCCGTTGAGCGGCTACATAGGGGGCATAGGGGGCTGTCGGTCATACCTAGAACATACAAATGTTTGTTAAGCAAGCAGTGACCAGTAATGTGACTGACTGACTGACATATCAACGCATAGCCTAAACGGCTAAACGTAGGCACTTGAAATTTGGAAGGGACGTAGCTTAGGTACCGTAGAGGTGCACTAAGAAAGGAATTCCCGAAATTCCCACGGAAACGGGATTTAGCGGGAAAATTATTAACTCAAAAAAAATGTTTTGCCCAACGAAGTGAACACGGGAACAGCTACTACCCTATATACCCCAACAGTCGTTGGAAGTACCTACGTGGCTATTTTAATACCATTGTTGCCTGGAAAATAATAACCCTCTTGCATCTGCAGCGCAGTGTAGAACAGTTTCATGACAGCGCTTAACGCAACTCTGCGTTGCGCACATTAAACATTCACGCCTTTCATTCACTATGTGAAATTTTACCAACAGCTTGTTTAAAAAAAACTGCAAATTAATAAGTATGTTTTGTTTTTCACTAGTCTACAAGAATACCTTACTGTTAAACAAGCCTCTCTCAAATCTCCAAGTCAAGGGTTGTACTAAAGTAAAGGACCATGGGCACTTTTGTATGGAAATTGGGTGTGGCATCAACAGAATTGAATCCTTTACATTTAAAATGTAATTAGTTAAAACATCATTTCTTACTATAGCCGCAAATACCTAGCTTACCGGAGAATAAAAATATGGGCACTTTAGCTAAATCACAACATAGTATAAAACAAAGTCGCTTCCCGCTGTCTGTCCCTATGTATGCTTAGATCTTTAAAACTACGCAACGGATTTTGATGCGGTTTTTTTTAATAGATAGAGTGATTCAAGAGAAAGGTTTTTATGTATAAAAAAAATTGTTTTATGTACGTGTGTTATAGAAAACTCAAATAAACCGAAGCGAAGCGAGGGCGGGTCGCTAGTAAATAATAAAGTAAAGAATTTTCTTAGAATCAGAGAGTTGTTTTGATGTAAAGAATACACAATTTTTTAAGATACATTACACAACAATCGACCTCTGTGTAACTCTTTTCCGTTAAGTTGCTTAGGTTATGTTGATGATATAGTGTTATAATCAAATACCCTAAACCCAGTTCTATAATTATCCGTCCCAATACTATATTTTCCAATGTTTCTATGGACTATGTCATCAACATAATCTTGTTTTCAAGTGCCCATATTTTTGTTCTCCGGTGAACTAGGTATTTGCGGCCATATTAAGAAATTACGTTTTAACTAATTCCTTTTTAATGATATGGGTTTAAATTCTGTTGGTGCCACACCCAATTTGCCCATGATCCTTTGACGCTTGTATATTATGTTACAATTATTTACAAAACAACAAAACTTAAAACACGTTGAAAAAAAAACGTTTGATTTATGCAGTATCCCCACTGTAAAAATATTTTACGTAATCCACCGTAATCTAAATATATGAAAGGAGAAACTGACCGACTGACTGACATATCAACGCACAGCCTAAACGGCTAAACGTAGGCACTTGAAATTTGGAAGGGACGTAGCTTAGGTACCGTAGAGGTGCACTAAGAAAGGAATTCCCGAAATTCCCACGGGAACGGGAATACTCATATAAACCGAAGCGAAGCGAGGGCGGGTCGCTAGTAACACATAATTCTGAAAAAGAAACAACCCGCTAGATTTCAATTAGGGTTCAAGAGATACAACTCTATAGAGTTCGGACGGATTGATGGCAGAACAGCGTACAGGCATATTAATGGGGTCCACCCTAAAAGACCTCTTGAACTGGTGAAATCCTCATGGCTAACCCTCTTCCATCTCTTTCAGATAATAGTCCGAGTGTGGTGCGAGAGCGGTGCCGGCTGGGCCCCGACGCCCGTGCCCGTGACCCCGCAGACCACGTGTCGGGACGTGCTCGAGTGCTGCCGCGAGCCGGGGGACGAGCCTTGTCTGCTGCTCAGCGTGCATCCCCAACACGGAGGTGAGTCTTCAAAAAGCCCCAGTGCCCGTGACTCCTGACCACATCCGCGTGCTTGACGTTTACCGAAGTGGGCAAAGAAATTTAGGCGTTAGCATCAGATCCAACTCAAATCTATAGAAGGAATTACATTCAGTGTTCATGATGCAAACCACGTATCAAGACTGGGAATGAGCTCTTCTGTTGCTCGTCGTGCATCCTCGATACAGAGGTAGTGTAGGATCTAGTCAATTGTACATATGACACATTATGCACTAGATAATGAGGATATAATCAAGTGCTGCCGTGAGCCAGACGACAAGCCTCTGTTACTCAGAGTGCAGAGCTAACACGGAGGTGAGACTCCAATTGACATTAATGCCCATCACGCTAAAAACAGTGTCGAAAGTCGCTTTCTTGGTAATTATACTGATTGGGTTCCTTTCTCAGCAGTTAATAAAAAGTTGTTTGCCATTTTGGTTTATGAAGGACCAAAAAACCGAGAAGAAAATAACCCGACTTAAACATTATAAGATATAGTTACGACAAAAGGTGTTAAAACGTGTTTGAAAGGGGTTGTCAAAGTCACAAAGATTAAACTGATCAATAATAACATCAACTGACAAATGGACGATACATGTTGAATAAAATGTCATATCTTTGAGAGAGAAGTGGAGACGTATCTATTTAATAAAGCTTCGACCAAGTTCTAAACATTACAAAACACTCGCACCTAAACGTCTTGTAGTATATGAAGTATATCCTATTGAACTGAATCTGTGACAACAACAGACCCTACAGAAAAAGATGTCAACATCCTGTTAGGTAACTGTGAGGCATCCAGAGGCCGCGGACGAACAAAAACCTCGATCCGTTACAGAGATATGTCACTTTAATTCACCTTAGCAGTACTTGATGGGTCTAACGCGGTGACTGGGATTCTTGTAGCTGTCCAATTCACATGTTAGGACACAAGTCGGCTTGTGTTGGTGACTTCCTGTTTGACGCTCGAGTTCAAATTAAAAGGTTTTCAATTTTATCTTCGTGTGACGAAACAGACTAAAGTCAGTAATTTTGTACCTACCGTTAAGGTGTCAGGGCTCATGAGGTTGATCATGTCGAATTTATCGGCAACTTATCGACTAATAGTAAAATATTAACATTCTAATCAATCAACAGTTAAGACACTACATTTCGTAAATTCCGAGATAAAAGTTACAATCAAGGAAATAGAGCTGAAGAAACAACGTTTTTCTATTGATGTCGAGTTGTCATTTAAGAGTTGTTAAATTTGCGGTTACTCAAGCGACAAGTTCTTGCGAAATCTAAATATTTGTTTCACAATAATGACGCTGTAACAATGGTAAGACGGTAAGACACTGATGAAATTTTGTACAGATGAAACCTCTGGATTAGCACATCAAATGATTTTATAGCAGAGATAAAAAGTCAAGAAGTTGTGGGGCGGAACTTGTGTGATTATAATACACCCATTGATTTTAGGAGTCATAAACCTAACACGTTGGTTTACGGCACTTTTATGTGGTTAACTTGAGGAGTACGTTAAAAGCCCGCCTCCCAAATTATCAAACAAATCAATAGATTGCTTGCCTTCTTAGCATTTCTGTTGATGTTCGAATTCATTTTAAGTGTACTCGTTTTGTCATTTAAATACATCGAATTTGTTAAGATGTTTAAAGTTTTTACTATGATGGTGTTTAAACTATGATTGCGTCCATTTTCCATTTTAAAAGAGTTTAAAAATGCACGTCGCGTAAGTGGCGATTTAGAAAATTTGCATTAACTCTATGCCCGCGGCGCATCGTCTAGTTTATCCGCATTTCTCCGCGATTCCCTATGAAATTCATAAATATTACCAACCGGTAGATAATTGAAAAACTTTACCATAATAATATAAATTACATTCAAGTATCATCACAAATAACAGCGTATCATGGATTCAGTATTTCCTTCTTTAGCATTTTGCGTCGCCCGTTAGAGGCACTTTGTCGTAGCGTGCAGAATTGATGATGATCCCTAACGATAGTGAGGCCGACTTACATAGGAAGAAACTATACTTAGTAGGTTTATTTACTGCAGTCACTATGAATCATTCTACAGGTGGACTTTTACTTAACTAGCTATCAGGATTTGTGCAGGAGTAAATATTCAGACTTGGGTTTCATTCAGATTTTTAATTTTGCCGCATACAAACTGTGGCCAATTTTAACCTGCAGTAAACCAAATCTATCCACGGCTTGAATACATGGTGAGAACGGGTATTACAATGACCGTCAATAAATGACCAAACTTTTTCTCAAAGGCCGAAAAAGCATCTGCGATTCCTTTCTGGCTTAATATCGTGTTTATCGATGAGGATAAACGTGTATAAAACATGTCCGTCTCTTTCTGACCAGTGGGTAAGTTCGAAAGAGACGGATGTTTTATCCACAGCGATAAAGAAGTGGGCCCCTGGTGTGGCGGTGACCACAAGTGACTCGCTCGCTCGTTTGCTTCCTTTAACGCAAAAAAGTGAAAATTCCGTAGTGATTCTTTCTTGAGCTGGTTTCTCTCAGTGATATCTTTTAAACCATTCAACTATTTCATAACCATCTTATGGACACGGGGCGGTGGTGGTTACTTTCCGCCACGGGCCTAATTCTAGAAGTATAACGCTAAGATATCGATTTTCTAAAATCAACAAAATGTATAGGTAGCGTTCACGTAAGCTGATAGATTGTGTCGACCTTCGTCGCTTATATCCTCGTGTCAACTCCATAATATTTCGAGACGGTAGAAAATAGAAACGTTAGTGATTGCATCTTGGCTAGGCCTAGACAACCCACTGGCTAGTTTGCTCTAGAATACAAAAACCTTCAACCAAAATTTCAACACACTACGTGTAACATGAAACAGTGTTGGCTTCTGGCGCACTCGGCATAATGCACGGTGTTGATGCAAAAAGTCGAGACGCCACCGTAATTGCGCCCCGGCAGTTCGTGGGAAAGATATGTCCGAAATGCCACTTTCACTCTCCAACCCTGGTTCGCCCGGGGCGTGTTGATTTAAAAACGATCTTCAATTTTAACGAGGTTCGGTAGGCAACGCGGAAATTAGGACGGTTCTGGAGATCCGAAGCTGATTATATTACAGTTATTATTGGATTGATATTTACCAAACATTCGTAGGATTTTTCTTTTTTTTAATTCCGTACTGTTTGATTCCAATTTGTTTTAACGAGATTGACTTTTACATACTAATGATAAAAGCTCTGACAGTCAAGTGAATAAGAGCTACCAAATGTCAACACTACTTATGTCTACGAAAACTACCAAGTAGTAGCAAGATATCGAAATAAGTAGTCGAAAACAAAGTGCAAGTACGCTTCTTCTCCGCAATGATGGTCTTGTCCGAAGCGCTAGTAGATTCACTCCATATTACCGACGTATAAAAGAGCCCTCATGTGGCCAATTTACTGAATAAATGTTTTGATTTTTGAATTTTTTAGTTCAGTTTAAATTGTAAATAGTTGGAAGGTCAACTAAACTGTGACTATAAATAATCTAGTGGCTCTAGTGCTAAACTTGACACCTTTCCGATACGATAATTTTCGTGGAACTTGAGAACTGAGCCTATTTTTTATTCTATTAGACAACGCCTGCAATTTCGCTCGCGAATAATTAGTTTTCCGCTACGCCCCTTATTACTCTCATTTGGAGATCCACCGAACCCAACGGTACACAACACAACGAACATTCCCTTCAAGCCCTTAGGTTCAGCGGTGTAGTCACTAGTATGAGCATTGTCTTCCTCAGACCCGTAGTTTTATATGTACTTATAGAAGATATTTAATTGTCCATCTTTACACACGTGTTACACACACCAGTTAACGCAAGGCGGAAGCAATTTAGACATTACACAAATTAAAAATTACTACCGTAGAGCTAAAAAACACCCTTCAAATTTTAGCATTACCCACAATCAGCTCGTCGTAAATATTGAGAAAGCGAGCACTTAAACAGTTAAAATCACTAACCATCGTAGTACTTCATTAACTTTTCATTGCCAATGCCTCAATAAGGAGTCAGTTTTATTAGAAACAGGCTATCCTGGCACTGAATGTTGACCAATTCTGTACCTTCCAAAACGCTGCAACTCCAAAACTGACGACAATCCATTTCCAATTTTAACTCTTAATGCACAATGTTGAAAGCTCCAATCCTTCATTTCCAGTTACTTTATTCCTGATACTGTATTTTTTTTGCCGTTGCGAAAACGCAGCTTGTTTCGGCAGTAAAAGTTACTGCGGCGATGGTATCGGCACTTCCTCCATTCGCAAGGACTCATAAATATTTACATCTGTCAAGCCCCGACAACCATGGTGTAAGGGTCAGCCCATTGCTCTGCGGCTTATAAACACTTCAGATTGCGTTGACCTGACAGTTTTCTTACGACTTTCAAGTAGGTAGCGTTTACAAGCTCAGATGTAAACTGTCCATTACCATTTTGTAAAGGGCTCAGTGCAGACAGAGGACGTAATAAAACAGTCAGAAGCTTCAGTTTCTGGCAAAGTAAGAGATGGAGCTATATAAATGGGTTTACATTCATGTTGCATAAAATTTACTGTCATAATTTTGTTTCGCATAGCAACCCTTGGCAGAATCATCATTTCGCATAATTCCTTTTGGCATACATTTTTTCGCATATTGTCATTTGGCACAATTGTCTTTGGCAGAATAGTACATTGGCATAACGTTGATTTGAACAATAGTCCTATGGTAGAATAATTGTTTCGCCGAATTTTGTATGGCATACTATGTAGTTGGCATAAAGTTATAAAGCAGAATAATCCAATTGCAATGCGGTCCTGGCACTTTGCCGGCCGCTGCCGCGGCACGCTCGCTGCGCTCGCTCGGCTCGCGCGCTGTTATTGTAGAACTTCTAACCTAACCCAACCTATTTTACTGGTAGCAGTTCGTTACTAATTATTATGCTATGGTACAAATTATGCCATAATAAATTCGGCGGAAGGTATATTCTGCTACATAAAATTCTGCGAAATGAAAGTCGGCGATATTACACTCGGATTTTTATTCTCACAGAAAAAATGTAAACAAAGTTACGTCACTGTCAAAGTGACATTTCAGGGGATCTCAAAGTTTGGGCCAGCAAGAAATATAATATTAAGTTATCATTTCGCTCGAACCGTGATATAAAAATAAATTTGAGATATAATGGAAATTAAAATCGCATAAATGAGTCACTGGAAAGCGATTACGACGGGAGCACGAATGGTGAAGCGAAGCGAGTGAAGTAACGTCTCAAATCTTTCAAGCAGCCGTCAACTTGTTAACACGGGTGTATCGAGTCAGTGATACCAGTGCAATAAATAAATTATGCGTAAAAAAACGGTTTTCACGTTTTAAATTAACACAACAAAGAGTTTATATCAAAATGAAGTTTTCCATCAACAGATTAAATTCTTTAATCTTTATTACAATATATGTTTTTTTTTATAGACAATCGATTTCTTATAATTGTGGAAAGTAAAAATATTTTGAATTCTGCAAATGTTTTTCGTTTACGGCAACACCTTTGTTTACATTTTTTCTGTGAGAATAAAAATCCGAGTGTAGTATTCTGCTATTCAAAATTCTGCCAAATGATTGTTATGCGATATGACAGTTACGCTAAGTATACTATCATGCTAAAGTATCATTCGGCTAAAAATGTTTCTGCGATAACTGTTATGCGAAATGTATTTCGGACAATCGATATTATGCCAGATGAAGGGAACCCATATAAATGCATTAATTCCGTCCCCTTTACACCCTGGAATTTATTAAGTTTTAAGAAAATCATTGTACAGCTTCAGCCACACGCAATTTGCAGTTATTCAGCTGTTCGCTAGATAACGTTTATACACCACGCCAAAAACTCACCGCATCCCGATAGCCCCTCAGCGGTCACCTATATTCGGCTCAGATTCGACGGACTCATGATGCGCCCAAGTGAGCCTAATGTGAACGCGACTTTATCTGCAAAATCGACTGTTTACGAGCATTGAAGCCTTCTGGCGACCATGAAAGTCGATTGCCATGGTTCTTGCGTAAGCCCGGGCATGAAAGATACTTTTAACTTACGTAAGTAATGTGAGTACTTACTCCGTACTCTTAAGGTACCGTAGCCAAGCTATTAATCCGTCCATTTGTTGTTGACTGTCTGTCTGTTCAGCGGTTAATTCATACTTCCAAACTATACTAACATTATAAAGATGGCAACTCTTTTCTATCTGTCAGTCGGTCAGTTACGCATTCAAGGTTAAACTACAGAACCGACCTTCGATTAAATTTGATGTGGAGATAGCCTAAGCCCCGAGTAAGGACATAGGGTACTTTTAACCATTTTAAAATCAACTTTAATACAACTTCAATGATTTGTTGCAAGTTTATGAATGTAATACCTAAATACTTACTAATTTGACCTACCAGTCGTATTATAAGAATACGCGCGAGACTGAGCTACGGAAACGTGCCCGCTATTCAATATAAATAAAATACCTACTATACTTAGTTAAAATTTGTTAGGTACGCGTGTAAAAAAAAGTACTGGTGCTGACGAATGAAGAAGGAAAAAAATCCGACGTCCACAGTCAAAACTAGTTACCTACTAATAAAACCTAGCAGACGTAGACGAATAAAACCTTGACCGGAAATTAAACTTTGCTATCAAAAATATATCACATCAAACGCGTTTTTTCTTAAACTAGAATATATTTAAGACACTAATATAGTCGCGGAATTAAAAGTTCGCTTTTCTACTCAATTTCCCAAAGTAACATCAAGCTTTCCATTGCGCCACTTTACATAGAAATTAACTCAATTTACTACAGCAAAATAGTTTCTAGCTGAACAAGTCCAGCTTATTCGGACGTATTGTTTAGGGAGACCCACAAAAACGACTTTACACGCTAATTACTTTGAGTTACGGAATCCTTAATTAGGCTTGGCTCGTCATGCTCTTGACCGAAGCTTTCATTTGTTTAACAATTTTACGCAATAAAGTTACACATAGAACCTATTATGGCTGTGTTTATTATTTTTATATGAACGTGAATAAAGCATCTGTCACTCTCTGACCAGCTAGTAAGTGCGAAAGTGACGGATGCTTTATCCACCGCGATAAAGACGACCATAATACTAGGTACTCTTATACTCTTTATTACCATACAAATATACGTACGTACTGAAGTAAAATTGTAACGGCTTTAGGTTTGTCGTAAATGGACTTTGCTTTTAATGGAACGTTAAAATAATGGGAGTAGCAGGTGGAGTTATCTTCAACACCATATTTATGATATGACGCATAATTAAAAAGATTACACCTTTGTCCACCAAATGTCGTTTTGTGATACGCCTTTACCATGTCTGACGGTATCACATATAGTAAGCCAATCTGATAAGTAAAACGTAAAGCTCTAAAGTACTGTGAGCTGGCAGAGGCACCGCTGCGGCACTGCCGTCCAACGGCAGAACGCTGCAAGTCAAAAACCCTAGTTTTGAGAAAAACGCGTTTAAAGGTTTTTATGTTTCATGCTACAAATCACCTATTATTTATGGTTTTCAAGTGTTGGAGGTTTTTGTAATTTATGAGTATTTATTCCTTCTATATAGCCGAATAGTCAAATAATTATTAATTAATATAATTAATATAATATATGCGATAAACTGTTTTGCCAAAAGAGCTATTATAAAAAAAACGCATGAAGGCCTGGGCAAAGCGCTACAAGTTGTAAATTGAAGCGTTATGCCGTGTTTATGAACTACTTATGACGTTTTGGCCTTTTCTCATCTCGCTTTTCTCTTTTTAAACGACAATACAATATATTAGAACTATACTTTTACGTGTTTTAGTCAGTTAAAATTGCCTTATTATATTAGGATATTTACTGTTGTCTGTTTATTTTTTATGATGTACCTACTTTGAAATGAAAAAGACAATGCTAAAAAAAAATATTTTTTTGTTAATCTTACTAATTATAATCGTAAAATAAGTAAGTACTCAAACACAAAATATAATTTTAAATTCTTAATCATTCATAACATCACGAAGGCACATGATCAGTCTCTTCAGTTACATGTTAAATTAGTTAAATGCTTGTTTTCTTTAATAATATTGTACAAATGCAATAATCACTATACGAACATTTTTTGTTATTTTTTCACATTTAATGGGGCTAATTCAAAATGGGGCTGTCTCTAAATTTAGATCTGCCAAATTGTAAGATTAACAAACATTAAATTAGACAAATAGATAGAATATAATGTAATATAAAAAAAACTTGTTGACAAATAGAGATAGTTTTGAATAAGCCCAATATTTCTAAAAAATATTTAATCTTAATGCTAAAAGGAGATCCTAAATATTGCGGGTTACAACAAACTATGCAATAAAAAACGAATTTAACAGTGTCCCAAAAACGTATACTGCTCTTACGAGTATATGCTATGAAATGCTGCTCTTCACGAAGTAGTCTTACAATTAATCGTGAGGAACGGAACATTTTCATGCAAAGTTTTTGGCAATTTAAATATACTCAGGAAGAACTGCATAATTTTGTTTGAAAGTTCTTCGCAAGTTGATGCATTTGTTTCTGAGTATATTATTTTAAATACTTAATCAATAGGAACTTAATCAATTAGACCATTAAGAGGATTGTGAAGCGCGGCTGAAATCGCGGAGCCGTCAAAAAAAATCCAAATAAATTTAGCTCCGAGCGAAAACGTTTCAGCTCACCCCCTAAATCAAGTCCGATTTGCACGATTTTTGAATATGTTGTGGTTATTATAAAGAACTAGGTCTGTACGTTTCTGTTTTTAGTTTTTTCAATTTGGTTCATTCTTAGAAATATTTAAACATATACTCGAAAATCGAATTCAAGACCAAAATCTGACAGTTCCGATATTGATTATTTAGTTATTTTAAAATAATTTCATAAAAACATGAATGAGAACTCGTGTAACCAGTAATATCAGGGTAAGTTTTATTGATAAAAATACCTACACCTAAACTAAAATGCAGTAATTACAGCGAATGTGCGCCCGTTAGGTTTTTGGTCTTGAATTAGATTTTCGAGTTTAAACAAATTGTTAACAACCTTTTTGTGTGAATCCGTGTCCGTTACCAATTGGATTAAACGTAAACTCTCTCAGTCTCTGTCAGTTGTCACTATATTATAATTAATCAAAAATAATCCCATATTTTATTTTAGACCCGCAAACGTTACCGTTTATTGATCGACTAGAAAACAAATAACAGCAAGTGCGTAATGTTTCTAATTTGATATTTTGGAAACGAAACTGTATTAAATATGCTATCTCATTCTATAAGCTTTTAAAGTCAATGTAACTGTCTCTTTTTCACTCAGTTGCCTACCGCGTTTTGAATTGACGGTGATGCAGCACATAGATTAAGCAAAGCGCTGCAAGTGGACATGACGCGTTCCGAGGTAGTGGCCATTTAGTACTTGCAGTGTTCTGTTATGATCAATCGGCATTACCGGTTTTGATATAAAACATCACAACTGCAGTCATGGTGTTTTGGCTAGTTTTATGCAGATTTGCCGCGTTTTGACAGATTTCTACAGCCTTTAAAAGGACTTTCGTAGGTATGATAGAAGCACTCACGAGGAATCGTTTGATGCAAGTTAACACAAAACGCTGTAACTCGAGTTGCAGCGTTCTGCCGTTGGACGGCAGCGTTATGCGGCGCGATGCTATAGAGGCTCTTGCCAAGATGCACTACGCTAACTAGTGTTATTAAACCAATCGCGTCACTGGCACATCACGTGACTTTTCGTATCACGTCATCTACCAGTGACGCGATTGGTTTAAAAACTAAACGAATAGAAACGCTACTTATCGTAGTGCATCTTGGCAAGGGCCTCTGAAAAGCGTTCTTAAGAGACCACACATGCTGCCACGGCCACATAATGATGAAAAGGGATAGCTGCATGTGCTTCCGCGCGAAGAACGTGAGATGGAGAGAGTTTCGGCGCGCGTTGATGACAGCGTCAAATAAAAAAAAATGCTGTTAACATTGTTAAAAAAATGGTTAATTAGAATTAAAAAGTTATAAATACTCAACTATTGAATCCAAAATCATCGTTAAGGATCGTAGGGTTTCGAAGATTCAACCAAAAACATGCGAAATAGGTGACATGTTGGAAAAATAAAACTATCGAGGATTCACGTCACGTTTAACAATCTCAAGGAAATATGATCAAGTTTAACATATCCAAAGAACAAACAAATCGGCATTATGGTTATTGAGATATACATCGCGGAACACTACTGACTTTATCATTTGTGGCCTCTTAAGCCGTGGCGGGGGCGTTTTTAGTATAGGAACGCACCACTACACACCGCCTCCGCTCTCAGTGCATTTGCGGTTTTAGTGTTTTTTAAAGACCTCTAAAAACCTGTACCGACACGATAACTTTTCTACCGTTCTAATCCAACGTTGTACAGCCAACAAAATGGTCGTGTACCGTGGGACCCTAACGTGAATGAATCAGTCATCACTTAAAGTCAGGTTGATGTCAGATGTGGGCTGTGAGCTCATTTGCATTCCCTTTAATCAACTTTCCCTCAAATTCCAAATCTTTAGCTTAAGCGGTTTGGGCTGAGCGTTGATGAGTGAGTCAGTCTAGTGATTCTCTGAACAACGACGGTCGGACCGTCATTGCGAAGAAAACATATTTTAGCGCGTGCATTTTCAATTTAGCAGCATGGTTTCAGCCGATGGATCGAATATACTCGTATGTATAAGGCTACTTAATTGAAAATGCACGCACTAAAATGTGTTTTGTTCGCTCTGACGGGACTACCTAAACTCGCCGCTGCGATTTCGCTCGTTCGTCCGCCCGTCCGTTGTTTTTGAGAGAATAACACCCAAGTACGTCTTATGTGTATATAGATAGACGTTGCCCTGTCGCTTGGACACAGCTAGTATTCCACAGGCAGGATATAACGTCTGAAAATGGTAAAACAAAATAACGACCATCCCCGGGAGCATTAAACCGCATTGTCATCATTTATGGGCACAGATGCTTCTACTCACTATTCCCGATTAGGAGAGCAATATGTTTTTACCCACCCACTATGTAAAACATTCTATGCGCATAGAAAATTACAAATAGGAACAGCTGTTGTCGATGTAACAAAATAAGCAGAGGAGATTTCCAGTTTTAAGGAACAAATATAGCGATTTAAAGGCATAACAAGCGCCTGTGTTCATCATCGTCATCACCAGCCTATATTACTCTCACTGCTGGACATAGGCCTCTCCCATTGAGCACGATTCGTGGGCACTCTCATCCAGCTCTTGCCAGCCACCTTGCGAAGATCGTGAACCGCCGCCTCCTACCTTCGCACCCGCCTCCGTCGTCGCCTGTATTCCACTTTATCTTACTCCATACAGATTTCCATATTGTTGACATTTTTGACGCGAGTTTAATTTGACGGTAAATTTATGTGGCTGTATCGTGAGAATAGTAAAGTAGATAGGTACCTATAAGAAGGTAAATTGTAAAATTAAACGCGAGTTAATAAGTAAAGTATTAAAACAACTTTTGCTTCGAAACATTGAATCCTAGTTGCAAATATGTATCCATTTCCCCCTATTTGCAAGTGTTACAAAGTAAGTATTAACCAACTCACTAATAAAAGTAATACACGCAAATACTCGTAACATTTTACAAAATACTCTGTCAGTAATAATTGCCATACCCTTGTACTACCTGTCTGCCTAATAACCTACGCAGAAAAACCTCTCCTACAACGATTTACGTGTAAGTACCTTGACATAATTCCAATTTCGCGTAAAAAGCCCACGGGAACAAAGCCCCTTAATGTTTTTGCTCATCAGCGTCGACTTATCAGTCAACATGCAATTGCAAATGGCGGCGTAACCACTATAATTTGGCCTAATGAACTATAGTTACGAAATCCTGTCAAGATAACCACACGCGACCAAGAAAAGGGTGGCAAATTAACCGATTCCGCATGGGAACTGTTTATATTGCTTCTTTGTGTACTTTCACATGCGTTGTTTACATTTTTATTGCTTTTCTTGGTATTACTTGCGCTTTTTGATATTATGATGCGATATAGCGTAAATTATTTAACTGCGGTGTGAAGCTCCTTTTTAGAGACTAACGTGCCGTAGCATCTTAAAGTAATTATTGCTCGTATGTTTTTTACAGGCGTGTAAAATGTTGCGAATTATTGTTGGAAAGGAAGTCCATAAAGAGCTTAATTAACAAGGGAGTAATGAGAATTATGATTGAGCTTTCTAAGATAAAGACGAGGAAATGTTATTTCGGCGCTAATTTAGGATATTCTCTACCCAAGTAACACGTAACCTATATATTAACCAAAGTGGATATGGATTTATGTCCAAAAGTCCGAATAACACTTTTAATTGGCATCGGCAAAGATAAAATAGTTTTTAATAGCATTTGGTTCGTTTCGAAATGCTTAAAGCTATACTATACTCTTAAATAAAGATTAAACTCCTACCAAAGCATCAGGTATTTATAATATACAGCAACTTAAATAGCTTTTACACTTACACAAAGGTTAAACTCTTATAATAGTAATTTGAAAAGCCCAATACATTAAATAAGCATTAACGAAATATTTTATCCTGCACAGAGCTGTAGTGGCAATTTTTGAAGATCAAAATTTTTTAATGATCTGTGTTTGTGTTCATTTAATGCTAATCCTATAGTAACATTCACTAAACAATTGATAAAATCTTAACTCCGTTTTCTTCATAATCTGTTTCTTCAATAAAGCTTTTAGTCGTATATTGATATAAAGAAATGTATTTTTATTATTGCAAGGAATAATTACATCGTAATTCAATTTTGCGAGTGGTTATTTTAGTAACATACCTATAATCGTGAATTTGTGTGCGTGCGCGTTATATTTTGTCGCCATGGATAAAAACGATTGGAAAAAAACTAATAATGCTAATAAAGTTTTACCAAATGATTTGCGATACCTACCCTAATAAACACGATAGAAACTAATCACTATGGTGTATAATGGCAGCAAACATTATAATGTTCTTATGAAGTGTTGCAATATACCTGAATACTATTATTGAGTGTCTTATACTTTGGTAAACAGGCCCAAAGTATTTTGGTTAGCTATATTAAGATTAACAGCATTATTATACTTTCGTTGAATGCGTAAAGCATTTATATTATCTGACGCCATTTGCTTTCTGTTTGCCCTTGTTACGGAAACAATTAAAATGATTAAAAGTGACTAAATTCTGATTAAAAGAGCACTTTCTATAATTTTACTTTATGCGCGGTGCCTATAAAATCAACTCTATTCATTAAAATTAAGCTAAGAGCTTATAATTTTACAAAACATATTAAGAGTCGATTATAGTTTTCTATATTTTTTGTGATAAAAAGCATTGTCACGAGGGCGCGTGGAAATATTACCACAAAACGTAACATGTTTTCTCAGTAAACTGACATCCGCAGCTGAATTTCACCTATTAAAGAAAATAAAGTTTACTTGCCATTCAATATTATTTTTCACAATTATTTACAATACTCGCGAATCTTTACTGCTCCTGCACCAAAAGCTTGCAATAAATACTAAATGTAACATAACTTTTTTAAAATCTATTGAGGAATTCTTTTCTACAAAGGAAATAAAACAATTAGCATTTGAATATGTTCCGTTTTAGAGATTGTATATTAATAAGGTGTATATTGGCTGTACTGTGGTCGCAATAAATGCTTTAAGTCTAGTGATTTGTTCTTTACCGACTTCAATAATAACTTTGTGCAATCATTGTAATGCTACTAAGCAGCCTTTATAAAGCTCAATGCTGTATAATTTGGGGCCCAAATTGCTCTTAAAAAGCTGTAGAAAAGTAAATACAGCTGATATAGGATTTGCATATAATGCTTTGCGCGTCAGTTCGTGCTGTTGTATGTTTTTTATAATGGTGTTTTGTGTTACTTGGGTAGAGCCTGAAATTTATGTTGATCTAATTTCAATCTAATTACGACTGACTTTAGTATTCTATTTTAGGAATCATCTGATCTTATATGTAGGTATAATATGTTTGTGTGAAAGTATGACTATTTTTCTGTCTTTAATTTTATTATAACAAATGAAACTGATCCTTACGTCCCGGATAAAAACTAGTATGAGCTATGTAGATGTTTTCCGCGACTCTATCCACGTAGAAGTCAGCTATCGCTTTTCCCTCGGGAACTGTTTAATTTTTTGTGATAAAACGTACCCATGTCCTTTCCTGAGACTAAAACTATCTCCATACCAAATTTCATCATAATTCAAAATACATAACTATAATTGAAAGCCAAACAGAGTTACTTTCGCATTTCGCGAGGAACCTTCAGTCTTTAGAGCTTTTAGACCATATTGATATACGAGTAGGCAAACTATATCATTTTACATACTTTCATTTCGCATAAACGTATTTGTGCTTTACATGTTAAAAAGGTTACATGGGGTTATTAAATAAGTTAGGTTAGGTTAGACTTTTGAGATTGACCACAAACAAAAATTTAAATGATACTTTATCAAATGATGATTTGGTAAAACATTAGAACTATATGGATGATATATACTCTTAGCGCTACACTAATATGAACAAATGTCTAGAATTAATTTCTGGCAAGTTCGTGGGTGTGTCTATTCAAGGATTTAGTATCTCGTAACTTAGCTCGAGACAATTGGTTGATCCAGCCTATCGTTAGAACAATGCCGGGAGATGCGTGAGCGCAGACGTCAGCTGGGGTGTTATTATCTCAAAAACAACGGACGGTCGGACGAACGAGCAAAATCGCAGCGCAGCGGCGAGTTTCAGTAGTCCCGTCAGAGCGAAAAAAACACATTATAGCGCGTGCATTTTCAATTAAGTAGCCTTATACGAGTACGTTCGATCCATCGGCAGAAACCATGCTGCTAAATTGAAAATGCACGCGCTAAAATATGTTTTGTTCGCACTGGCGGGACTACTTAAACTCGCTGCTTGGATATTCACTCGTTCGTCCGTCCGACCATCGTTGTTGAGAGAATCACTACCGGTTTGTTGGATGCAAGATGCAACGTTAGATGAAATACGTGCTTTTGCTTGATTTGTATGCGCTCTGTTATTCTATAATGCGTTGTATTTGATAGTGCAACTGTTTTATTATAGCCCTTCAAGTAAATGCATACCCAAGTAGCATTTCAAGCTGTATATAAGCTGTATTTAAGTTCATTCGTATACTAAAAGCTGTATATGTTAGCTGTATAAATGCTGTATAAGCGCTTATACAGCCCTTATAAGAGCAAAAAGGCCCCAAATAATACAGCTTTTAGCGTTATAAAGGCTGTATAGTAGCTGTAGAAGCAATAGATAAGCTGTATAATAGCTGTATTAGAGCTGTTATTCGGTGTACAAGGGAACTATAACACTACAGATAGTCTCTTATAAGTATCTTTTAAGAATAATAGTTTTAAATAAGGTTTTGAAGAGAATTACAAAAGAATAAAATTAACACATGTACGATGAGGATCGCAACATTGCTTTTACTTATTAATGGCGTACGTATTAACCAGAACTCAAAATAAATAAGTAACAGACTTTAATCACTTTAGCGGATGGTATAACGGTGTAAATAAGTGCCGATTAAAATTTATGGTAAACCTGTGTGTTGTTTGCGGAAAAATATTCACGCGCCAGCTAAATAATCAAGAAAAACCAGGGAAATATACAAATTGGTAAGTATAAAGTGTTTCTTTTTAAGGTTATAATATCAAAATATTCATATTGTAAATACTAAATCTGAGACCAGTCACATTATTTAATGCTGGTAATCATCATACGGCTTTAGATATTGTCAAGTATTTCTTTATTTATACTTTCAAATTTGTTTTTATTCATTCGAAAATGGCGACAATTCTTAAACAGCCTCAACGATATCCGGAGAGCATTATAAGCTTACTAACTGCACTATGTAATCAATGGAGTCACTTATACAGCTTTTAGCCTTTAATCAGCTTTATAATAGAATATTTTTATTCGTTTGGCTGTATTTCGATTCTTCATACATAACTTATAATTCTCATTGGAGATCCATATAACAAATGAAAAACCCTTAGGTAAAAACGTCTGATCTCTTCCTCATTTTATTTTAGAAGTTTTTAAAATTGGCAAGCTTGGTTTATTATTATTTTTTCTTGTAAATTTTTATCCAGCGCATTAATCTCTTTTTTTGCCAGACGATAATAGGACGATACATCGATAGTGATAGTGATAGTAAGCCACTTTTTTAACTTGCTCCTATGCTGCGTACGACTTGGTTGGTATGGCCGTCCATAAAGGGCCCCATACACTGTACGATTTGTCCGTACGATCCGTCGCTTCAGACCGATCGAAACGACGAATCGATAGTGTATGTCAAATGTAAAGATCGTTAACACTTTGACTGCCAGACTTAAAACTGTACCGTACCCCGGTGCCACAGAATTATCTATAGAGCCCGCTTGGCGAGTTCGTAGGGACACATATAGTGCATCTCAATACTGCACGCCAAGCGCCTACTCGGTGATGTCTTGCATCCCTTACGCTCACCATTAAGCCCACGAGTTACTATATTTTTCATTTATTCTTTTAGTTTTATAATACCCTCATAGACAGAAGTCATAAAACTAATACTTATAAATACAGACTAACGCTGTACTATAGTTTTCATTTATTCTTTTAGTTTTATAATACCCTCATAGACAGAAGTCATAAAACTACTATACTTATAAGAGTGTAAAATTACGCCACCAGAAATAGTTTTAAAACGGAGTTGACATATACCCTTGTGCAGCAACAAGTGCCAAGTGATACTATAATAACACCTAAAGCTGTAATAAGTAAGTGATTACATGTAAAATACAGCTATTATACAGCTTTAACGATATAATTAGCTTGGAGTGTCACACAATACTTAAAGTTTTATAGTA
This sequence comes from Acleris laterana, assembly GCA_963966035.1. Lineage (NCBI taxonomy): Eukaryota > Metazoa > Arthropoda > Insecta > Lepidoptera > Tortricidae > Acleris > Acleris laterana. The sequence goes on from OZ014452.1 coordinate 5,353,473, forward strand.
GAGTTTTTATATTCTGATAAGGCACCCTAAGCTTACACGGATTCCTCTATAATGATTTTATACAGCATGAGCTGTATAATAGGTGTTAAATGACTCTTATAAATATTAATGCATTTTTTGAAACTCTTATGCGACTCTTAGAGAACTCTAAGTTCTCAATCGGCTGGTATATTGATGTTGCCGACACTTACGTGCTACTTGGGTACTGGATAATTAAGACCATTACGGTCTTGTACTTGCTGCAAAAAAACGAATACTTATTTGAAAATGTAAATTTGGTAATCTAAACACTAAAAAATCATAACTTTGTTTCTACTTCTAATCTTACTCACTCCCCATTTGGAGGTGACCGATACTTTAATGTTAACATTAAGATACAGGTACTTACATAAAGATACAGGACAACTATAGAACAGGTTTCTCACGTATTGTAGAAAACTTATAATATGCATGTAGATAAAGTAATTTATGCGACTGTACACATAATTGAGCATTAAATTAAAACACATAAATAGACATTAAAACCACACTCTTGTATTAATGCCTTTCATTATGCACCAGTCACATTATCTAAGTACTATTATGCTCTGGTGCAATATTTACATAGTAATCTCATTTTCCGCCCACGACAAGAGATGTTTTTAGGGTTCCGTACTCTAAGGGTGCCAACGAAATCTTATTAATAAGGCTCGCCTGTCCGTCCGTCTGCCACAGGGCTATCTATTGAACCTTATTAGCTGGAAACTTGAAATTATCACAGGGTGTGTATTACGTACTATGGCCACAATAACAACTTGAGATACTTAATAAAAATATAAATTATAATATTAAATGAGAGGGTTTCTTTAGTTCTGTCAGATTCTTATAGGTATTCCTGTAATTATAAGTAAAGAACTATATACTGTATAAAAAAAAATAGACTCATAGTTTCGGAGATAAGGGAGAGTGGGGAAATGTTTTTTTTTCATCTATTTTCATGGTTGTGACGGACAGACAGTCAGGCACTTGCGAAATCCTATAAGGGTTCCCTTTTTTTATTTCGAAGGTAACAAGAAACGGCGTGAAGTGGACGGTTTTTTTGAGATTCTTTAGGTACCTACTCGAGCATAAAAGCGACTCTTAACTATTTAAAAAAAATTGTGCTAAATATTGTACGATGGTACGAAACCCTTCGTGTCCTAGTTCAACTCGTACTTGTCCGGTTTTTATGAACGTTGACTGATCCGATTTCGGCCCAGAATTGCATTTTATCAACAAACGACTCTCCAATTATTGTTTTTATAACATAACAATGTAAGACCATGCCATCTTAATTATACGAGGCGGACTTAATTTTAGCTGAGTGCCGATGCGTTGGCTTGGCTATAATAAGACCGCGCTGTTTTTTCGCGCGCGCGGGAGCTTTAAAAGTTTTGTTAAGGCCTGCGCAAATAAAAGACGGGACGAAGCGTGAGCGGAGCGTTCAAACAACAGCAACGCCTAGGCTACGTCACGTCGCGTCAAATTTCTAAGCAGTACCATACTGCTGGGATGGAACTAAAAATGTACAGAAAAATTAAATACTCGTCTTTTTATTCATGGCGATGATTTAACTAAAAGTTTAAATTTTATATTCATTACTTCTCTATGACATACATAAAATTAATACTACTTACTTGGTACTAAATTCTTATCACGGTCACTGTATCCACCATGCAGTATTGTGTGCAATTTTATTAAGAACATGATTGCAATTAGTATTTCATTACTTTGTATATCGTCAAATGGAAAATTGGTCTCATTTCGTGTAAAAAATGATTTCATTCGTTTGTTTTCAAGGTTTATTATCACGACGCCTCGCTTCGAGCGCGCTTTTGGAATTAGTTAACGTAACAACAATGAGCTTAAGTGCACTAGTCACTTGCTTTTTCATATACATACTCGTACGTATTCCCCGAATAGCAAACATTTCTCCGTTTCGCTGCTTAAAACATTCGCAATGTCGCGCAACGACTCAGCCACGTCGCGCGTCGCGCCCCGCTTCCTGTCTGCGCTAGCCTTAACATTTCCTTACCGTTTTCGCTGATGATCGTCGTTTTTAATCAAACAATGAGACGGTATCTGTTTGTGAGCCGGCATCCCTTGTGTCATAATGAGCTCAATTCAGATGCTGGAAAAACCCCCAGTTATTTTTCTTTCACAATTTTGGACTCAGATTATTTTCATCCAATAATGAATAGGTGTTTATTTTTACGCCGAATGTGATATGTCGGTGTGATATGTTATGAAAGCGTGTGGTATTCTGGGAATTTCATGAATAGGTGTTGTTTCAGTCCCTAGGGACAGGGCATTGTATCATTGTATCGCTTTTATTTTCTTAGGGCTTCAGTACCTAAGTAGTTTTCGGGTCTGTTATACATTTGGGATCTTTAAGCTATATAAATAGTTGTTAACGTCTAAAAGCCAGGGTTTTCCACATGGCTTTGTCACTGTTACGATAGGTCTCATTAACTTGACAGTAATGGCGGCCGAATTAAGAATAATACGATAACATCTCAAAAGCAATATGGTTTTACCAAGTAGAATAAAGCCCCTACTTGTCTCGTTTAACTTATACGTGGGGTTTATTTGATCTGGGGATTTGAAACTGAAGTCTATGTCCATCGTCACCATTTAACCTAAGAGCTAGGCTCTTGTCGGTGGAGTAATTCCCACTTTTCTCTCTGTTCTTTGCCAGCTTTTTCACCTCCTGATACGACACGACATTGGCCTTTTGTCTTATTTGCCTGAAGTAAGTTAGACTAGGTCTTCCTTTTCCTCTTTTTCCCTGAACGTTGCCCTCCAAAACGTTCAAAAAGAAACTGTCGTGGTGGTCCACGACATCCAACGGTGTTCCGTCATCTTTCCTCTTCTACATTGTATAGTTTCTATAATATGTCTTCTCTCATATACCATCTTCTAAACCTCTTCGTTGTTTTTTTTTTCCTATGATGATAAGTTGTTTTTTTTTCCAGTGCACGTCCTAAAAGACACGGAGCTGCCCCTGGAGGTCGCTGCGGCTCTGGGCCCTGAGGTCCAGTTCGTGCTCAAATACGTCGACGCGGGTAAGTCATTACATGTCTTTTCTCAAACATGCTCGGAAAGAACGGTTTTCCGATTGAAACACAAGGACGGAAAGTGCCTCATTTTACTCCTAGGAGTAAAAAAACCATATGAAAACACTTTCCGTACATGTCCATATTGTTTATTAAAAGTGCTCTCTATTGCATACAAAATCGAAAGATACGTGAAAAAAATCCCGCACATCCAACCTGTGGGTGCAGTGTGGGCCGGCGGCGGTGCGTTTTGCGTGAAAGTAACTTAACTAATACGCGTAGTTTTCAAACAAACATTCTCTCCGAATTTGTCATAGGTTTTACAAAATACTTGTACTTAATTATGTATTTGTATCATTTCCTCGCATTATTTGAGAAAAGCATTATATTTGCCTCGGCGGAAACGAGGATTTCCTGACTCGTATTTTATCAGGCCTCGCTATTGCTCGGCCTACTAACCACCTCGTCAGGAAATCCCTTACTTTCCGCGCCTAGGCAATAATGTACTATATCTCTATAGCTTGTCAATTAGTTTTGGCTCATCATACACCTAGTTGCACAAACGCCTATAGTGTTAATGTCCTATTAGGTATCTACTAGCAGCCCAATGGAACCTGACCCACCATAGGACGGTGTCACAGTGTCATTACAAAACAATTTGGTTGACTTCTTACGACTTCAATCATAAAGTCACTGTGACACAGTTCTATAGTGAGTCAGGATTTAATTGGGCTTATAGTACATACCTAGAGTAGGATTGTTTCCTGCAATGTAGAAATGCAACGGCTTGTGATAATTGAAAGTATCGACTTAGGTACTCATTTATTTATACATTATATTACGGGTGTACGGACGTTTCTTAGTACAGAATGTTTTATTTAAATAGGCTTTATTAATGTAAAAAATAAAACCTGTTACGCTGTGGCCACATTAGCGGGAATTATCGAATATTCGTGTTGAAGTCTCTTTCTATTAAGGTTAAAGAGAGCCGAACGAAAATAATAGGATATACTGACATTTCTGTGTTGTGTTGACTTAGGTATTTACTTGGTGACTTCGACCTTTGTTCGTATTGCGTCTCCTATTTGTTCTCCTCCCCCCACCCTTATTGACGACTCCCATAAAACTGTCGGCGGGCGAGTGCCAATCGAATTATCAGCTCTGCCTGGAGTCAGATTCTGTTCGAAAAACTGCACAGAAACTTTATTTGGATATGTTTAACGCATTTAAAATAGTAGGTAGCAAGAGCGTCGGTGGCCTTAGTGGCGTCGGTGGCCTCAGTGGCTTGGGGGGCGACTCGTGATCGTAAGGTAGCGGGTTCGAACCCTCGCGGTCACTAACGATGTGCTCGTCTAACTTAAGTACCTACATTACCCAATGCTCTTACAGTGAAGGAAAAACATCGAGCAAACAAACACAAACCTGCACATTCGAACAGCTGAGTGTGTAAGAGGGTAATTGCACAATATATCCTAAAGATAAGGTACCTATAGCAGCGCGGTGCTTGTAATATTTTAAAATGTTTTAATTCGTATAAGTGAAACTGCACTTAAACCAACCAGTGAAATAATGTGACCCTTTGCATAAAACCGCCTCCGCGCCACGTGTTGCTGCACTTGCTGCAAAAGAATGCAAATAACCGGTTTTAACCGATATTAACCGGTTATTTTCATACAAAAACGGTTAATATCCGGTTAAATTGCATTCCCTTCATTGTTTTGCAGCAACTTGCTGCGAACCGCTTCAGTAGGTACTGCACAAGTTATATTTTCTCGCTGGTCGCTCAGTCCGTCTCTATAGTTACAGACTAGATAGAAATGGAGATCCAAGCGAGTATAAATAAGTCGAGGACCACTTGTGCTAGCACTCCTGTACACGGCTAGCATAAGTCGCATTTTGTCGCTTGTCGCTCAGTGTGAACAGCCCGGCGCATTCCCATACTACAAAGCGTTTCCAAAGCGTTTTTTGTATTGGAAAGCACCGAATCGCGCAGCCATTCCGCGCAGGCGCACAGACAACGAAGGCAGCGCGACACGTTCTCTTACCATAATATATCCATCTTCACCACGCCTTTTTCAGCCCAGGAGTGCATCATAAATATGTTTTCCTCAAAGAAATAAAATGGGTTAATGACTGATTCAATATCAATTCTTCCAGGGTGACACGGCAGCAAAACCTGCAAGAAAATGGGAAACATCCGACAGTCAGTTAGATAGTGGCTAGTGGAAGTTCACACTTACAAGTTTCTTGCAAATAAGCACGTGGAAATAAGGCCTTAACCAACTTATCCGCGACTGGTTTATCGCTTGGTGATCCCTTTCTACCTAGTCGATAACGTACTCGCTAGCCGTACACGGGAATTGATTTTTGAGTGTCAACGCAATGAAGCGACGCTTGAATCGAGTAGCTGTCAAATATTTTTCATACGTTTTAGCTCTGGCTAATGACGTTTCTCTCCCCTTAAATCTAAAAACTAGGCTAATACCTATTTACGTTTCCTATTGTTATCCAAGAAATATTATCTTGAAAAGGAAAACGTATAGACCTAGTTTTACATATCACAAAAAAAACTAAAAAATCGAATTTAAGGGGAGAGAAACGTTATCGCATTTAATATGGAAGTTTTCATTTTGACAGTTCTCTTAATAATCGACCCTTAGTCGACAAGCTTGTCGCTGCTGTGGCGTAAAAGAATACCACCTATAGAAGTATTTAGAATAGGCCTCCAATGCCGTGCCGCAGAATTCAAAGGCGACCTATGAAAGTATGTACCCCAGTAATTCAATGTCGACGACGGCTTGATAAGTGGATGCGTAATTAACGACCTTGGTCTTATGTCTTTGTTTTGTTAATTAAACTTAGTGAAATATGACCCTAGAAAATGGAGGTTTCTATTAACATTCAAGGAACCTTCTGGAATGATTACATTTTATATAGCTTTAAACCAAAAATAATTACTTATATTTTGGTCAAGGTAATCGTAGGCAAGGTCAAATATTACACGATCTCATCTGCTAACAATAGCAATCGACCACTAAGTAGTTGATTTAAAATAAACTCTTCATGGCTAAGCCAACAGAAACTTAGACAATCCTTAAGTAAATATTAAGCCACAGCAATATGTGAACTAACGTTTATCATGTAGTTAAGAGGATCGTGAACTGACGTTTAAACTGCGTAGCTGTCAAATTTCTTCCATACAAATGTAACTCCTGACGATAACGTTCCTCACCCCCTAATCTAGCCTAGGGCTCCCACACTATGAAAAACTAAGTTTTTACGTAAGAAATATTTTCTTAGAAAGGAAAACATACAAACGTACTTTTTCATAATCTACAATATATAATCGGCGTCAAAAAAAGTTTTTCTAAAATTCGTTTCAAGCGATTATTACTCCTAAGATACTGTATCTTAGGAGTAATAATCGCTTGAAACGAATTTTAGGAAAGTTGCGATTTTTTTGACGCCGAGTGTATTTAAAAATCATAATAATCGGACTACGTATAAAGGAAGAGATTCGCTATCGCATTTTAAGATTTTTGTAAAAAAGACAAAAAAAGGCCTACCTAAGTATATGCCCTAGTATATGCGTTAAACTCGAAATTTCCCCAGAATCCAAACAATACTGCGTTTATCACACGCGTCCCGTAAAAGACCGCCGTGTCAATAGCATCTTTTATTTCTGCGTGATTCCTCCTGACTGATGAGGGAGTAAGATTAATGGCCTCCGGCACTCCTCCCAAATTGGACGGGCCTCTTTACCGGCGGATTATTAGTTTTTCCTCAGACTGTCCTTCTGTGACAAGTGCTGGCGTCAAATTGCTAGGCATTACGTTTTTCAATATTGAATTTTATTCCTTTCGAAAGCGTTTAGGGCAGGTGTTTTTAGGAGTGACAGATTGACCTTGATCTGTAGTAACCTGGTTAGTTGATCGACGAATGGATTTTATTCCTAGACTAGGTGTCTACGTGCGTTAGGATTTTTATTATTTTGCTTGTAAATACCTACATGTTGTCATGTGACAAAGCGAGATCTCGTAAAATATCATAAATACCGATACTGTTTCGTCTACAGTTATTAATAATACTTCCTGTTAAGTTAAGAGTACATGGGTTTTAATTATTGAGAACCTTCTTATTTGCTGTTTTTCCAAACAATTGACACCGTACTACCTTAAAAATACTGCAACCAGAATTCGGCCCGATTTTTGACCGGTAAGAAATGTAGGTATCAGTAGCAGGGATTGAAAACCGGTTTATTTTCCGTACCGGTTAGAGCCGCACTTTGAGAGCCTAACCCATAATAAAGGTTACGCTCGCAAGAACCGCTCTAACCGGTATCTCTATGTCGGAGCGTAAACAGGGAACGAAATCAATTTACCGGTTAGAGAGCGGTTCCTCCGTGTGGGGGGTGAATGACCGCTCGTTTAAGGAGACAGGATTGGTTTGCTATGGTATTAGATTGATAGCGCAGCCACCAGCAGCGCCTCGACGCGCGACAGCGGTCATTCATCCCGTATCGAAACACAGAGTAACCGGTTAGGGAGCGCTTCGAAATAACGTTCCCAAATCATTTCGTTCGAACGTAACCTAAATGATTAACCGGTTTAACCTAAATAAATACCGGTTTATTTGTAACCGGTTACAATCCCTGATCAGTAGATAAGGAAGTTAACTCATTTATAGTTTTATAGGTATTACATATAAATATAACGCTTCTTGTTAGTGTGAATGCTATAAGTATTTAGGTTAGGTACCTACATCACTTCGCTTATTTTGTAACTAGGTAGGTAGGTAGGTACCTCATTAATACGAGAACATCAAAATTTAATGCATTTACTTATAATTTCCCCTTATTCTATAGTAAAAAGACCACGTGATATCTACCACATATAAGAAAATAAAAAATAATTCTTCGATAGGGTTTCTATAAATATTGTAGGTACCTACGTATCAAAAATCCAACTGCGATTAAAATAAGTAAGTATTTTAAACATTCCATACTTTAATATACTTAACCCCAGAATTTTACCATTAACTGATAAAATACTACTAAACAAAATACCACGTTATCATTATACAACAAACTACAATCAGGAGAACTCACACATAATTAAAAACTCGCAACATTGCACGCACACACGCGCACGTTATTCACCTGTTGCTATACGTCTATTGAGAGGCTTTGCTGCCCCAGCGCAGGTTTCTCCCACTCCGCAGGTACAGACAACTTACGCGCGCGCTATCTCTTTCATAAGTATCGCGTAGCTTGAGACAGCGATACGGTTACGTGTCTGTAGTAGTGACTGCTTTACCGACCGCTCAACTGGATCAACGGTCTTTTGAGGTTCGTAGCGGATCCAACTTAGTTTTAACTTTACGTCGCGGCGTTGCGATAGTGTAGCGCGTTTTGTCGCCAAATTTTGTATGTTAACGACGAATTTTGAATTAGGAAACAGTTTTTAGTGCCAGTGTTTTGTTAGATTGTGTATTTTGACAGTTAGAGTGCATATACAGAGTGATCTCTGAACGGTGGCTGGAATCTCGCCAGGTACCTTCGTAAGTTCGTTGTAAGTGGCCCGTGCAAAGTTAAAATTTAAATCTGTGTAACCAAAGGTGGAACACCTTGAGTTTGTGCGACTGTGTTGTGAATGTGCCACTGAATCAGGATTGAGACATTCTTTTCAGGATTAAACAGGGTACGTACATATTTTACTAGTTTAACGTTATATTCAAAAACTACGAAAGCATGCAAGTTTTATTTATAAAAAACCTAAACACCGTTCCGGACGTGTAATCACGTCGTGGATTTGAAACACGAAGCTGTCCACTTTGGAGCTTTTATCGACAACTTTTGACTTCATCTCGGTAATGAGATTTTTGTTGTTAAATTGAAATGATTAAAATTGTGTTTAAATTTGCTGTTACCGGTTTTATTTTTATTAAAACTACCTATGTAAGTACTTAACCTAAACTTTGTCGTAGTGCCGAATGTTATACCTACCTAAGTAGGTACAATAATAGCACAATGATTTGACTTAATAGATACCAACGCCACGCCGCTAATCAAATGGCCAAGTTAATTTAAATTATTTATTTTAAACCATAGTAAGTTTAAATACCTACCTCCATAAGATCAATGGCAGTGAAGGGTTACTTTATCTAAGTAGGAGGGGTTATGACAACAATTTTCGACAAAATGGGTACTACTGGAAAACCAAAATAACTTGTTTTCATCGAAGCCGGCTTGACGACTAGGTACTATAAAAATACAAGCAGGAATTATAATGTAGCTGTAATATATTTATTAATACACTTGCCTAGTAGGTACGTACTCGTACCTACCTAACTGGAAATTGGACACCTTAAGGTATAGAATTTCAAATTAGGTACTGTAGATGAATGTGCTAACGAAGTGAGCAAAATGTAAGAAGTGAAAGGAAACCACTGGGTTACAAAAATAAGGATAAAGCTTACTTCAAACTTCGATCAATTAAATATTCCAGAATTGTGAAATCAGTGAAAACTGACATTCCAAAGAAAAAACACGCAGGTGAAAAAGTAGGCTCCAAGGGGAGTTTTGCTTATTTTTATTTCATTAACAGCCAAACAGAAAGTTATCAGGTACTTAGCTACCTATGTACGAGTAGGTACAGTCGACTAAAATGAGATCTAAGTAGGTAAGTCCTTATCTTTTGTTGAATCTTAGGTAAGTAGGTACCTATTACCTCAATGCAATAAGGTGAAAAAGTGTTAAGTTAACCTACTAAGTATACCTACTTGAATTCCACCTGTAAAAGCTTGGTTTTGACGCCTGGCTCTCATTTTCAATGCATACCTATAAGTCTAATAATATTAGTGTTTTGTCTCGTAAACAGTACTACAAGACACGAGACAAAACACTAAGTAATATTATTAGTCTAATATGCTTTGAGAAACGGACCCCAGGAGCCCATTTCTCGTAAGTCATAATTTTAGTCCATGCGGTAGGTAGGTACATTTCACTAGGAATGTGTGTGAACCTAGCACATCCATTTCTGGCATCTCAAAAATTAAACACAGTTCTGGTAGCATCCTCAATAGTTCTAGGTACATCTTTATTTTCGATGTTCTGCTTTTTTTTCCAACAGACTTGTAGAAAACTGTATTGAGTTAATTAGTATTACTAGTCTAGTGAGTTTCGAGAAATAGGCCCGTGGTTGATGATTTAAGTAGAAACATAAAGCTGGTGACACACGCACACGACACGTGACCGCCTTAAAAGAGCATCAACGCGTTGCATACGCAAATTAACATGTTCAGTACCAAGAACTCGATTTCACGTCAGTCTTGTATGGAAATCAGGGTGTCGGGCGCTTAGTGTTAATGCTGTCCATTAAAATGCACAACATGAAACCTTTGCTCCTAATGCTTCTATTTTTAAATCATAGGTGCTTGTGCCTTGCATCTTAGTTAGTGCAATCATTAAGCCTAAATGAAACTGCATTTGATTAAAAACCTTTCATACACGAAAGCTCGTAGGTATCTAGGAACCTAGGTTTATTCGTATATGATAAGCGCGAGTAGGTATTTGTTCTTGAGTCTTGGGTGTTTTATAAGTATGTTTTTCTCTATATACCTACCTAAGTTTATCGTCTAGTTTAGTACCCATTCTAGGTACCTATAACCCTAGAGCTTGGCTTGGGACTTGGCTAACTTATGTGAGATTATCCCCTGATAGGTATTTATTATAATTCGTAATTTATTAATGTCCGGTTCCTATATCCGAAACACGAATAGACAGATCTTACTTCAGTTATTTGACACATTTTGTATTGTTAAATGTTTAATCCGAAGTATGCCTTATCTATCGCGGTGTGAAAGGAACCCGACATACCTTTGTGAGAAGCATGGCATGCGTATGAAAGGTTACATTACCTATGAGTTAGTTAACAGCGGATAGAGGAGCGAGAATGTCCCAAACATGTGCTGATCCCACCAAGAGTAGAACAAGGGTAGGAGGATGATGATCTAATGCGGTGTCAGTCATTACATATAAACCACGTAAGTTTCTAGTGAAATTCAAAAACCCCGTGCCTTGTTTTGATTCCTTGTTACGAAAATTCAGTAAAACTTATTGAGTTACAGACAACGCTGCTGAGTTAACGTACAATTCCCAAAATTCTACGACTAAGCTACTTTCGCATCGGTCGCCTAGTGTATCCTGCCTTAATGGACCTGCCCCACAGTGATGCCTTTATGAATGCTAAGCGGCTATTGTCTACGCAGTGGAAACACGTTCGCTGATAACGATCTAAACGCTTCTCCTGAGTGGGAAAGAGCACCCTATCTTAGTTTTCTATTAGTTCCAGGATCTTCATTCTATTGTCTAAGTGAGAGTCTTACTCAGGAGATAAACTACCCAAGTAACACGTAGGCGCTAAGAAAAGAGTTATAGGAACTCTATAAGAGCGCTAACTAAATCCTAAGGCTATAAATAAGTGTTACGATTTGGAGTTAGAGCGCGCTATAACTCTCCTATACCCCCGAATTGGGCACACTTTTTAATCACCTTAGGTTCTTTAAGGGCGGTAAAGCAGAGTTAAGGAATGGAATGAGAGGTATAATAGAGCTATAAGAGAGCTATAATAGCGATAACTGGAACTACAAGGGATAGAAAGGTGGTAAATAGGAGAAAACTAACTCCTTTAGTGGTACAATAGAGTGAAATAACGCTCATTAACACTTTAGGTGCTAAGAAGGCTGCAAATAAGTGAATACTAACTCCTTAAGCGGTACAGTAGAACTACGATGTCGCTCACTATATCTTTAAGTGTTAAGAGGGTGGCAAATAGGTGATTATTAACGCTTTCAGTTCTAGTATAGATCCACAAAGGTTATAAAAAACGGCCTCAGGTTCTAAGAGATTTTTAACATCTAATAAGATCAGGTACTTTTTTTATTTCGTCAACATACTTAATATGTCAATATTGTCGGATCCATCACGAATGGCGTATTTGTAAAAGTGATCTGGTGAAAGTGATATATACCAACGAGGACTTTTTACTGCGAAGGCAATTACACTGTGAATAAGCATATGTATTATTAACAAATAATTTAAGCGCCCTGTGTCTGTTCTCTATTTATTGAGAAGAATATTTTACTAAATATGGAGTGACATTAAACTTTTAGAATAATCTAATAAAACGTTATCTATACTGTTTTTGAGGTATCGTGCAACTAGTATTACAACACAATAAAGCAAAATACTTAAATTAAACCGTGTTTCCTTTTGTTTTTCTAACCTTGATCAGATCAATTCGTAACCTAAACAATATGGTGATCAAATAAGGGGTATTAAGCTCTATTACTCTACCTAAAGGTATACAGAAGTGACATTAAGCACTAGAAGTTCTATAATAGCGAAAAATATTTCTACTATATGGCTTTAAGTAATACAAGAGAGGTTTGTACCTCTTTAGGCATTTGGTGCTATAAAAGAGTTTATGAGCACCGTTGTAGAGCTTATAGAGGTAATTAATGCTTTTGTGCAACTCTTGGTTCTTGTCGAGAGCTTATTATCACTTGTATAGCACTTTGGGAGGTTGTAGTCAATTATTACTTCTTATTTAGATCTTATAGTGGTAAAATTCACTTAAAGCTATAACACAAGATGCTTTGCCCGTATTGTAGAGTTAAAAATCGCTGCTCTATGTCTTAAGCCCTTAAGCTCGCCCTTATAAATCTGTTGTATAACTTTAAGTGATAGATTTTGCTTATCTACGCTCTTATGTCGCCAAAAGTTATAAATGTTGCTGCTATAGAACCTTAATAACTCGTTAAGTTCTAAAACAAGCTCTAATTGACACCTAAATGTTTGTTGGGTATCACCCGAATATCCCATAAGTATGGTTATTTGCCCGGGCTTCATGTTAGTTGGCTAAGTGACCGATACAATTAGGAAAGTACCTAGTTCTTTACAATGTTGCGATGTTGGTCCAAATTCTGAGACATTTGATTGCTGTTCGTCACTCAAAAAATCTGTTTACTTGGCTAAGCCTTTTCTTCACCTTTCAAAAGACATTCAAAACTTACATTGCGATGCGACGATGACTCCGCACATTCTTTGGATGCTTTTTGTCAAATAAATAAAACCTAAATCTCTCCAGCCGGACGCTGTGTTCCCGTTAATGACGTTGCATTTCACTGTCGAAAATTTACGAGGTAGAAATTATGCATATTGGATCCTAACCTAGTCTATGGTCCATATATAACCATAGTTGGAGATTGTATGTGGATATGTAATTCTGAAGTAGATTTAACTAGAAATTTATCTTGTCGCTTTTCCGAATGTATCATTTAATGGAATTTCTTTTCATCGAACGCTACCTAATTGCTGCTGAACCCTTGCGGTTTTTAGGTTATCTTAAGCATGGTTTACGATGGTTTGGTTAGGTTAGACCTGTGACCAGGGTCGCCACAGTTTAAATCTGTGTTCTCTGATCCGTTAAAGAGATAGGTACCTACCTAATAAAACACTGATCTCGACTCAAGACTTAAGACACGTCGAATATTGTCTGAGACGGGGATCTAAGTGAGGATCACTTTTTTAACTCGGTCCTTAGTAACAACAAGACAACTGTTGTCCGTGATCTTCAGTTTGAGAATGTATGATTAGACCAATAAATCCCTCTTATATATTTACCTATAGGTAGGTAGGTATGTTTAACTTTGCTTCCTGCAATTGGAAATTCTGCTAGGGTCCGATGCGTACCTACTAGGTACTAGATTGTTAAAAACTATGTATATTGGGTATATCTTTGACTATGATGTTGATATTATACAGGATGTCCAAGGAACCTAAAAAATACCGCATAGGAATGCATAATATAATATTTAATCAAACTTTTCAATATGTGCATATGTAGGTATCCTGGTTTTTTATAATGAGACAACCTGTATAGGATGTACCGTTTTTAAATGACAAACTTTGCTGTCCAAAAACAAACACGCATGAAACGTCAAGATAAATTTCGCAATTCCTCTTAATGCAATGTCGGACAATGACCTCGATGTATTTTTATTGCACACTAACGTAACATTACGTAGTCATGATTCACCTAACTGTATTATTTTAAGTAGACGTGCGATGCAGTCGATTATCGATTATTAATAATCGCCTTACGATTGGCAAGATTGTCGTAAAATAACGCTGTAAACAGGTTGTGTAGGTATTAAACAACAGTAAATCTGCCAAAACCGTTACCTAGGTGGTAGGACCTTATGCAAGGTCCATCCGATTTTCCGCTAGCATATCTTATCCTTTAATCTACCGCCAAGCAGCAGTGTTCGCAGTATTGTGTTCCGGTGCGGGAAAACACAACCGGTGAAATTACTAGCATAGAGGCATTCAATCTTACAATAAGTCCACAGGGTTGGCAATGCCTTTGCGGTCTTGCATTGCAGTCTTAAGATTTTAGTCATGAGAATGCGTATGGCAATCCAACTTAACCATCAGGTGGCCTGTGTAGTCGTTTTCCTTCTACATGTCATAAAAAAAACATTTTTGATTAATCATGGATCTGTCCTAACTAAAAAAAACAACGTCCAATTTCAGGAACGAATTGTACCAATTTAAAAATGTCGCGGGACAAAAGTGTTCGGTGTCATTGTGGTGAAATCGTTGCTTTCAAAATTGCATTTACCAATCAACTAGGAGCCACAATGGCAGAATTTAACTCATTATTTTGCTTCGAATATCGAGAGCGAAGTTATACGAGGCACATTCGACGGGTAAAGCTACCTAATTGAGAATGCACACTGTTAAACATTGTTCGTACTCTCTGAGGGGACAACTTAAACTCGCCGGTTATTGGTTAGGGAATGACCTACGGTCTACCAATTTTTTCCCCATGTCCTATAAAACTCGCAGACTGTACGCGTTAACTGAATGAATGGCAGGAAAACGCTTATATGCGTTGACGACATATCATTTAGTATTTATATTATCATATCATATCATAGACGATTTCGTAACTTGACCGACCACCAATTCTCACGCTAATAGAGGTTAGGTAAGTTGAACGAAGGGTTCGAGGCTTCGAGCAATGTCAGGTAGAATTTATGTACATTGATACCTATCTATATTTTTATCTTGAATGAAGCTTTGCCTCGAAAGAAAATTGTGTCTATTTTCCAAAGTGAAATAAATATGATGGTTAAGTGTAAGTTTTCTCCTTTTTTAAATATTTAGATCTCTCTTGAAACGGATGCCTGTTTCAAAAAGGTTATTCACCTAAATACACGCGGTCTATAAAAGCTGGATAACTGGCTAGGTAGGTAGGTAGGTGAAACAAGCGCTAATAAGCAGGTGGAAAGAAGTTTGCAGCTCGAACAGATCGAATAAACTCGCCTGGCTAAGAAATTCCATATTTTTAATTGAAACATATAAAGAATCACTAGGGACTGATGAAGTTGTACAGAGTTCAGTTGTTTTTAACTATCCTGCTCTTAATTACACTAAAGTGACCGCTACAGGTGACAAGTGACAATTACATTGAAAACTCGACGATTTCCTAGGTCAATGGGGGTGACCAAGAATTCTATGTTGTATACCTACACAATTTATCTAACTATCTATAGATAGATGGATTGTCGCAGGGAGCGTGCGTAACTTTAACGTGGTTATTTCTTTCCCGTGACTTGATTATGTCACTATGACAGGTCCCACAGTGGCTCAACAATTAAAGTTGTTTAACTAAATTGTTACTTGTCACCTATACCTATCAGTCAGCATGATAGGATGGTGGCAGGAAATATCCTTTCCGCATCGAGTCTCAAATGGGTAGGTGCTTACCTTATTTTTAACCCGGGTTTGTTCACGAAAAATTCTTACGCACCTATTAGTTATTGTTTTTTCAAACTAGGAAATAATAAAGTTTTTTAGATTAATTTATCGTTTTTAACCGTCATCGTGCCCCTTTTTCACCAAACTAACAGCGAGTACAGCGACAGCAGGTGACAATTTCAATTGCAAACTTGACGATGATGTCACTTACTTATCTACGTCGTATCATGTAGGTCGTCGACCTTATAAGTAGCTGCACACTACCTTATAATGCCTTTAACATATTAGTGCAGCACTTCAAACAAGAAATTAAAGTGACAAAGCATGCAACTTATAATGCCGATCGCACACTAAATTGTCACCTGTCACCTAGATATACAAGTTCAATAAGTCAGGATGCAGGAAGCACCCATTTCACTTTCGTGTCTCAATACTTACCTATTTGTTAACCCCGGTTTCTCACGCGGCGGGCCCCGAGCCGCGAGGAATCTCGTGAAAGTTGGCCAACCGCGTCGTCTTGACCAAGATCAAGTGGATGGCTCGGAACCAGTTTGTGAATCGGCAAGTGCCTCTCTAGCTGGGTAGATTGGGCTGTTTTGTTCTATGAACGTAAGGCGTTGTAGGTAATCTTTTGACTGGCAATGTCCGCCCAGAAATCCATTTAAACTGGGCCTCCGTTCTACTCGTTATAACCATACTACTTTTGAAGTGTTATCGTATTGTTCGCGTGTTGATAGCTGTTATTGACAGTACCTAATGGCGGTTAATAACAATACAGAGGCGTTGGACTTTGGTTCGAATTTATAATTATTTTGAATAATTCCATAAGTATACCTAAAATCAAAGCTTTTTTGATCACTATCCTCGATCGTCAGTAAGTAGCAATCAAGAGATAGAAATAGCGTACGTCTCGTCACGAGTGCAAAGTAAGGTTCGTAGGTATATTTCTCAACTAAATAGACTCAAACCAAATATTAATTAAAGGGCCGAATGTAATAAGGTAGTAGTTAGTACCAAGTCTTAAATAACTGAACTAAAAAAGATAAGAAATAATATATTTTATACACGTAAGAAATCCTAAGATTCTCAAGAGACCACTGTTAAAAAGAAGCGCCGTAAGAAACTTAACACTCAGTAATTTTTATACATATTACTTAACCTAACATTATATATTTAAAACTGAATATAAAATAAAACATGCGTTGTTAGTTCAAAATAAACTAAACCTATCTGTTTGGAGTTATTATACTAAAGGAATACATAAATCCTTAACCAATGAGCAGAACAAGTAAGTACAATCGGCATAAAAGCTTGTTCGTAAATATAAATTCCACAATGCAAAACAATCTAATAAATTAGAAAGACAACTTCAACGCCTTGGCAATGGTTCAACTATTAGAAACCTTAACCTTTTTGCTATCTAATAGGTACAATAGCACCATCACTAAACGATTGCGATTCACTATCTTCCATTTTATTTACACGAACCGTTACTCAACACAGTTTGATTAACGCTTCACGCCCAACAATAAGTCGGGTGTCGAGTATGAACATGTTTTGCCGCATTCTTTAATAAGAGATGTTATGAGCTGTCATGTCCACTTTTATCTCGACGTACGTTCACTCCCATCGCTCGTATTCATTTGCCGCCTCATGAATGTCACTTCCTTACCCACCTTCCCCGCCACATAAGCCGTCTAAAAGTCTATTTAAACATTTCTCTAAGGAAACCGAGGTTTCCTACGCGACGGAATATTACTACTATAATAAGTTAACGACGACCAGCCCCGTATTTCACCATCCTGACAATGACAGGTGACAGGTGACATGTTAGTATACATGGCGCAGTTTATATCAAACCCAGTGATATATTAGCGTGTTAACTTTGCGATGTAAACCGAATTGTCACCTGTCACGTGTCATTGTCAATATGGGCAGAACAAACCACTAGAAGATGTGCTTTCCAAGGGCACGTCTGACTGAACC
Source organism: Acleris laterana (assembly GCA_963966035.1). Lineage (NCBI taxonomy): Eukaryota > Metazoa > Arthropoda > Insecta > Lepidoptera > Tortricidae > Acleris > Acleris laterana. Next base: position 5,371,359 of record OZ014452.1, read on the forward strand.
TTAGGCCTCCTTTCCACCAACAAGAAAACTACTGCAAGGAATATCCATCCGATCCGACAGTAATAAAATAACACAAGGCACTGTCGTATATTTCTAGCAGTAATTTCTTGCATGTGTATTAGCGGAATGTAAATACATTACCAGGGTAGTGATTCTCTCAACAACGATGGTCGGACGGATGGACGAGTGAATGTCCCAGCGGCGAGTTTAAGTAGTCCCGCCAGTGCGAACAAAACATATTTTAGCGCGTGCATTTTCAATTTAGCTGCATGGTTTCTGCCAATTGATCGAACGTATAAGGCTGCTTAATTAAAAATGCACGCACTAAAATTGTGTTTTGTTCGCTCTGACGGGACTACCTAAACTCGCCTCTGCGATTTCGCTCGTTCGTCCGCCCGTCCGTTGTTTTTGAGAAAATAACACCCCAGAACTATCACTTTGTGTTGCCTTCTATTAGGAAAGTTAAAGAGGGTTCACAGGATGTCTTGAAATCATACAACCGAAACACTATGCTTCTAGTATGTCAATGTGCTTACCTACAGGGTGTTTTTAATTTACAAGTACCGAGCCGACCCATTTGTATCCACAACTGGTTACCTGTGAGACTTTACCAGTAAAAATACCATTTCAACTCAATCAGCGTAATTGCGTCAATAATTACCGATAAACGCGGCGTATCCGTAGCCGCGAAGCTCTTTGCCCTATTCTAATGATGAAAAAACTCCCATGCGATTCCTCTCACGTGCGCCGCCATTGTGGATTGTTTCAGTCTAATGGCAACATTTAATTGCTCTGGCCTCATTGTCGCGGCTATCTCCCATCTCTCGACAATGGACCACGGCAACAATGGGCCCTGAAAGTAATCCCTAAAGAAAACTCGGATGAAAGGCTTGCGTTCATATTAGGCTTCCGGACCGCGCTAGTTATGAAATGTCATGTGTCACCTTAAGGGAATTCTTTTGGAGTAACACTGAACATACGTGGGATGGCGTGAAATGCCGGTGTTGTGTAAAAAGCAAGAGTAAAGAGGGTTGTGTGAGTGGCCCCCTTATATGAGTTTTTTTTTAAAACTAGAATGAAAATAAACGAACAAACGTTAGTCAAAATAATTGAATGACCTGGCAATGCAATGTGTAATGGTCACAGCTCACGATGGGATCACAGACACGTGTGTTCTGTGTGTACACAATATCAACGTTGCGATACGTTTAACCTTCCAACTGTACGGTCTACAAGATATCTCCGGATTAATAAAAACAACTAAGATAAAGTCCACCCTGTGTACGATGTTCCATTCGCGCTACTAAACCGAGTATTGGGACTTACGAGGTAAGTAGTTAAGTAGACCAGAGTTATGTGTTCTAACGTGGGTCCAGCGTTTGCACAGTTGCGTAAACAAGGGAGTATGTGCTGAAAGGGCTTATCGGGCCTATTTGCATTTTATTGAACGAGACTTGACTGATGTTATCGGCCAACCAATATTATACAGGTGGCTGCAAATCTGTAGTACTCACTCGGGTTAAATAGCGGTGCTTTAATATGGTTAATTCCTTATATTTGATACACAATTTATGATTGTAAAAAAAGCCATACTAGAATCTGCCGGGCACTTCGTTCGCGTTGAACTTGTTTTTCATTCATTATCGTCTCGTTAGTCGTGAAGGCGTAACCAACCGTCATAACTCCTTTGAGACTTACATTTTGTTTAAATATTTTCTAGAATACAACAGCATCAATACTATAACCAGCTACAAAAATAATCGAATCAAGTAATGTTAAATTAACGATTTTTTTTGTTATGGTTAAATGATAAATTAATGGAAATTATAAACCTTTTTAAAATAAAATTTATTTTTTGTGTATATATAGTTTGTATACAAAATTTACTTTCTAGAAATAAAGTGTCATGCACTAGCGAATGTTTAGGAATATTTTTGCACCACCATGTATAAGGTATGACTCGGTGTATTGAGGTTGTATAAGTGTACATTTGCGTACTTACGGGAACTGCCCGAGAAACCCTTTTAAGTCTGCCTATAAATCTCTAAACCAACGGTAAACGCGCTATAGTAAATTTTACTGTAATTTGATCAGCTTACGACTCTACTTGACACTCTGTGATTAATTTTAAAGCTAATAAAACGAAGTAGCTTAGTATCTTTCCGTAATAAATTATCTAATGCCGACGTGGCAATACTGTCAATTTGTACAATTAGGTAATTAACGTTCAAAATGTTTATTATTAATTTAAAGATAGCGGGTGTTCTTTTTTAGTATCTTCAACATTAGATTGCGTTACAGACATTAAGTAAAAAGTAGAGCCTCCTATATAATTAAATATCTCAAACAGAGATAAAAGGAGAAAGTCCGAGTGGAGCCATGAAAGTGCTTATCACTCATGGTTAAATTGCATCAGAAAATTACAATTGGAAAGCTAGTTAGTTTCTGTTTCACACTTTCTTATAAATTGATGAATGAATGTGAACCTGTGAACGCAGTTTACGTCTATTAAACCAGATAATTCAATTATAGTTTTAAATTGAACTTCATAATAGTGTTAAGGTTAAGTAGAAAATATTCTGCTATGAATAAATTTGTTATTTTGTGTTATTTACTTATTTAAACTTTATTGCGTACTTAATGGCATAGCTGTTAAAGGTTTAACGCATAACTGCTAAACGGATTTAGTTAAAATTGGGCAGAAATGGTTAACGGTCTGGATTGGATATTTGCGTTCCGATTTCAAAGTTCTCTAGCGAATAACGATAAACAAGTTTTACGAGGAAAAAATGCGCTTTAAAGCTGTGGTATTGTAGTAGGTAATGTACATAAATGTTACGTTTTAATATGAAAGCGCTTTGGTAGTTTTATTGTTTTTCCGTGCTATCTCAAACGTAAAACGAACAATGGGATATGTAGATAAATCCTAATGTTTTCGGGTCCCAGTAAAATGTCTGACCTACTTAGTCAATGGGCGTTAAAAATAACTTTTGACTTTATGTTGGTTTTACAACCATTTTTTTAAATTTACATATGTTAAACGTCAAAAAAAAATGAATTAATTTACCTGTTATTGTAGTTCTGGAATTTATAATACATTTGAAAATCTGATAATGGCATTTAATTAAATCCTTGAAATAATGATGATGGAGTTGGAAGCTAACAACAGGACCTCCGATGTTTACGTAAACTCACCTAGTTTGCCTGTAGTTTTTCTTTTACATTAATTTATCCAAAATAACTTAAATGTATATTGAGTATTACAGCGAGCCGAAACCGCGTACGGTTTATCAGTCGCTGTTCGACGCTCGCTGACACCGTATAGGTATCACTTGTTATTGCTAAGTCGATTAGAAATTTACTATGACAAGAATATTTTTTTTAGGACGTGTTTTAGTTAAGTTGATATTTGAAAAAAAAAATAGTTTACTCATAATCCTTTAGAAGCTTGTCTCATTTTGATAATAACTTATTTTTAATGATCACGCTGTATACAACTATGGGTATATCGTTAAGAAAGTGTGGTGTGCCTATAGTTGAGCTTGTAACGCAAAGGTGGGTGGATAACTGGATGGATTGGCGGTTGGATGACTTATCTATGCAAACGAACACGGGTTATACCGGCCTCACCGCATTTCTTGAGTTATTCTTAGGCGTAGTTATATCGAAGTTTGTTGGGACATAAAAAATGTTAATAAAATTATGTTATCTAGCTTTGGTGGGTGAATCTACGGCGTTCGCATATCATTCTAGATTTACATCAACTAACTTGCTGTTTTAAATGGAATGGACACTATGTCTAGGCAAGAAGTTATTCTCGAGATGTATTGAAGGCCACAATGACGGCGGTTGAAACACCCGGATATTCATTATTCAAAATTCTTTACTTGTTCCTGCCGCTTGAATAGATTTGCTAAGTATGTTTTCTTCGTTTGAATTAATGGCAAAATGGAATTCTGACCCACCATAGAACCGTGTCACAATTACGTTTTAAATGAAATCGTTAGATGTTCCGAACTAAATGTCACTGTGACACAGTTATATGGTTGATCAGTGTAAGTACATTACATTGGCCGACTGTACTTAGACCAAACTATGAACGATTGAATTAAAAAAGTTTTTAAATTATTTATTCTCCAAAGATTAACTGAACGGTAAGAGCTTAATTTAAATAAAGCTACTGGCACAAGAATTGCGTACGCGGCGCGGCGAGTTTTAAAATGAAACAATATTAGCTAGATTAACATCAATGATGAACGCACGTTTGAACTGCTAAAACCGCGCTTCGCTCACCCATAGCGCGAATCGAGAACCCATCGCCCGATTAACATTTCGTGTGGCGATGCCTTAGTTCATTGAAGACTCCGCCTTACGTGCGTACGAGTTGTCAGCACGCATCCGCCTCTCGTGTCCAAACTAGTTTTGATATAGAGCGAGCGGTCCTATAAAATTAATAAGGCCATGGAGCCAAAGATGTACACAACGTATTATGAAGCGTTGATCGAGGATTAGGCCTCATATTCGGTATAGAACGTTATCTCAATAAATAGACGACTTAATTGGACATGGTTTCGTTTGATTTGATTGTTGTGTAACTTTGATATGGTTCCATAGACTTCAAATTGGTTGTATGTGTTGCATATTATTACACGTAAGCCTGATTTGATTTGTAATAATATTATTATTCATTAAATAAACTTCATCAACAATATTATTGTTCATTAAATGAACCTCATTAACTGGTTCTTAAGCTAGCTGGAGTAAAATTATAGAAGTATGATTAGGAAGATTCTGTAGGTAGGTTAAGGAATGGTAATGGTGGATTTGCAACTAATAAATCAAATAATTTGGTTTTGGTTTGATGTAAAGTCTGGCAATTTCTTTGATGGCCCCTTGGTGGGTAGTTGAATCTGGTGCAGGCTCCATTTAGATCGCTAGCATCTTATCAACTAAGCAGTGTTCGCACTTTTGTGTTCCGTTGTAATACGATAGCCGGTGAAATTACTATACGAGGGCCTAATATGGCTGCGTTTATCGCGTGACTAAATGTGGATAAAACATCCGTTACTTTCTGACACGTATATGTATAAGTACAGTCACGAGATTTAATTTGGTACCCACCTTAGGACCAAACTCAATCTGACATTCTACTACAATAAAGTTGAGTTTCCTGAAAGGTACAAATGACTTGACATCTCCAATGACATTGACGGCTTCAAGCATATTTTTCTTGAAATGGGTCCCAAATTAACGCTCGTGACCGTACGAGACTGATGGATGCTTTATTCAGATTTTGTCACGCGATAAACAGCTTTACTAGGCCCGATAAGGTGTTATTTTTTTAAATTACTTGCCTACTTTTCGATTCGTGGACCCTACCATCCCATCCTATTCTCAGCCCCCATTACTATCTAGGTAAATAAGAGCTATCGTAAAGTTGACAATGCGATAACACGTCAAAAGAACTCTCCCCAGCCCTGGGGTGTTATTCTCTCAAAAACAGCGGTCAGAGCGAACAAACCACAGTTTAGCGCGTGCACTCTCAATTAGGCAGCCTTATACGTTCGATCTTATCGACAGAAGTCATGCTACGAAGTTGAAAATGAACGCGCTAAAATGTGTTTTGTTCGCTCTGACGGGACTACTTAAACTCGCCGCTGCGATTTCGCTCGTTCGTCCGACCGACCACCGTTTTTGAGAGAATCACACCCTGTACTCATTTGCCTTCTCCAATTTCTCCATATTACAAAAAAAAGTAACTTTAAATTTTAAACGTTTCATTAAAGAACTCAATACTGCGTACTTTCTATAATCATTGCGTAAGCTGTTACATATAATATGATACGGATTACATAAGTGTAGCGGATTATTTGTAATAAAGTATCGTGATGTTTTGAAGGCGGGTGTCACGCTAAGCTCTCGTAAGTATTATTTGTTGTCTTTCTCATTATATAGAGCCATTTAAGAACCTTGTCACAGAAAGCCGATGATTTATTTCAATGTGAATTCTTACTTGTGACTTGACGCCATTATTATGACAGAGTTCTATGGTAACTCAATAAGTACCGATGTAATCCTAAATTTAGTGTTGTTCTTGTGTTAAAACTTAAGAACAGTTGTCATACAAATGATTTGCCAGATTTGTTAGTGACTGGAACTGATAATAACATTGTAAGTATTAAATGGAAAAAACCTTCTAAAATGATAACTTTTAACCGGTACAAACGATCCTCATGAAACCTGGCTAAAAAACCATCCAAGTGACAAATATAGTGCTAGTTGCAAGTGCAAGCGTGATAGCGATAACCAACCGAAAGCTAGGAACACTGTACAAAGGTAGACACTATAACAAAATTCACTGGACCCCCCCCACAGTCATTATCAGTGAACTGTAAAGAGGACCATTATTAAAAACAAAACAAAAACGTCATTATTACATGAACATGCATCATGCGTAACCGTCCTGCTGCCGGACAGGACAAAATTGCCGCGCGTGCCCTTAAATGGCGGCGAGGAAAGGGTTGATTCTAACCGGCTGTCAAAAGGGTACATACTAACTGGATAGCAATGCGCGACAACGGATGAAGATATGGCTGACAGCGTCGAAGCAAAGCAAGCAACAAAATGATATCGCGAACATTAATGTCAATGCCTTCATTCACATACAGTTCTAGTGAAATAAATATGTTTTATGATTGAAAAAATTACCTTCTGTTGGAGTTTCTTGCGGCGCTTTTCCTCCGCAATGATGATCTTCTCCAAAGCGCTAGTTGATTTACTTTACATTACCGACCGGTAAAAGACTGAATATTAAACTCTTGAATTTCCACGTTAACAATGTCAGCAATAAAACAAAAGATACGGCTAAAGTGACTTTAGAATTTGAGAGTACAGCCCGACCAACTTATCTGTGAACTGAAAGGTGGCGTCAGTCGTTTCAGTGTTGCTAATTCGTTTCACTGTTAAGTTGGTCGAGCTGTCCGCGCGGGTAGCGACGACACGTGGCGCAGCCGCACGGGGTTGTGTGGTTGGTATGAACCCGGCTAAACAAGTAACCTTTTACAACTAAAGGTGTAATTGTCAGTTGTTACAGGATCGTGCCGTTTTAAAGCATCTGCAATTTTTTTTGACGTGTTTATGACAGGTGATAGAATAAACACTGTCTACATTGTTTATGCATCTAATTGTTATAGGTAGGGGAACAGTATTTAAAACAAGTTGTAATTATGTAAATATGACATAATACCAACGGTCTTATTGTTTTTATGTTATATTGTTTTTCTAGGCTGTCGTGTTTTTGTTTCGTACCCAATTGAATAAGTTTGGGTTATTATTTGCAACATTTATTGTAAGTATATCCTATATAAAGAATTCAAAGATAATTGTAAAGACTCTTTGATCTTTTTTTATTTTATAACTGAAGGGAAGCATTCTGGGAAAATATAACATCACAAATGGGTGAATCATCTTTTAATGTACTCCTTTTTTTTGCGGTAAGTATTAGAACTTTCCTGGTGACTTATGGTTCATAATGATGTATGTATATTAAAATCAGACCATCAAATTTTTGGACCTCACACGTTAAACACCTCAAATATTTTTTAATCTTCGAAAAAACCTGGTTACTCGGGGGAAAATGCACTTTTTTCTTGCAAAACCTAGGTACAACATCGTTCCCTGCGTTACCAACTATAATATTATTGTTCAAAACTGTATTATTTTAAATTAAATAACTTCAAATGTTAGATTTAGATTTAGATTTATTTATTTCATCATATAAGATACAGTTCTATTGCACACATGTCAATTATACAGAATTCATATTCTGATCGTCAAAGAAGTAAAAACAAAAGCCTACTTAGCCTACTTGTGACCTTAGTAAATTATATTGTTTTTTCTAAAAACGTGTAATTTGTGAAACATGTCGAAAAATAGGGAGTACCTTAAAAGTTGATCACCCAAATAATCAGTATACAAGTGTCACAAATATAGGGGAAAATCAACGATAAAAACTTACTACAATTCGTAGCTTCCAACAAAATAAAAATACAATCGCCATTTTGTGCATTGACAGTCGGGTCGCGTGCGGCGCGCGTGACGTGACAGCCCTATTCAAGTACCTGTATCGCGTACATCAACAGTCCGTCATATCTCCGTATTAAAGAGAACCTGTTTTGAACTTTATGGCCTTGTAAATAGTGTTGGAAATCCTCTGTCATGATTATGTAGTTGTGTTATAGGGTTCTGGGACAGAGTATTTATTAACAGGCTTAAACAATACCTGTCTAAGTACGTGGTGTAATAGGGTTGTGGTTTCGTGTAATTTGCCTTCTCGGGGTGGAGTGCGTAAATGGGACATAATTAACTTTGCAAATGTCGTTTTTTTACGACGTCTTTGCAAATGGGACGTTTAGAACGTATTGTTATCGTGGGTTTATGTTTCTATAAAATACTAGGTAAGTGCGAGTCGGACTAACGCATCAAGGGTTCCGTAGAAACTTGTAGGTAAGTACTATCGGCCCAATGGAACCCTGACCCACCAAAGAACGGTGTCACAGTGACATTATAAAACAATTTGTTTGACACTTCTTATGACTTGAATCATAACGTCTCTGTGCCACAGTTCTATGGTGGGTCAAGGTTCCAATGGTCTGATAGTACCTATGTAAAAGTTCGTCCGTCTAATCTAAAGCAGAGGTCCCCAAACTCTTTTGTTTCATAGACCACTTTCAAAAATTTGCTGGATCCGGTGGACCCCCTGCAGCTATATTGCACAACCAATTTCAAAATCTCGAAAAAAAAGTGAAGATTACATAGATATATCTATGGAAACTTGCGTTGTTGCTGAGTTTCAACGACGAATTAACAGTTTTTGAAAAAAGAAAGGTTAGAATTGATTGCTTGATAGGGATAATTATGTAATAATAAAGTCTACTACGTGTTGTACTGAATTTGGAACATGCAAATTTTTACAAGTAACAGTCGCTGTACTTCTTAAAATATTATCTGCCTATCTATATTGATAGGATAAATCAAGCTAACATTTTAGTTCTTCGCTATCGAACCCAAATTAATTTTCATGCACCCCCACTTAAGATTTTGGACCCCCATTTTTTGTCACCCCCAACGTAGACCTCCGTCGAGTCTCCGAGACCCCTGGGGGTCCATCTGGACCACTTTGGGAATCACTGGTCTAAAGGCAGACATACGGACAACGAAGTGATCCCATAACGGTTCAGTTTCTCCTTTTGAGGTACGGATGTTTGTACAGATACAGAATGTAGGTGAATGATGATATTGACGATCTATACTAACGTATTGTTACGTTCGTGTGTCGCTTACGTATCACTTCGCTAGCAGTCGACGGTCCTCTACTATACTTAGGAGCAAAGAAATCGAGCCATTTTCTATGGAAATTCAGTACTAAGTGGCTCGATTTCTTTGCTCCCAAGTGTATATTGCCTTTGACGTGTTATGGCATGATTTTTGACCCTCCGCCATTACTGTCAAGTAAATAAGAGCTATCAAAAAAAACGTTGACTAAACGTAAACACGCTAAATGCCATAAGGTTTTACCTTGAATCCCTAACAACGTTTGTCCTAACACATCATTTGTCCGAATTTTCATTTACCCTAAATGGGTTTTCAGATGAGTTTGGCATCTGTTTAAGTTTTCCAATTATATCTGTCTTGGTTAGGTTAAAGTTATAACAACACTAAAAAGTTTTAAAATTTAAGCGGAAATGGCTTTAGGATAAACGAAAATTCGGACAAATGATGCATTAGGACAAATGATGATTAGGGATTTAATCTCAGACCAGGGCCTCTATTCAACTCAGTAAAACTATAATTGCCTTCGACGTGGGTCTTGTACTTTTTACTCGGCTTTAAATAGGAGCTATCAAAACGTAGCCAATACGGAAACAAGTCAAAAGCAATAAGGTTTTACTAGAATCTCAGCCCAGATCAAGTACAGTTGCGTGTCTAGGCCTACGCTAACAGAGCTGTGCGGAAGTGGCACAGTGCGCTCGATCCCTGCGCCCACGCAGCGCCATATGCACAGCGGTTGCACAATTCGGACACGCCCACTAGTAGGTACTTCCAATTGTTAACTAGAGTTTAATGACCCTATGGAATTTTTTAAAGTTTTTTCATGCTGAATACTAATATTCAGCTCACTAGCATAACATACCTACATATATTACTAGTTACAATGTTTTTACATTGCTAGCTCAGCCGCCCATATTTCAGTTTAGCCATATCCTTTGAATTTGGCCGCGGTAACCATGTACCAATGAGTTTTTTTTAACTTAAACGCACTACCCGATGCTTTTACGATGAAGGAAAAACATCGTGAGCAAACCTGCACATTCAAACAGCTGAGTGTGTACCTAAGAGGGTAATTGCACAAATGATTCTAAAGGGTCGAAGTGTACTGTAAGATAAGATACGATAAAATTAATTACAAGGGAGCATATAAAACTAATTTAAACTTAAGAACTGTCCCATTAAATAAAGAAACATAATTATCATTGTCACGCGCCACAAGTTTTACACTTTGCTTTCTTTAAATAGATTTCAAATTTAGGCCTTGCATTGTGCATAGAGTTTTCTGAAAACTAACACGTGTTGCAACTCGGAAGGCGATATAGCAGCCTATCTCGAGATAAGGATTTATGGCCGTTGACTCACTCCATTGTGCCATTACAGCATAATTTTATTGCGGGATAAATCCGATATAAGATTTAGAAAACGTGGGGAAGTAACACCAATAAATAACCTTTGTATTTCATAGCCCACTAGGCGTGTAAGTCGTATAAGGCTGGCTTTATGTGTAGTATATTCTGGCTCGTATCAGCGACATGACAGAAATGTTCCCAGAAATTGGGTAATTTTCAAATGCAGCGGCGCAAATAGCTCCATGTCTTGAAATGACTGGCGATTTTGTGAAAACATCTCGTGTATCTAACTACATGTTTCATTAGTGTGGAACTATTTATTTTCGAACGGTAATGTTAGCTTTGGTACTTATAAAATTGCAAACACGTATTTAAATTTGTCGGATTTATGGGAGTAGATGTCTATCTATAAATCAAACGCATTGCAATACACATGTGGGCGGGCAATGTGAAATGTATATTCTAGATCGATGTATTCGTGAAACTGAACCTATGATGGTATTTTTTAGTATATATCTATTGAATAGAATTCCACGTCTGTAGTTTCTATTCCCTAATGACGAATACACAAGATGATCTATTGATATGCCTTCATGGAATGGGTCACTTTATTTTTCACAAAAATACAAATTTGAGCCTACTTTACCATTTGACCTGTGGGCAAATACGAAAATTGTTTTAGGCAGTGCAATATTCTATAAACGATAGCATTAAGAGCATAATACCATGCATCGAAAATACAACATACCATACCATACTATACCAGTCAGCAAAGACTACTTACTATTTTATTTAGTAAAAGAATTAATTGATACTAACGTCACAAGTTATTAATAAACCTTTGAATTGCTTTTATAAGTAGGTATAGGAACACAACAGTCGTGCGTGTTTTCATAACTTCATGACTCAGTAGGTCGTTGGCACGCGGAATGAACTCGTGTCGTGTCAAATCTCAGTTTGTCTTCAATGTAAAAAACGTTATTTTAAATCAGCGTGTATTATATGTAATAGATTAATAATTGGTTTTTGTGTGTAGTGACATACGTCATTTATATGCGAACGCGACCTTTTGCGTCCTAAATCCTAACCCTACCCGGTATTCCAGGCGGTAAAAACCATATCGTCTTTGATCTGGTATCGTATTGTCAACGATTTGATAGCTCTTATTGACTTGACAGTAATGGCGGCTGACGTCAAAACAATATCATAACAGGCAACAGAGGACATAGTTTTTACCGCCAGGAATAGAGGCACTGAATGTTAGAAAATTGGTTAAATAATACTTTACAAAATCATAATTTGGCCAACTATATCATTTTACAAACTTTCATTTCGCAAGGAGGTACTTCATTACCATTAGTTAACCAATTTTTATTTTTATTTTTTCTGGTCAACATACATACATACATAAACTCACGCCTTTATTCCCAGAGTGGGGTAGGCAGAGCTACAGAATTACCAACAACTCTAAAAACTTGTTAATAATTCTGTAACCACATTTTGCACACTTCAAAGTCAAAGTCTAACATAACCTAACCAGACCTAACTTATTAAGGTACTGAGCCCATGCCCTTTGTAATATGTAATAGTTTTTGCTAAATTATACATATGTCATACGTACTTTTGGTGAAATGATCGGACTCCCATATAATATAATCACTAATACCGTTTCACTAAGGCCCGTATTGATAAACTCATCTTGGCTGAGATGCGCGTCACAAGATACGTCGAAGTAAACGTCAAACCATAGAACACTGTCATTTTTGACACATCTCGAGACGAGCATTAGAGTTGAGATTAGTTTATTAATACGGGCCTAAGACATTCCTTGTGTCTTCTGCTGAGTCGTCCGAAGATAATCTTCCGTGGTAATAGGGTTACAGTTTTGACGAAATATACAATGTTGTTCGAGACAATACAGCGACCCTCCGCGGATTGAGCAAGGAATGCCAACAAAAGCGATTTTATGCAATTACGCCTAAGTTGTCTGGAGAGTTATTACTAAACCGAGCGCGGTCACGCCGCCGACTGTAAGGGTCGCTGCGCACAAGCGGCTTGACGGCGCCTGATCAGAGCACAATAAACGCTCGTAGCAATCCATTGACGAGTGGCTTTGACATTATTGAGCCCTAGCCGGGAGCTATTGAAGCGATGCAATATATCACGAAAAGCATCTGGCCTTTCGAGAAATGAAACTGAGCCTTAAAGTAAATTGTCTCGGGGCCCGAGAAAAGATGCTTATTGCTTAACGCTAATATAAACGATTATCGAAAACTGTTAAAGTGTATGGAATTTACATATGCACTTGACGTGACCATGCGGCAGCTTACGCTAATCCTATACATATTCGCTAAGTACATAGCAAGTTTCCATGTGTTAGAACTTAAAGCCTATTATGTTCTTCGTTCTTATTTCATTCGTGAACAATATATTGTAACCGACGCATTAACGTTGCTGCTAACGATCAATCGCAGCCGGTCGCAAGTGTGCGCCGGCTCTTAACGCTCGCTGGGATCGCTCGTGCGAGTCACGAGTCAGCCTTATTGAGCCTCTAGACCTTATTTAAACTTTTAATGTCTTTTTGCCCTTTGTGAAGGTTAATTTTAGGAACTGCCTGCCAAAACACTTCGTGCCGTGTTTGCAGACATTAATTTACGTTAACGTATTTTTAATAATGAAACGTGAGTGAGTTTGCTCCCTTTTCGGGTTTTCCGTTTAATGTATGTACAATGGGGGTGGTGGGATCATAGGACAGTGTTACACAAATTGACCTAGTCCCATACTAGCTCTAGGCTTGTAGAATGGGTATCTAGGCCTGTACATCACGGTAAACTTAGGTCCTTATATAGAGAAAAACAAACTTAAATACACAGAAAACATCCAATTTACGATCATCCATCACACAAATATTTTCCCTCACGTAGATTTGAACCCGGTACCGCTGGTTTCGTAGCCAGGGTACGACCAAGTAGGCTAACGTGTCGTCGAAGTTATGTACAGTACCCCAACGAAAATGTAATAGGAATAGTTAAATAGGAATGTAGAACGCAGATCTAATTACTTTAAAGGAGCTCTTCCAGCTCTCCTTACTCAACCTTAACCTCTCTTTATATACTTACGTGTTATCGTTAGTTAGGTAATTAATTTAAAATTATATTTAATATTTTCAGTGTATTCTCTTTGTCCTCGTGTTTAACTTTGCCGTCGATTGCGCCAACAAAAATAAATTTCGAAGATCTTATAAGGTCGTTAAGAGCTCATTCAAGAGCCGAAGACCCGTAGATTCCAAAAGCAAGACAAATACATACAACCCGCATACAAATAACTATGATTAGCCGGGCCATTATTGATTTAAGCGACCCTGCACTGACCTTGTGGTTTCTTATCGGGCTCTTGGTCATGGGGCCAAATTAATTATATCGGTAGGCCTAGTCAAGTTGCTAATATAGGTAGAAGGATTATGGAAACATATGGGAATGACGTAAGCTATAGCTGCTTTTAATGCATGCATCCTTTCCTACAGGTTTTATTAGCGTTTACGCAGGTTATGTAAAGACAATGTTGGATCCATCGCAAGCATTCTTTTGCTTGTCACTCCTAACGGTTTAGAACTATTTAAAAGTTGAAATGATTGGTAGGTTTGATTTGAAGAGAAGTATTCCTTTGGTAGATATGCTTAATGTAGGGATCGTGGTATCAAATTTATTTATTGTAGACATAATTAATACTCTTAAAAATTAAGAATAGTATTAGAACATACACCTTCAGCCCTGGCGTGTATATAGCATACGCACTATAAACCTATTTTAGTTAAAGCATGCTTTTTAAATTTCTGTCAGATGAAAAGCATACAATTAGTTGGGAAGTGTTTCAATTCCATTCTATAATAAGAATGTATCAAAACTAACAGCAAACTGCGCATGAAAATAAATTACAAACAATGTAATTTATCTGCTTTTAAAAGCATCCTGGGTAATGAGCAAAGTTTGGATGATTTGTGTTCGCCAAATTCCTGGCTTCGGATGAGGCATAACATATTTCGAATGGATTAATTAATAAATTCATACTGTCTTGGGAAAGTAATTTAACTTAAATTGTTCCTGTTTATTTACCTCGGCTTAAGCGTAATTGGAAGAGGGAATTAGTTATATCCTTCAATGGCACCTGTTTGTTATATTTTTGACGTGGAAATGAGGTTTCTCTAATTGGATTCCATTTCGTCTCCATTTAAACTCGAATCGCATTTGTTTTCTTCCGTGTTAATAGCTTTTCCTGGAGTTTGCAAATTGAATAATGTTTTTATTGGGTTGCGATAACGCGCGGCCACGGAAATGAGGCTATCCCCGCTGGAAATATGCAAAATAATCGCTTCTACGTATAACGAAGCAACGTGCAATACCTACAAATCGTTTTCCGCGTGTTTCTTTGACGTTTCAAATTTAAAAATATTAGATACGTTGAGTCTACGTCGTATTTTTTTAAAATAAATTTCTCGTCCTTACATTGGCAGAATCATCAAGTTGGGGGTAATTTTATAGCAAAAACCGCCGCAAGCGTCTCTGATATTTTTTCTGTTCTTCTGATATTAAATAACGAATAACTACCTAAGTAAACGGAGGTTGACGTTATCCAAAATGTATATAGTACTAGCGAGATTAGCGTGTTCAAGTAAACAAACAAACAAACTCTTCAGCTTTATAATATTAGTATAGATTAGTATAGATTGACGTAAACTGTCAGACGGTCGCGTCGAGCGCCCACGTCAATTCCATACATTTTGTCAGTTTTCGAAAATCATTTAAGTACGATAGCGTTAAGCAACTTGTCTAGCCTCACCAGTACCATTGTGTGAAGTCACTGTTCGCTTATTTCATACAAAATTCCATACTACACTGGCCCGCAAAGTTAAGTAGCAAACTTTCAATGAAACTTTCATTAAAAGTGTGATACTTAGTTTTGCGGGTCTGTGTAGAGTTGACGCTTCATCAATAGTAGCATTTCACCTGTTAGTCTTATGGACCATTCGTCTTTATTACGAGTAACCCTTCACATGCGGCATACGTTGAATCATAAACCACGTTGAATGGGCATTGTTCCAGTGGTCCGGAACTCCGCCGGTTCCGGGGACAATGACGAGTGACGTCACATAATTATCCGGACCCCACTTCCGGATACCGGATGCAGTTATAAAAACATTTTTTTGGTTAAAGTTTATTTGTTTTGGTTTTTTTGGAGGTGAATTATCGCTGGTGTAGATCTATTAAATAAAGGCTGTTATTATGCATATCTAATTATTACATTAGGCTAGTGACGCTTTCGTGTCATAATTACGTACGATTGTTGCTTCCGGTAGTTAATTTATTCAGTGCCGGGCTCGATGTTTCCCATACAAAATCAACTCAATATGAAGTTCTTGGCAGTGTGGTTAATGGTTAAGATCGAGCGGAGAAGTACAGTTCTAGTATTTGAGAGTCTGTATTCTTGGAATCGAAGGCTATACTTGGAATTATAGCATGCATACATTTTTTGTTCTTAATTGCAAAGTAATTCTACTAGTATATACGAAGATAGAGGTCCTGGGTTCGATTGAAGGTACGTATTGACAAGTATTTACGTGACGAGCTCGAGGATTTGTCCTGAGTTTTGGTTGTTTCTATGTATTTAGGTAGTGATTCTCTATGTAAGTATGGTTATCGTTGTCTATTACCCATAGTACAAGCCTCCAGCTTAGTTTGGGACTAGGTTGGTTCGTGTAAGATTGTGCCCTGATAAGTATTTATTTATTTAATATTTTAGTATTGTGTATTATTTACGCGATGACATAATTACCCTCATTATTCCAGTATTAGACAGGTGCTTAGTTTAGTTGAGGTTATTTATTCATCGACGTCATATTACAATATAAATTGCGATTAATACAAAATAATAAAATGATAATACAAAAATAATTAAAAACAACATTAATGAACAACAAATATATGGTCAGTTTCCGATGTCAATATACTTACTTAGGTTGTACCTGTAGTTATAGAACTTTCCCAAAGACTTCTAGAATGTGCAATATGTATGCACTTTGTGCAACAACTTCGTGCTTAATGTCACGCGAATCGCAAGTTTTGCAGAATCAGGAGCAGTTTTCAGAGCTCAGGTGCAATTTGCAAATGGGTGTTTTCGTCGGCCGCGCTGCATCCGGTGCCCATTAACATTGCACTATGCATTTCCTGATGACACGGTTTCGCGTCACGTTTTTGTGGCAGCTTTTCATGATCACGGGGCTGCGTGCGGCATATACACGTATAAGGGTCAGTAGTTAGGGCGGGTCTGAAAACTGGGTCCTTTTCCTTTGTTTTTTTTTGTAATTCTATGTTGCGTTATGACTTTAACGCTTAATAATAGCAGAAACCCTTATGGAACAGTCAAGCTTCGTATTGTTGTAAACTCAGCCGCCAAAATACTGAAATTTTTCTTAGATTTTGCACGATTTTTAGAGAAGTCGACCAAGAAATAATGTGTAACAGCCGTTACGTACTCGAAAGACATTTAGACGGTTAACTCGTTCCTTTTTCAAACTTGCTCAAAAATCGTCACTAAGGAACGACAATCTTCATTACCTGACTGTGAGTGCCGTAAGTCCAAACGAAACCTTATTCTGTGACGAAACTTCTATTTCGTAGTCTACACTAATCTATGCTAATATTATAAAGCTGAAGAGTTTGTGTGTTTGTTTGCTTGAACGCGTTAATCTCAGGAACTACTGGTACGATTTGAAAAAATATTTCAGTGTTTGATAGCCCATGTATCGAGGAAGGCTATAGGCTATATATCATACTCACATAAACCGAAGCGAAGCCAGGGCGGGTCGCTAGTAGGTACTATAAAGAGGAAAATTTTGTATGTTTGTAACGAATAAACTCATAAAATACTGGACCTATTTCAAAAATTGTTTCACCATTAGAATGAAAAAGAAGAAGAAGAAGAAATACATTTATTCACTACACAGAAGACACACAGATAGACAAATGAAAGATAACAAACAATGAGACAGAAACAGCACGGAGTGTGGGTCCTCGCGGTAGCTAATTGGACACTGGCTCAGCATTATGCTGAGGCGTCAGACACCTACAGCGCACTACATCACCCCTACATTACCCCTACATCACCCCTACATTACCCCTACATCACCCCTACATCAGCATCACCCCACATTACATTATTATTGCTACATTATCCCTGAGTAACATAGGATACTTTTATATCCCGGAAATATGAAAGGTTCCCGTGGGATCATAAAAATATGAATTCTACGCGGACGAAGTCGCTGGCGTCAGTCGAAGTCCAGGGTAGTGATTCTCTCAACAACAACGATTGAATGTCCAAGCGGCGAGTTTAAGTTAGTCCCGTCAGTGTGAGCAAAACATATTTTACTGCGTGCATTTTCAATTTAGCAGCATGGTTTCTGCCGATGGATCGAACGTATAAGGCTGCTTAATCACTACATAGTATAAAACAAAGTCGCTTCCCGCTGTCTGTCCCTATGTATGCTTAGATCTTTAAAACTACGCAACGGATTTTGATGCGGTTTTTTTTAGTAGATAGAGTGATTCAAGAGGAAGGTTTTTATGTATGTTAGGTATTTTGTTTTATGTACGTGTGTTATAGAAAACTCAAATAAACCGAAGCGAAGCGAGGGCGGGTCGCTAGTTGAAAATAAATAAAATGTGTGTGTTTTGTTCGCTCTGACGGGACTCCCTAAACACGCCGCTGCGATTTCCCTCGGTCGTCCTCCCGTCCGTTGTTTATGAGAGAATAACACCCCAGTTCTAAATAAAATTGTACAATATTCTTAAGCAAGCAAACGTCTCGACCATTTAAAACGCTACCGGCCCCCGACGCTAATAATGTTTCATCTCCGCTTTCAGCGAAGAAAAATATACTTGACTTGCCACAAGATGAAAAACTACTGGTGATGGCATGACTTGACATTTTCCTTTCACTTGTGAAATGAAAAGGTTGGGTATGTAAAGAAAACGGAATGTTCTTTGATACTCAAAAATAAATGCCTTTTCAACAAAATTTATATTTTTTTCATTAATTAATTATTACTTTAGATATTATTTTTTAGCGCTGGGCTTTTAGTAAATATAACTGTATTTTTTTATAAAACCTGTCGGTTTTAACTTTAACGGTTTGTTATTTGAGGATGGAACGTTATAACCACAAAAAAAACATTAACAGCCATTGTTGGCATGAGAAAAGTACCATTTTGTTAATTCACATAGTAAACGTTAAACAAAAGTTATAAACGATGGTAATAAAAATGAATTACCCATGGCCAATTTGAGTACTCAAGCCCTCAACACACGAAAAGGTCAACGCACAAAGTGAGCGTTTTGCCACCGTGTAGCGTAGGGGCCAATTTAAACTTATCGACATTTCTACAGGTGTAAAATGGAAACATCTGCCGACACTTGCCAGGAATATTTGATTGGTACTGCCTTTTTAGAGTACATAAATTGTTATTTTATTTACCTTTATAACATTCTCTTCTCTTTTCATAACGAATTGTTTAAGAGATTCAACGCCTAACTGGTCAATAAATATGTTTTTCATTTGACGTCACATCATAGTCAAGTGTCACAAAAAATAAGTTTATTTTATATGTACCCTGATATTTTCTATAATTATTGCCCGTCTTTATGATACATATAAAAGCGCTGAATGATCATTTCTAGTACTGAAATAAACGAATACTCAGTTACATTAAGTAACTTGTTGTTAACCATTTTGGAATGCTTGGATATATATATGTCGGAGTGGAGCCATCTATCAGAAGGCTAAAGCAACAAGTAGCGCCACCTAGTAGTCTAGTTGATTTGATTGTCGATTTAAAACAAGGAAACGTCAGGTAGTTGCCTGGGTGAAATCAGAGATGGCGTTGCGTATCGTCACGGTTGACAGTGACAGCTCATCAACGAGAACTGACAGTTGAAATATGGCGGGAACAGGCCAGCGGGCGGCCATTATGGTGGAGACATTGGAACTGAGCGGTCGTGACGTGACGCCATCTTTGGGATCACCGCGTTTCTTTGGTCATGGTGAATCATCATTGTTAATCCGTTTAAATTAAAGCAATCACGTGTTATTTTGTAATAAAGTTAAGTGTGATAATTACAACCATTGATCAGCTATCTGGACGTGTTCTCATTTTGTCGCCCACTCGTGTATCTACCCCCAAATATGGACGATAATGAAGATGGTCGTTTTCACGACAGTGCGAGTACGGAAAAAGGCTCTGGTGTTCCACCAGCAGATCAGGGCCTTCCTCCTCATTCGTCATCAGATGTGGGATGTAATCAGCGCCCAGAAGATGTGAATATGTGGAGATTACTCATGGAACAGCAGAACAAAAACCTAATGGCTTTATTGGAGGCAGTTAAGCTGTCACCCGTGATTACCACTATTATTCTACCAGAATTCGATCCACGTGTGCAAAGAATAGCGTTCACTTCTAACGTTACTACAAGGAGTGAGATGCAACGTGAGTTGAAGGCTGTGACTTACTTGAAGAGGCGAAACAATGGAACCCGCGACGAGAAGACTGAATCTGACGCCAAGCGATTCAAACCATCGACGCCATTAAAATGTGTCAACTGTGGGAAATTGGGCCACCGTGCGGCTTCGTGTAGGTCGAAGAAGGATGGAAGAAAGGATTACCGTGCCGTCGCATCTGCCAACACGAGCTCAAGCAACTCATCGGGATATTTCAAGCCGGCATCTACCCTCACATGCTACAAATGCGGACAGCCGGGACACATCGCCACTCGTTGTTCTTCGTCGGACACCAAGGCAGGCGGGGCTGCTGCCAGCTCTTCAGCGGAGCGACGCGTCGACTTATGCGTCGTCAACGCACCATCTGGGACTCTTAGTCATTTTGGTGAGCGCATTTTATTTTATTATGATTTATTATGACTCTGGATCAGAATGTTCACTCGTTAAAGAGACTGCCAGTTGTAAGTTACATGGAAAGCGGTTTAATAATGTTGTGTCTTTAACTAGTATTGGGCAGTCAAGCGTTAATAGTTGTGTTCAGATTTTGGCTACCATTGAAATTGATTCAATTACGCTCGAAGTATTGTTTCATGTTCTGCCCGATCATTACTTGCGCAGCGATGTTATGATAGGTAGAGAGATTGTTGGCCAAGGCTTAGGTATTAGTATGACAGCCGATCGCTTGCAGTTTAATAAAGTTAAGGTTGTAGAGTCATGTGTCGAGTCTCATGCCCCTGTCTCATTCGATAACATTGACACAGACATTTTGGACAAAGACAAGCACAAATTACTGTCGCTATTAAACGATTTTAAACCCAGTTTTATCGAAGGTACCCCAACAAAAGCTGCTAATGTAGAGCCCATGCAAAAACGTATGAACTCCGGTCAGGTTTGCTGCATCGTAAGGTACAAAGGAACGGTAGGACTAGGTGTTGCCTATACTCCCCAGAGCGTTACGTTGGTCCGTTATTAGCTCGACCCATAATGCATTAGTTCACCTGGGGTGGGAGAAAACCCTTGAGAAGGTTTTTGATCAGTATTGGTTCGAACATATGACGAAGTATGTTCGAAAATTTGTCGAAAATTGTGCTACGTGCAAAGTAGCCAAATCTAATTCGGGCAAGGTGCATACGGAGCTTCACCCTATTCCAAAAATTGCAGTGCCATGGCATATGGTGCATATTGATGCCACAGGCAAACTTAGTGGGAAAAACGATAAAAAGGAATACGTGTTCGTTTTAATCAACGCATTCACTAAGTTTGTCCTGTTGCATCATACTACAAACATCGATACGGTGAGCAGTATAAGGGCTATGAAAATGAGTGTATCGATTTTTGGAGCTCCGACTCGTGTCATCGCCGACCAAGGTCGTTGCTTCGCGAGTGCCGAGTTTCGCGAGTTTTGTAACTCGAACAATATGGACTTGCACTTGATAGCAACGGGTAGCGCACAGGCAAACGGGCAGGTAGAGCGAGTCATGAGCACTTTGAAAAACATGTTGACGGCTATAGAGACTGACGGTGAGCGCTCATGGCAAGATGCACTTTCTGATATACAGTTGGCATTAAATTGCAGTGTTAATAGAGTCACGAAGTATAGTCCATTACAGCTGATGGTAGGCAAGGTAGCTAGGCCTCTTGATCTCATGTTAATGGAAGAGACTGATCCAAGCTTCGACTTGGCCGAGGCTAGGGAGCAAGCCGTTATGAATATTGACAAAAACGCGACATTATGATAAGGCCAGGTTTGATAGATCAAAAGCTCAAGTCCGTAATTTCACGTTGGGTGAATACGTTCTGTTGAAAAATGAAGAACGTAATCAGACCAAGCTGGATCCCAAGTTTAGAGGGCCTTTTAAGATTGTAGAGATTTTGGATGGGGACCGTTATAGGTTTCAGGCGCTAAATTCCAAGCGTAGTTGTAAGTATGCCCATGATCGCTTACGAAGTATGCCACAACAATATGAAGTACCAGAAGTTGAGATTGACGTATCTGATCCGGAGTGATAGTAAAAGATTTCTGATGAAATGTGTTATTGTGTCAGTAGTATAATGATTATGTGTTGTTGGTATGCCGTTACGTTTTCGATGGTAAGGAAGAGCACAGGTGTGCTGTTGCCTTGGGCAATTAATTGGTGAGTGTACCTTTACCAGTCCAAAAGTAATGAAGGTGGTGTTCCGTTACCTTAGAGGTAATGATGATTTATTGTGTGTGTGTACCTACAGTTTGGCTGTAGATGGTGTACCTACAGTGTGACTGTGGATGGTGTTCCGTTACCTTAGAGGTAATGATGATTTATTGTGTGTGTGTACCTACAGTTTGGCTGTAGATGGTGTACCTACAGTGTGACTGTGGATGGTGTTCCGTTACCTTAGAGGTAATGATGATTTATTGTGTGTGTGTACCTACAGTTTGGCTGTAGATGGTGTACCTACAGTGTGACTGTGGATGGTGTTCCTACAGACCTCACTCAGGTTGTAGATGATGATGAGAGTGCCTATAGATGATCGTGTGCTCACGATGTGTTGATTGTTTGTATTGGGTGCTATAGAAATTAAATGTGTTTTCTATAATGGTGTGTTTCGTTCATTCTTATCCCTTAAATGGGGTCAGAATAGGCCGAGCATGTCAGAGGCTCCTTGTTTGGTTTTCTTTCACAGATAAGTCCCACGAGGACGTGTGACGTGCAGGACGGCCGTGTCGGAGTGGAGCCATCTATCAGAAGGCTAAAGCAACAAGTGGCGCCACCTAGTAGTCTAGTTGATTTGATTGTCGATTTAAAACAAGGAAACGTCAGGTAGTTGCCTGGGTGAAATCAGAGATGGCGTTGCGTATCGTCACGGTTGACAGTGACAGCTCATCAACGAGAACTGACAGTTGAAATATGGCGGGAACAGGCCAGCGGGCGGCCATTATGGTGGAGACATTGGAACTGAGCGGTCGTGACGTGACGCCATCTTTGGGATCACCGCGTTTCTTTGGTCATGGTGAATCATCATTGTTAATCCGTTTAAATTAAAGCAATCACGTGTTATTTTGTAATAAAGTTAAGTGTGATAATTACAACCATTGATCAGCTATCTGGACGTGTTCTCATTTTGTCGCCCACGCGTGTATCTACCCCCAAATATGGACGATAATGAAGATGGTCGTTTTCACGACAGTGCGAGTACGGAAAAAGGCTCTGGTGTTCCACCAGCAGATCAGGGCCTTCCTCCTCATTCGTCATATATATATAGATACTTATAAAACGAACGATAACCCATTCTAGACATAAAAGTGGTAGGCTTTCCGCATACAGCCCCGTGCACGTTGCGCGTGTTGTGTGGATAGGGCTTTACTTTCATCTTAATCAAATTGCGTGCTCCTTTATGCAGTTACTCATGCATGTAACGACAGACGGTTTACTTTGATGGTGTTGCCAGACAAAAAAAATACCAATAAGGTAGAGTAATAAATGGCTCTAGGTAATCAGATTATTGTATACTAGCGACACGCCCTCGCTTCGCTTCGGTTTATGTGAGTTTTCTGTAACACCCGTACATAAAACAGAGTTTATTATAAATAACCTTTCTCTTGAATCATTCTATCTATTATAAAAAACCGCATCAAAATCCGTTGCGTACTTTTAAAGATCCAAGAATACATAGGGAACAGACAAACAGACAGCGGGGTGCAACTTTGTTTTATACTATGTAGTGATTAACTTCTACGACTGTTTATTCTTGCCAAGTTAACAAATTGCTAATTCTTAGTTTAATTGTGAAACTTGTCTAAAACTTTCTATGTTTAGACTAAATACAGTTAATTTCAAAATTTTCAAAATAACAGTTCGCGTGGAATCCCAAAGTAAATACTTCATTAATTTCATTAATGTTTAATTAATCATTAGTGTCAAGTGTATGAACTTGGCCTAAGAATAAGGGCAAATGTCCGGCTTTTACTTTTATTCATTTTATTTACGTACTGATGATACTCTCACTCACTTGACATTGGCGAAATCAATGCGGAACCGCAGTGGGCCGCCTCTAACAAAAGGGAAGATGAATAGGGCCAAGTTCATTCACTTGACACTGATCTTTTAATAGAGAGAGCATCTCAATATGGTACTAGATACTTTACTTTTAAATAGCAACCGAAACCGGTGTACTAATTGACCGCTATTTTATTCGAGCAGATGCTATCGACCGATTATATCGCAGCATGAGCTACCTTCGATCACCAGTCAACGTCACAACTCACAAGTAACCGATCATTTTAATCCCTTGTCGCTTTATCCTTAGTAATGAACTGCCATAGAAAATTCTCTAACGAGAAAAAGCGACACGGTACTTCAATGATCATCTTCTTATAACGATGACTGTAACCGATCGACGCACGAGTTCTTTTTGACAGTTCGATTCGCACGAACTGAAAGCACTGCGGTTAAGCTGGACATTCAAATGCTGCCGTACCAAAGAAAGTAGATAACTGCGATGTAGTAGTCGAAGCATTCTATGCTCTATTGGTAACAAAATTAAAACTTAAAATGCTTATACTTTTACTATGCAGTTAAGTCGCCTTCTTTGGTATTAGGGCAGAATGGACCTGCAGGCTTATTGCCTAACGCACTCGCTATAGCAATCGTTTCATTTTGACAGTCCTTAGACGAGTTTGAAACGAAAAGCTTTATTCGAATCGAATACGCCATAGTATTTTGAATTCTGAACTCGTATTAACTGCTCGAAATCTGATAAAAAAAATATTCGGCTAACACTCAACCAGCGTACTCTGGTGTATTTTACTACTAATTGTCATGTATCGAGGGGTCAAGATAGATTGGTATTGCGATTGGGAATATCAAAACAGATCGTGATGAGAGATTCTGTCGTTAAGGTATTGGTTGATTTTCGATTTTTATCAGTGATCATCTCTGTAAACGTAAGTACCAATGCAGTAAAATTAACATGCTTTTTAAACCTTACTGCTTCTGTCAAATAAGTAGCAGGTCGGGTCGTTAATCCTGGATATTATTCGTTTAAATGTGACAATATTTCCATTCTAATTAATTCAAGGCCTCCGCCCGCTAGGTTTTCAGTAGTCCAAATAATTGCGTCCAAACATTAAACCGCATTAGAATCAACCATGTAATCCGACACTGATTTGGTATATACAGTCAGCTTTAAGTAGCTGCACACTTTTGTACCCTGTCGCTTTAACGTCTTTGGATATTAGTGCAGCAGTTCAAGCATGACTCTAAAGTGACAAAGCACTAAAGTGTCCAGCTAGGCACGACTCAGATCGGGATAAAAAATAAAAATCACGGGTTTATAAATGACAACAATGACAAAGCGAGAAACGATTTTTAGGATAGACGTGTGGCCTTGCCTTTACGTTAAAGGAAAACACCTCAAGACGCCGAGAAACGTAAGTGTCATGAGAAAATTCCAACATTCCTCATCCACGATGAGTAGCAAGAAAAGTGAATTTCAATACCGGGAAGCGTCAATACGAGCCGTGAACTCACGTAACGATGCACTTGGCGTTCTCATTGTCCGCTTAGAATGTTAATTGCACTGGATCAGATTACACAGGGTTTTGTTTAAGGTAGACTTCCGTGGGTCGCGGAACTCACGGACTGGCGGTTGATGCGACCAACGCGCGCGACTATCGCGCCGTAGCCGCTGCGACATTAAATGAAAACATTAACTATATACCTACCACAGGATATTCACACAAGTTGATCAAATTCTAAACTAAGCATTCCTATTTGAAATAGCTTTCTTTAAAAAAATACGCGTTCATATCGGGCCATCCGTTTGAGAGGTACGATGCCACAGACCGACAGCCAGACACACATACTTACCTATACACAAAAGTGTTAAACTTTTTTTTGGTGGTTAAGAGGATAGTGAAGCTAAAAAAAATCCATACAAAATGCGATAACGTTTCTCTCCGCTTAAACCTAGTCCGATTTTTTCGATTTTTGAATAATTATGTTTTAGATATGATGAAATACTGTGTCTGTACGTTTTCCTTTCCAAGAAAATATTCCCTAGAATGAAACAAATTTAAAAAAAAAACAGAAACGTACAGACTTCTCTTCATAATATAATTACTACATATTCAAAAATCGTGGTAATCGGACTTGATTTAGGGCTTGAGAAACGTTTTATTTATTTATTATTTAATCATTTATTCATGAAAGACACATTTATGTTTACATAATATGATAGTATATATATTGTTAAACTGCATAACAGTTTGTTGGCAGTGCATTAATTGCTCTTGATACACAGTTATGTCAAAAACATATGGCTAATTTATCGTTATCGCCCAGAGCAAAATTTGTATGAATTTCTGTACTTACATTCCTGTCTGTTTCAATTGACACCGACTTTTGACGTATGGTTCGCGACGCGATATTCGCGCGCGTCAGTCGCATCGGCCGCGACCACGGAAGCGCACCCTTAGCCGACAAACGAGACCCCTGATTCCCTGGTGTTTGCTTGGGATCAACGGTCAATACGTTAAGGTCAGGTTATCCTGTGTTATTGTCATTCTGCTAGCGCTATGTAGATTGCCTGCGAACGTTGCCTTATTTGGAGGCGAATTGGAAGTGTTGATTCTCACGGATCCCTGTATAGGTTTTATGCTTTTGTAGGGAAAATGGTGGGACGAGAAAAGTACGCGGAAGTTGGAATAAAGTGTGTGAAATTGTAATCTTAAGAGATTGTTTTTTTGTATTGCAAAATATTTTACAAAATAATACTTTTGCACTCCTTTTTTTCTGTGACTTAGGGCGAATTCGACGCCGAATTTGTACAGACTAATCTCGGAATAAGTCCTATTCTAGTTTGGTAAAATGTTGTTGGTTTTCTCATCTTTGGGTTTGTTTACAAAGAATGTGCTAATGGGGATGGGTTTCATGAATGGACGAGTATCCAAATTATTTTATGTAAATTTCGAAAATTTACCATACCGCTATCACAGTATACATGTACATGTAAGTAATACACCTAATGTGTAAGCCTTAATAAGTACAATTTTCTGCCAGGGTAATTCCATGATAGAGAGTAAAAAATATGTTTTTTTTAAAGTGGGTATATCAATACTATTTGCTGTCTTATCATTTGTTTATAGTTCAAAGTAGGGTATTATAAACTTTTTCCTCGTATTTGTCATTGTGTTGTTAGCATATTAACGTCATATTTATTACCCTTAGAAATTGTATTAATATTAATTGAAAAACGGACCAAAAGATCATTAATTATTTCAAGTGTTAATAAAGGTTTCGGTAAGTACTACAATACTATTTCTAATACTGTTATTACTGTATGTAAAACCACAATCGGATACAAATTTTATAAAATTTTGCCAAAGTTATAGCTGCTGGAAAATATATTGTCGATAATTGAAACGAAAGTTACCATTATGTATTCATTTTCAAATATATTACGAGGGCTGCTACTTATGTAACCGGAATAGAAAAAATAAACAAACGTACATGGCTAAATATGGTTTTATTGTTTTTCGAAGTATTCTCCGTGATAATCGATGCACTTTTGCATACGTTGAAACCAATTTATAAAGCACTTTTTCCACTCTGACTGAGGTATCTCCAAAACGTGCTGTCTGAACGCGTCGACGGCATCTTCACGGGTCGAAAATCGTTGACCACGTAATTTATTCTTTACATTTGGAAATAAATAGAAATCATTGGGTGCCAAATCAGGGCTGTAAGGTGGATGACCCGTTAATTCTATATTTTGACCTTCCAAAAATCGAGTCGTTTCACGTGATGTATGACAGCTGGCGTTATCATGGTGCAGAATGATTCTCCGTCGCTGGTTGTTTTTCCGTATTTTTTCAAATACTTCCGGCAAACAAATGGTCGTGTACCACTCCGAATTAACCGTTTTACGATTCTCTAGGGGCACTGTAGCCACATGGCCATTAATACCAAAAAAGCAGGCCACCATTTGCTTCAAGGTGCTTTTTGCACGAGTTACTTTCGTAGGGTTCGGCTCATTTTGAAACACCCACACCGTTGATTGTTGTTTAGTTTCGGGATCATACGCATAGATCCAGGATTCGTCACCTGTGTAGATATTATAAACAGCTTTTGAGTCACCACGGTTATATTTTTTCAACATTTCCTTGCACCATTCGACGCGAGCCTCTTTTTGATCCTTAGTTAAGTTGTGCGGGATCCAACGCGAACAAATTTTTTTCACAGCTAAGTGTTCATGTAATATCTTATTAATGCTCGTCATACATATGCCTATAGTCGCCTCTATCTCGCGATACGTAACATGACGGTCATGCATTATAAGTTTTCGCACAGCTTCAATATTTTGTGGTACAACGACCGATTTCGGGCGACCATCCTTAACTTCGTCCCTGAGCATACTACGTCCACGATTGAACTCACTAAACCAGTGATACACAGTAGTTTTGGATGGAGCTTCATCACCAAAAGTCGAAGTTAGTTGATCTATGCACTGTTGTTGCGTTAAACCACGCCGAAAATCGTAATAAATCATAGCACGAATATTTTCACGAGTGAGTTCCATTCTTGCAGCGAGATTAAAATTTAAACCCGCCAAAAACAAAAGACTAGCGTACATAAGAAAAAAAATATATAGCGGCCAGTATTAAAAAAAGTTCAAATTTTACCATGGAGGTCAGATATAGCGTTTAAAAATGTTGGAATCCTGGATTCCGGTTACCTAAGTAGCAGCCCTCGTATATTATATCAAAGTTAGCTGGATAATTCTTCTGCATATCTTAAATATTATTAGGGCGAGTGATATTGCTTTATTAATTTGTTTCTTAGAAGAACCGTTTTTTTAAAATCCGCTTTCAAAGTTTGTAACGAAAGTTACCGGTAACTTATGTTACATGAAAGTAACAACAGTTACCTTTATAAAGATGTTTTTTTTAGTTGCAATGCCACTCAGTGCTGCTGAAAAGATGAGAAGAAGAAGAGAGAAGTTAAAGGAGAACGGGAAATATGAGGAATATAAAGAAAAAACGAAACAGAAAAAGACTGCGATTGTATACATCGACCGAATACTAGACGATTTACCAGCAAACATCAAGGAAGTACAGTTGTGGTCGGACGGCCCGGCTTCCCAGTTTAAAAACAAATACGTCGTCGAATGTATTAAACAGCTGGAAAAAAAGCATAACCTTCACCTGATATGGAACTACTTTGCTACGTCGCATGGAAAAGGCCCGGTTGATGGAATTGGAGGAGCTTTGAAAAGGTTGGTACGTGGAAAAGTTATAAAAAGAAAAGCTATTGTGTTAAATGCCGAGCAGTTTGCTTCAGCAGCGAAAGACTCGAAGGTGAAAGTGGTTGTAGTTCCAACGGAGGAAATTGACGAAAGAGCACGACTTCTTCAATTGGAAGAATGCTTTTTAAAGGCTCCAGCTGTTCCTGGAGTGTCAAAGTGTCACGTCATATTCTGGAGAAACAATCAACTTCAAAAGAGTCTAATATCCAAAGACTTGAAAGAATGACGCGATGAAAATATCAAGGCTGAGGAGTAAACGGCAAATCATCCCATTTTTGTTAATATTTTTTTATGTTTAAGTAAGCAACGATGCATATTCAAGTAAGTGTTCGGAAGTAACGAAAGTTACTATTTTCGCGTAACGCAAGTTACCAAAGTTATGTATTTTTTTAATTTTTGTCTGTAAAGTTTACTAATATATCTTGTAACATTAAAAAACTTAGATTCCTGACCTAATCGTTTCCATCGATACAAAACAAAATCGATCGTAAATATCAGAGAAATATTCACTTACAATGAAGTCACAAAACTTCGTGTCCTTTTCATGTAACGCAAGTTACCAGTACATTATAGTGTGCTGGGGTGAGACTATTGTTGGGTTTCGGCTGATATAAAATTAAATAGAAAGGGCTTCCAATGTTGTATTTATACGTACAAAAAAGAAAAAGGATTTATTATGAATATACACATAAACCATTTATGCATTGCAACGAAAAGTTCAAAATGTAACGTAAGTTATCATGGAATTACCCGCTACAATTAATTTGAATTTCAATATATATCCAGCAAAAGTTAAGGTTAGGTTAGTTTTAAATATGCGTGATAGCTACACCACGTGTTTTCTGGAATTTGAACTATAAACGGAACACCTCTCCCAAGCTCACAGATGCTACCAAATACCACTGTGGTTAAGATAGTATCCCTAGCATACCTCTAGATATTGGGCCTCTCTGCTAAGAACACAAGCAGAGATACTCGACGGCTTGCGAGTCTCGACCGTGAAGAGCCCTTGCCCTGGCTGTCAACGAGCCTCCATGTCGTCCAGAATGCCTTCCTAAGACCAATGGTCCCATTTACATCATAATAGCCAACAGACTCGACCTTCTAGGAAGGATGGTAAAGTTGCATATGCAACGGAAGTTTAGGAGCTTATAAGACTTTACGAGAGGGTAGTGTTGATTGTGTAAGGCACTTGTCTCATTTACAGCGAGACGTAGCTTTAGATGATTGGTAACGTGTAGTAATATAATGCATACTGGCGTGCACATAAAGCTTGCAGTTTACAAGATTGTGATTATACGAGGTTAAAAAGACGTTAGGTAACGAACGAGGTTAATGTTAACGAATATGTTTTGTATGTTACAGTGACGAACGAAATTATCAACTAAGACCAAAAAAAATTACTTGGTTGGCTGTTTTTTAATTAATAGTGTTTACTCCTGATTTTAGACAATCACCATGGACTTATTAAGAGAAACAAGTCCATGTATACACGTGAGAACAATTGTTCGGTTAAAGAGTATTTACTCTTGTAGACTGAACAGAAGCACATGGGGTTAGCAACACGCGCTTCTGACAAATCCTTGATGGCTTTAAAAACAAATCTTGAGTGTACGAATTAATGACACATGCAACCGTCGTTGTATCTTATCTTATGCAAGACTTGGGACGTAATGTATGTTTTTTCAAATAATCATAAAACTGTATGCTCAAACTAATTTAGCTATGGAGAGCAAAGACCGATGTAACTATTACGTTAGGTTGGTGGCTGGCGTGTAGAATTCAGTGGTATAATCCAATAGTTAATTATCTCCTAAAATCGAATTTGCGTTGCTGTCATTTCGGCAGGTAAAAGTTTACTTTTAAACTAACCGTATATACCTACCTAATGCTAGTTTCTATAACCAAACATACCTATTTGACGTCTAAACCATGCCACAGCTTGATCTAGCTGTAGAAAAGAGGATGCGGATAGGTACCAAAATATAAAAATATAAAAACGGTTTTCAACAATAAGTAGCGCATGTTGTTAGAGTTTAAGATCTCCTAGTAGGTCTAGGGCATCCTGTATCAAGTTTTCGAACTAATATACCTCTATGATAGTTTCATATAGAGGTAGAGAACAACAAAGCCTTACTGTTTTAATACATTTACTGTGATAATGATAATGCAGTACAAGAATTACGGTTATTTGCCTCGTGTGTGGTCTTCTAAGGAAATTGCTACACTCGCTATTGAGCTTTTTCATTGGGTTATTTATTGGCATTAGAGGAAGAGTATGATTCAGATAATGTTTACGATGATCATTAAAAAAAAAACGGATTAATGCTTGCCTTACATTTCATGTTTTTTTTTAAATTAATTATATTCATTGTGACAAATTTGACAGGTAGTTTTATCCAATCGATTTCAAAACTACCATGGACTCTAATTCTTACCAACTCTGCTACATTCCTTACCATCTTACTGTTCAACAATGTAGAAAATTATACCTATAATGGTTAGTATTTTGCGTTTCAACGTCAAAATAAAGCCTCAAGTCCGCGCCACTGACTTCGCAAATAGTCTAACACATTATAAACCAGTGGGCCTTTTATCTTTATAATTTATGTTTTGCTTTAAAGCCCTTTATTTAGATAGTATAAAAGTAGAAAAATAATTTGAGTAATGACAGGTAGGAACAAATCTGACTGAGTGAGTTTGATATACCGTAAAATATTTATTTAATTGTGGATACAGCAAACATTATTTTAAAAAACCGGACAAGAACATTTCGGACCATACTCGTGCTGCTACAACTACGAAATTAGCGAAATTTGACACTTTCCGTGTTTAATATTTTGTAAACGGTTCCCCATATTATGCATTTTTTTAAGAGCTATCCAATGATACCTCACTCTTATGATACCGTAGAATAGACCGTACCCTAAACACAATATCTTTCAAGATTTAATTTTACAACTTTTTTAAATGTATTATCATGCCAAATTACGCCATTGTCATACTCATACTTTTCAATTGCGAACTTACAAGGGTTCCTTGTTGAACCTTAAAAACCAAGAGATGCCACCCGTAGTAACCAATCCAAAAATGTTTGAAAGTCGAACGGTTAATTTAAATGAAACTTAGAAGAATTTAAAGAATTCTCGTAACCAGTTGATTATGTCCGCTAGATTACTCAATGTATCCGGGCTAATACCAATCAGATCTTATCGATATTATCGATGTCTAATGACAGTAATACTATAAACTAGTAGGTAACCCATTGAAATGACCGGTCGATCGTGACTTAACGATTTGCTTTCTATATGAAAGTTATTACGGACATGTTTATTTGAATACGTAGGCTTGCAACACAGTTGCTATTATAGATTGATACAAGCCTTCTATCTACAGACTATAGCTTAATAATAGTTATGATTCGTAGTGCAATAAACTTTGGTGCGTGAGTCACGAACTGCTATACTGTTTCTTTCATGACACTACGTTAGTTAGTGTCATGATCAGGGATAGATGAAATATAGGGGTACATGACAAATAGGTCAACCTGTAGTTGAAACCGTTTTTGCTGACCTTTACATAAAATTTGAATTTGGAAGGGTTGCCTGTCTTTACAGGGTGGTCATAATAGATTCACAAACGTAATGGAAATAATAGTACCTATCTGTATTTCATAACTTCCGTCCAAGGAACGCCTGGGGCCCTACTTCCAAAATCGAAATTCGACATTGTGTAAGCGCTATCCGATCTGCCACACAAATTAAAAGGTATCCATCTCATTCTTCCTCAGTTTCTCTCTGCTTCACTCGGACGTCCAAAGCATTCCGAAGTTGCGACTAAGGGCTGATTTTTCAATCTCCAGATAACAATATCTGTCAGGTAAATTGTAGCTTTGTCCTTATCTTTCTTATGACAAAGAAAAGGACAGAGCTACAATTTACCTGACAAATAGTGTTGTCTGGAGATTGAAAAATCAGCCCTAAGTGTTTCAAAGTAACCATCCATTATCAATTCGAATAAAACCGTATATTAACGAAGGTATTGATTGCCCCTAATATGGCTTCAAAATAGACTGACCCTTAAAATGTGTTAACAATAGCTGTACGCTGACCTTAAAAAATGATTGATTTATCTCCAATTCCTCAATCTTATTTTAAACCGTAACGATCTTTTCAATACAAAGCATACATTATCGTCGAGAGAAAGGCTTCCGGCGTTTGGGAACGGGTTTCGGTCGGGCGTCTCCCTCCCGCGCCGCGAAAAGAGACAAGGTGCGTCCGCGCAGTGTACTCTTGTTGGCTGGCAAGGCCGCCGCATGCTATGGCAACTTAGTACATTTGATATGGTTCGCTTTTCATTCTTCTCTGACATAATTAATATGGCGCGTGGATTAAACAATAATAGACTCTTGGTCAACGGTGTAAGCGCTTCAACGACCGCCTTATGATTGAGCGCCATCTTCGAGACATGACGAGTTTTTTTTCGTAAGCGATACGAAAAAAAACCAATGTCAGTGTTGCTGATGGATTAAAAAAAATGCACTTTAGGAACCAAACAAAAATGTAACATAATACAAAAAAGGATATTTATTAACTTTTGTTATTTTGAAATATATATTATGGTTTATAAAAATGCAAAAATATATAATTTATGACAATTTGTATTGAATCAATATGGCAACACAATAAGTAACTGTCTTGACATTTTTTGACATTGTTCAAATTTTTGTTTCTATGTCAGTGAAAAATTCATTTCCGAATTTTTCATAGAATTTTTCACGTTGCATGATGTGTTATGGTGTGCTTCGTACCTGGCTGCAATAATTGGACCGTAGAAGGTATTTCACATGAATGGGTCACGCACAGATTCCATTATGTTCTATTGATTAAATTGGAAAATGTGTCTGTCTCTCAGCCTTTCAGGCTTCACTGAACTGATAAAATCCCTACAAAATAATACCCATTTACTTTTCATTTCCGATTTTTACAAGCATTTATTTAACTTGCAATGTATGTAGGTATGTGCGGGTCAAATCTTGCAAATTAAATTTGACCCACTTCCCGCTAACGGAATGGGCTAAAATTTGGACCACATAGGTATGTAAACTCTATGAGAACGCAATATTATCGTAGCTAAGAGGTGATCTGATGATGGAGTTGGAAGGTGGCGACAGAATCTCCGCTATTCTTAACGTAGACCCACCATATTGGAACTCAATAGTTTGGTCTCGAAAACAGGAGACTTTTACTTTAATTCCTAATCCCCTAGCTGGGGCAACCACAGAGCGTTGCCATTGGGCTCTAACTCGCACTGCGTGCTTCACCTCTAGCGATATAGACGATAGCGAACAGCGATACACGTGTTCTACAATGACGTATACAATTTAAATTAAATAAGATTTAATATAGTTGAGATACCTTATTTTATTACAGAATATTAAATATTTAATAATTTCAGGGGGAATACCGATTCCCTGATGCGTTATTAAAGCAAGTAATTATAACCCCAGTGTACAAGAGCGGGAACCGAGACGATGATGTCTCGAACTATCGCGCTGGAGTTTTAAACAGGTGTAGTATTTAGTACTAAAAACTAAAGTAAGTATACCTTATCATTAGTAATTATTTATTTAGATAGAACAAACTTGAGTCACCGAAAATAAAATGCTTCAAACATTAGAAAGCTATTATACGAAAGCTCTTAAGTTATGTATGATATGTGATATTATATTATTTATTTCAAAAACTTGAGATATTTAGGTAAGTGCATTTGAAGTGAAATACAAACAAACAACACCGTGTTCCTTTTTTAAAAGACTTCAAAAAAGGAGGTTCCCAAAATTCATCTGTGTTTCTTTTTTTATGTTTGTTACCTCAGAACTTTCGACTGGGTGAACCGATTTTGATGATTCTTTTTTTATTTGAAAGCTAGTGCTTTCTGTTTGGTCCCATTTTTATCAAAATTAAGATCTTAGATTAAGATGATGGAATCTATGAGGAATCAACGGAACTCTATAAAATGTATAGGCACACCTTTAGTGATTTTGGTATTGTTCATAGTAACTCTTGTATTTGCTCTTGGAAAGCACTATTTGGTAAAGTGGAACTGATAATGAAGACCACAGATGGCCACCGGAACTCCTAAACGGTATATATTTCAAGCGTGCTGACAAGATATTTCGATTAAGATAGTTGAGCGACTATGATGAAGCATACTTAGGTTTAAATATATGACTGACTTTCCCGCGACGTTGCTTGCGGCGAGATTTAAATGTTCTATAGTTTCTTATTAATTGAGAAGTGGGACTACATAACAGCATAATTATGATGACTTAAAAGTATAAAATAAAATTATAGTTTAAAAAACAAAACACCGACTGCAAAAGCAAAAAATAACTTCTTTTAAAATGGTAGCTTAGGTCAGTCCAACTGAAGTCGGCGTCCTACAATATTTTTAACCAAAAGCAGACTTCAGTTGGACTGACCTATTACCTAACATTTAAAAGATGTTATTTATTTCCCCGTGTGGTAACCGGATTAGAATAGTGCCACTCCGTACCTTTCCGTGGATGTCGTAAAAGCCGACTAAGGTAATAAAGGCATGTAGTACTGTTAGGCGATGGGCTTGCAACCTGTCACTAATACACTGGTAAACATCTTCGCCTAAGTTTGCAAAATGTGGTTACAGAATTATCAAAAAGTTTTTATAGTCGTTGCAAATTCTGTAGCTCTGCCTACCCCACTCTGGGAATAAAGGCGTGAGTTTATGTATGTATGTATGTATGTAGTTATTGCTTTTTGAAGGCGGCTTTGTGTTATTTTTACTTTGTTTTAAAACTACTTAATAACAACCCTTTTTATTTCACCATGTCCGTCTGTCCGTCGTCCGTCTGTCGACGGTTTTACTCAGGAGACTATTGACACAGAATAAGTAGTAGTACAAGTACTATTAGTACTACAAAGCTAAAGAGTTTTAATGTAGCACCAGCTGTTGCCCGCGACTCCCCCCCCATTTGACTCCGGACGGTGAGGTGAAGAAGTAACATGATCAATATCCCATTTTTGACACCGAGTTGTTTTTGACGACTTGAACTTTAACCTTTTTTATTTTCGAATTTATAACATTCGCCCGAAAACAATTTAAAAAACACTGAATTTTATTTTAGCTCTCGCAATGGCATAATTTTGTCTTGACGGCACCGATGATGGTGCGGAACGAGAGCGTTGTTGTAGTGGATGCTGCACAATTGGCTGCGGGTATTCAATGCAAGAGCCGTAAATTTTGCTTCACGATGACTTAAAACACAGGTAAAGTTAAACGGTGATTACACTGAGTCGTTCCCGTAATGCGGTCGCCGAAGTTGTTTCAAACTACTGCGGCGAATGAACGTCGTCTTTACATTACTTTAGGTCTGTCCCCCTACTTCGATCACGTAGCTAGGCGGTTGCAGCTGTCGATCGCTGAATTCAGCCGACTGCCGTGTTCTGTTACACCGTTGCAGTCGCCGTATGTAACATGGGGCGGACGACTCAATGTAGTTGCAACAAAAATAAACATTTTACTTCTCATGCGCAGGGAAGTTACATATAGGCGGCATAAAGTTAGGTAGGTATATGTTTCCTCTAGGGACATAAGTCCTTTAGCTTTTGGATTTTCTTGGACAGCCACATACTTAGAGCCAAATACGATATGTATGTCTGTGTGTATGTGTATGTATGTATGTACCTATGACGTAAACAAAACGTATGATACGCAAACAATCCACTAAGTTCTTGTTCGAAAGTTATAAAATTAACCCCAACGGCTGACTTGGTTGAAGCACCCCTATCATCATGTTTAGGTTTACGTAACAAAATGGTAAGAAAAGTATCTTTGCCGTTGGAGACGTTTGATTTTTGCTATGTAGGTAATTTTCGCCCCTTGGAACTGAGACAAGAGGTACTTTATTATAATAAATTTTTATTATTTTTAGGTTACAAGAGATTCTTGGAGGCGGTTTTGTGTCCAGAGCAAAGAAATATGTCCCAGTTTTAACTAGAACACCTACTTATCTGCACAAAGATTCTGTCTCGTATTATCTGTGAGATTATAGAAACCAAATAATACTTAAGCTAGAAAAAAAACAAAAGATTGTCATAATAACCTGCAGTGAAGACCAGCTGAACTCCCATTATGTAAAAAAGAAAAACAGTGACTGACGCCTCTCCGCCTCTCTGAAGATGAAGATGAAGCGAAATACCCGACTCAAAGAACAATTGGCTGATCATCATCTAAATCATTATTTCTAAGAACTGTCTTTGAGGCTATTGAAACCAATCAATTTATTTCTGTTAAATTAAGTGAAATGAAATTTATTTATTTGCGTTAGACATAGTTACTATACTTACATATTATGATGATCTTAACACTAAATATTAGAACCATACATCTAGACGTAGATAAGTCATGCAAATATTTAATATGAAAGTGTTAATTATACTGATATCACTAAACTAGAGTTGAGTGTAGTTTAGTTATGATCTAATAGGCTAGACGTTTTTTCCATCACATGGGACCAACGGCAATAAGACCACTGCAGAAATCAGAAAAAAAAAGTAAAGTCCAACATTCTTACTACGCGTTGAAAACACCCCACCGCATACAAATTGATACTCAATTATGACGTCAAAATTGATTAAATCTACACTAAATTTATGGCAAAATCAAGTTCTTACGTACACAAGATCGTAAAAACTGCTCAATAAAAAAGGCTCAGTCTAAAAATCTCAATTTTCGGATCTTCGAAGTCTTACGTAGGTATTCATAGGTCGCTCCTATAGGTCGTCTTTGTTTTATAATAATTTCCAGTTTTCAATCGATATTAAGTACTAGGGTAAGTGTATAGTAAAGTTCCTGTGTGTATAGGAAAGTTAAAAGCCCCTCACTAGTTTGTAAGTTGCTGTGCCCTATAAAGATCTCATACCTTATAAGTAGTTATAAGTTACCTAACACCTGTATATTATGAATAACAGCTTATGAAAGCAATAAAAAGTTGAAAAATTAAGTTCAACAATGTCATCATCCTAATTAGGTACGCTAATTTGTTTAGAAAACTCGTCATAATTTTAAACAAGTGTATCTAAACATAATAAGCTTAAATGCAATAAATGATTTATTTACATATTCATATGTTTACATGACAATGTAATTAGTTGGATTCCTCGAGCTCTGAAAATAGATAGGTACACTGCGGCCACATCTGTGAGATTTGAAAATATTTGTGTTAATACTTACTAGTTAGTTATTACTAGTTATCTTTCTTTATTTATGTTAAAAAGAGATGCCAGTTGATTTGGCCGCAGTATTAGGAAGACCCATTAAATATATGATCCTCACAGAGTATTAGTTATAAAAGGTTTTAAAACACATTTGGAAAATAAATTGATCTTGAGAGATCCTGTATTGAGTGGACTTTTTCCGGCTAAAATTATTGACTTATCACTGATTTATATGCAAATAAGAAATGATTAGGCGCGGCGGCGCGGCGTAGCCCCACTTACTAATTAAAAGCCCGTCGTTTTTGCGAGTTTATCAGTTCTCAATGTAAAACATTGCCATCACGCCTAATATGTTCTTTTTTGCAGTACTTACTCTAAATCAAACTTAACCCCTTTTTCATACAACATTATGAATCACGGTGTTTAAAGCCCTAATAGTTAATATGTGCCAAGTGTCTTAACTATCATTGGTCTTTAAGTACCTGTTGTGATTTTGTATGAATAAAGGGGTGGAGAATAGCTTACGTATGTGGTTATGTATAAGCACATGCTTACACACACATACGCATAGAATTAGTTTAAATAACATGAACTAGATGGCAGAACAAGCAACCTTTTTTTTTTTTTTACTCGGACAGAAAACAACGCCGAGTTGCCAGTCTATATCCAGTGTACAATAGTAGTCTTTGGGCCGCCGGCCGCATAGCGCAGCGCCGGGAGTCAAGGCCAGCTCTCAAGAAATTGATCTCAGCATTGCGCGTCCGAGGTGTTTTTTTTACCATGGATCGTGAATGTCTTGCTGCTAGGCAATTTTATAAATTTCTTGAATGTTTGCTTTTTACGATAAAGTAGGTAATTACTGATTGTAATAGTGCTATATATATTTTTTCATTATTTTAAGTATATTTTTGTGTTCCCCGTGTGGTTGCCGGGTTAGAATAGTGCCACTCCATGTCTTCCCGTGGATGTCGTAAGAGACGGCTAAGGGAATAAAGGCGTATAGTACTGTTAGGCGATGGGCTTGCAACCTGTCACTAATACACTGGTAAACATCTTAGCCTAAGTGTGCAAAATGTGGTTCCAGAATTATCAAAAAGTTTTTAGAGTTTTTGGTAATTCTGTAGCTCTGCCTACCCCACTCTGGGAATAAAGGCGTGAGTTATGTAGGTATGTATGTATTTTTGTGTGTACGATGCTTGGGAAACCCTCGACTCGCTTCACTTAGTATGTCAATGATAACGGTAAAATCGTGGCCTTTAACTTTATCAACAAAAATGGAGTACAAAAAGATACCACTAATACCTAGCACCCTAAACAGCAGAGAAAACGGTCACGCTGTTCCTAAATTTGTACTGACAGTGACCCGTTCTCATTGCTATTGCTTAAGTATTATAATATATCCAATCCAGCCTGATTTATCCACTTTTAAACCATCTCTCCAATTCTCCTTAGCGTTCCAACGCATACAAATCGTTTTCTATCTATATATGGTTTTATCTCTTGTGTTTATTGTGGGATACGTCGTTAAAGGTCGTTACGGCGTATACCGGACCGAGATACCCGGCGATACTGCGATCCGTCTAATGCCGCTTTAATACCCGCTAAGTGACGTCGTCGACGTCGCCAGTGCCGTATGCTGACAATTCCGTGCAATATGGGCCTAAGTGGCGGATAATTGATCTCTATATTCTGATTTTACGGGCTGTGATGAGATTAAATAGCTTCAAACTGTTTCTGAAATAATTTCTCAGCTTATGTTTGTGTTCATCGCAGGTATACCTATGTTTATATTATACTAGCGACCCGCCCTCGCTTTGCTTCGGTTTATGTGAGTTTTTTCTAACACCCGTGTATAAAGCAGAGTTTATTATGCATAAAAACCTTACTCTTGAATCACTCTATCTATTAAAACAAACCGCATCAAAATCCGTTGCGTAGTTTTAAAACTAAGCATACATAAGACAGACAGTGGGAAGCGATTTTGTTTTATGCCGTACTATCGACCCGCCCTCGCTTCGCTTCAGCTTATGTGAGCTTTCTGTTACACCCGTACATAAACCAGAATTAATTATCAACAAAAACCTTCCTCTTGAATCATTCTATCTATTAAAAAAAACCGCATCAAAATCCGTTGCATAGTTTTAAAGATCTAAGCATACATTACATAGGGACAGACAGCGGGAAGCGACTTTGTTTTATACTATGTAGTGATGTAGTGAAATAGAGTTATTATTGAACACGACTGTAAGTTTCATGGAGCGAATCACACACCCATGCCGGCAGAACAGACATCTCTTTTTAAAACGTACTGAAAATTTCTATGTTATGTTATAAAATATCACCATTATTTCGCTAAATTTGTAAAATAATTGTTACAAAAAACCTTTATTAATCTTTGTTACTTACGATTCATAGCTAAAGAATGTAGCTAAGACTCACAAAAGTCAGGCGAGGCGGTACCAGCTGAATACAATGGCGTTACTTATGAATAGCATGTATTGTTTTCTGCAAGCATGTAGAAACCGCAGTGGTATTTGTGTTTGCCAAAATTGGAAAAAATGCCGTGACCTTGATAGTATAACTAGCTCATTGAATACAAAACGGACACATTCCAAAATAATTTGCTCTTCCATTAAAAATCGTATTCCAACAGCTTCTAATTTTAAAATGCAACACTGACTCATTTTGGATTGTGTTCGTTTTGTATTCAATGAACGAACTGTGCGTTCAATGTGGTTGGTAGTTGAACTGTTTTACTATGCAGTCAAAAGCCATGAGTTTCATTCCCGCCCAGTGTCTCATCATTGTACATGTAAACAGCACTAAATGAGTAGGTTCACGCACGGCACGCTCCCAAGGTCAACAAGGGGTGTGACGCTACTGTCTATTTCGATTCAAGTAACTGCTACCTATAGTCTATAAACACTACGTTTCCGATTTTCCGGTGCGGCGACCGGTGTAGTGATTTTCTAAACAACGACGGTCGGACGGACGGACGAGTGAATGTCCAAGCGGCGAGTTTAAGTAGTCCCGTCAGTGCGAACTAAACCTATTTTGGCCCGTGCATTTTCAATTTAGCATCATGGTTTCTGCCAATGGATCGAACGTATAAGGCTGCTTAGTTGAAAATGCACGCGCTAAAATGTGTTTTGTTCCCTCTGACGGGACTACCGAAACTCGCCGCTGTGATTTCGCTCGTTCGTCCGCCCGTCCGTTGTTTTTGTGAGAATAACACCCCAGCAGAAATTGACAACAAACAAATGCATACCTACCTATAATTGTATAAAGCAAGCGCTAGGCAATGAGCGAATTATATGCAGCTTTCGTCTTCCGCCACCACAATCACCGTCCCGTAATGTCGTGTCCAAGCCATTAAAGTCTACATCTAACCATCTAAGCCTATTAAAACAGCAACCTATTTTTTTGCCAACAACTATAAATCAATCACACTTTTTCTCTGCCAATAAACGCAAAAACACGTATTTTGCGTTGATTTGTTTGGTTTTGCCAGACAGAGCGTCATGGCTAGGCAGGTTTCCTTTAAAGGACCTTCGGCTACGCTGATTGCATAGAATGCTGAGTCTTCGTTCACACGGTACCCCCTACGGAGTCGCAACAGGTTCTTGTGTAACCAGATGATTCATTACGTTTGCGACTAAGTCTTAATGTAAGAGTTTGGGGTGGATTTCTGTTATGGATTTTTCTTTGCTAACACTATGTTACTTAGAATGACACTTGAAAAAAAACACACTATAGCAATTTCAGTACAAATTATAACCTCAAAATTATGAATAGGTTATAATTTGAACTGCAATGACAGGTGTCAGGATTGACTACTTATTTTCCTTTTACTATAGCTAGGAAGAAAGAGAAAGAAAGAAAGAAAAAGTGTTGGTCTAGAGTTCTATACACTGTTAGTACGGTATATGTTGTTTTACAGTGGATTTTAAATTTACTCGTAGCTACGTCCTTGGGGCCTAATATGGCTGTGTTTATCGCGTGATAAATTTTGGATAAGGCATCCGTCACCTTCTGACGGGTAAATAAGTACACGTGTCAAAAAGTGACGGATGCTTTATCCACAGTTGACACGCGATATAGACGCAGCCTTACTAGGCCCGCAGGTAAAAACTACTAGATTATTCTTGTTTTTTAATTGGATCA
Source organism: Acleris laterana (assembly GCA_963966035.1). Classification (NCBI taxonomy): domain Eukaryota; kingdom Metazoa; phylum Arthropoda; class Insecta; order Lepidoptera; family Tortricidae; genus Acleris; species Acleris laterana. The sequence continues at coordinate 5,414,290 of OZ014452.1, forward strand.
CAAAACTGAACGTTACACAAGCATACTTATAGATCGGTATTATGTACTATCAGCCCAATGGAACCCTGACCCACCATAGAACGGTGTCACAGTGACATTATAAAACAATTTGTTTGACACTTCTTATTACTTGAATCATAACGTCTCTGTGACACAGTTCTATGGTGGGTCAAGGTTCCAATGGTCTGATAGTAAATTGAGTGCAATATAGCGCTCGCTCTACTCCATGTGCACACAGGTTTACGAGTAAGTAAGTTGTTTGTATTGTCCTCAGCAGAGACAGACGTTTAAAAAGCTCTTTATTTTTATTCGGTATTTCTACGTTCGCAAAACACATTTTATTTGCTAACACCCGTCTCGTTGCTATTTCAAGTATTTTATCTGTAACACAAAATTCTACAAACGTTTTATTTAATCTACAACAATGAATGGCATCTGAAGTATGTCGTTTTTGATCATTTGTCAGAGAAGAAATGAGATAAAGATCGCCGTTGATCGCTTTTTAATATCCTGAATTGTGATTAATATGTAGATTTGCATCCCTTTGCCTCTAATTATAGCTTCGAAATCACCTTGAACATTCCTTTTTATTGCTGGTATTTTTGTCTGTCTGCAAGTTTGATTGGTGTTCAGCAAGCTAAGTTTGGGAATGACAAAGTACCTGCCTACCGCCGCCTAATTTTCACAGGCAGTTGTAAATATCAAGTTACAATTGCAAACGAATACGCCGACAAAATGTTCCTCAAAAATATAACACCCACGTTGCGCTGTTGTATGTACGTAACAACACTAACCACTATTCTTTGTCAAACTAAACTCAACATGAACGCAATCATGAGTGAAAGCAACTTAAAGCTTTTACATAATTGTATTCGTGCAACAGTTCTTATGAAGGCACGCAGGGCTCCCGGCCCCTACTACCCTAAATATAGCTTGCGTGTTCCACTGCCCACTTGAAAGAAAGCCTTTCTCTTATCAAAAAGGGCATCTCTGCGAAAAGTAAAAGCACACGCGGCAGAACGTCATGTGAATAATTTACGCGGCACTCGCTTCACTCGGGATTTTCATTACTCTAATAGCTTTGTGGAAAACATTTACATGACTTACACCTTATTTCTACTGAATACGTTGTTAAGTTTACGTTCACAGCTGGTAATTAAATTAGCGGGCGTGCTTTTAGTGTAATTTAGACCGTTTTTGTCACGCGAAAATTCTGAGAATGTGTGAAATGTTAATGCTTGGGACACACTAGAACAGTTCTCAATAAATGTCAGCCTCCAGACGTCACTGACGTCAGCGTCTGCTCAGAAAGATATACTGGCCAATTACTGGTGGCGAAATTAGTAACGACTCCGTTCGTCGAACCGGGACCAGAAAAAAAAACAATGCTAAATCTGGTGACCTCGATTCAGTTTAGAGTGTGGCTATATACAGGAAAGAAAACAGCTCAATTCCTAGTTGCTACTTCGTATTTTTCAGCGACCGAAACGGAATAGTCTATATGTGTATGTTTTTTGAGTAAGTATGTATATATCAGGTGGTGTGTGTCTGCATAGCCTTGTCCGAACAACATTTCAATCAGATGCTTTCCGTCTTTTATTTCGGCGATGAAATCCACTTGATAAGAAATATGCTGTGAAAATAGCTCGCGTATAGATATAGTTAATAGATAGAATGCACAAATATCAATCGATTTTGTTAATTGTAAACTTGCTTAATCAGGATGGTTAAGTTGGTGTTAAGGAAATCAATTGGGCTGTCCAAGAGTTTTTAGCTCTCTGAAGCTCTGAAGAGATTGTAATTAAAAACTTGGTTATTCTGCTTAAACTGTTTAAATATTTACTATACAGTAGCTATAGGTAAGATGCATTCGGTCATCGTTCTCGTTATCGTGAATGTATAGGATTGACGTACTCTGTCAGGTGGTTTGCGTCGAACCCACATCAATTCCATACATTTTGAAAGTTTTCGAAAATCATTCACTTTAGCGTCTTGTCTAGTTTATTTGTCTAGTGTCTATCGTGTATTAGGTATCGATGTTTGGCACACACGTAAAGAAACCAAGCTGACTAGGTACAACTTTGGCAATCAGCGGATAACAACATTTCGAAGATACAATTGTCAAGTTTTGCTCTGTTTACGTAGTTGTTGAGTCAACTCGACTAAACTATTGTATTAAAGGGATCGAGTGGACAATGAACTAACTTCTGAAGCCAAGAACTTCAATTCGTGTCTATTTTATATAGGACTCGACCAACCTGAGCTCTGAACGTTACGTTTTATACGAGTAGTTTTAGCAAGGGTTTTAATCTTACCTAGTTGCCTCAGTTTGTTTTTGCGCTATTCTCTCATTATTTGGAAAGTTGACGCTATTTAATTTTTGTCGAGACTGTTTAATATTATTAACCTACCTTATGAGCATTTGGGTAAAAAAAATTGTTTTCATTGTCCGTGTAAGCATATTGTATGTGACGTTCTTTCCGTTCGTTTTATTGATATAAAAGCTAAAATCTTAATAGAGATCGTGTGATTAAGTTGTGTTCAAATGCGAGCCACATTCGCGCACTGAGAGTTGTATACCATCTTACAACATACCTAAACCAGCAAAATGGATGGGTGTTTTTTATTTTTCATAGTTATTGCAACTTTGCGATTGATTCGCATTTATTTTTATTTTCATCCTATAAACTATTTGTTAAACTTAATTAGGCAACTAAATGAACCGCCGTGTTAGAAAGACAGCATGGACAATAAATGCAATATTTGTATTTTGTTTGTATGTCGTGTGCGGTTCAGGGACAATCAGAAGGACGGACGAGCACTGGAATTATTTAAAATATTTATGTTTATGGTAGATGCCATCGCCCTAACTAGGGTGTACAATCCCAGGAAGAAAACAGGGTGGTGATTCTCTCAACAACGACGGTCGGACGGACGGACGAGTGAATGTGCCGTCAGTGCGAACAAAACATATATTAGCGCGTGCATTTTCATGGATTGATCGTTTAAGGCTGCTTAATTGAAAATGCACTCGCTAAAATGTGTTTTGTTCGCTCCGTTGTGACTACCTAAACTCGCCGCTGCGATTTCAATCGTTCGTCCGCGCGTCCGTTGTTTTTGAGAGTATAACACCCCGGTTTTAACTTTCCCTCATACATTATTATAATTAAACTGTAAACCGTTATGTCACAACAGAGCACGAGCAATTTCTTAATTCCGCATCTGGCCCATGTAATAACGATATATTCATTTCTCTGCTGCGAAGTCGTATGTAAAATTTATATCGTGATGCGGCCGGAATCCGTGTGATTTGTGGGCTTGTTTCTTCCAGCCGCTTTATTCATTTGTTGGTACAAAGTGAAATTTGTTACGGCTGATGTGTGCCGGCTTGAAAAATGGTAAGCGTTCTCTTGGCGACGTTTGCGTGTGTTTTACGGTTTTCGTGTGATTTTTTCGAGATGAATGGTGTCTTTGTGTGGTTTTTGGGTTAGGTGTTAAACGAACTGGCGAAGGTTGGTTTATTTGATAGTTGGGTTAAAAAAATACTCAAATACGGCATAGTCGTAGTTGGCACAAAGATTAAGCATTGCCATTGAACGTGGCAATGCTTGCAGTATTTTAGGAACACTGCCCTCTGGTAGCGGTTTGTTAGATTAGTGTAGTTTTATTAAGTTTGTAAGTTCTTTTGTTTGTTTTTGTTTGTATGAAATAATTTTTTAGAGGCCCATTTAAAATATGAATCCATGACATTCGAAATAAAAATAAATAATTATTATTATTATTTGGGACCCATTGTAGGAACTCACAACACAACTAACAAAATACCTACAAATTTTGACAGCATGATTCGGTCCCATTTGAGATACACATTCTGAGGGAAAAAAAAAAAAAAGTGGCCGCAAATCATTGTGGACGAACATGCAATTATCTTCTTGTTTGGCTAAGAAAATTTGTTATAAAGAGGAGAAAGGTTTTTTTTTGTTAGCACGTTTTGGTGATTTTTTCGAGTCTATTACAGACTTCACTTGGTAGTAGGTATTTAGAGATGCTACGAGACTATTTGATGATTAATAGCTAAGTGTGGTTCCGCCATAAAATGTGATCAATGATTGACATTTCATCAAATCTGTCTAGCTCAAGTTTATTGTTTCCCTCATTTATTTAATATCGTACCTATTCATTGTCACCAATATTTACTAACATAAAAAAATCTAAGGTACTTATGATTTGACATACCAATAACATTCGACAACAGTAACTAACCTATCGAACCGCGCGCCTCGCAGATTGCCTCCCAGCCCGGGGCCTCGCGGGAGCGGTGCGTGCAATCGAAACGCTTTCGCCAACTGATCAGATTATCGCTTTGTGTCGCGATACCTTCGACGGGGCACCGGGTTCGTTATTCCCATTATATTATGAGCATCTTTGTTTTTGCTGGGAAAGAGGATAAATTGACGTATTTGGCACGAGTGCGCGTTAAATAATAAAAGTAACTTGTTTTGTGTGACGACGAGCGATGCGAGGAAGAATTGTAGGTGATCTTACGATGCGAATGGGACGCTATAGCCTTTCGCAATAGCGGATGTTTAGATTATATCTTTTTGTAAATTACTTAGATAAATATTAGAACATACCTATACCTACTAGTTATCAATAACCCAATAATATACAATTGACCTTTTATCAAACTTTCACAGTTATCATATTAGTAGGATTTGCATCAGGCTAAATAACGCAACGTTGACAAGTCACGACAAATCGCGCGTTACGACAGCAAATTGTGGCGTGATACGTTGTAGATATAAATACTTGATAAAGGGGCCAAGATAATATGCGGCATAACGCTAACGTTAACGATTAAAGAGGCCGAGACGTCAATCCTATATATATGGTCAGTTTTCGAAATTCGCTTACGTAGCATTCACAATAATAGTTATCGATAATTTTCATGACATACCCTGCGTTCTTGTTTGATGTTTTTCTAGACGGTTTAATGTCTCAGCCGATCGATGTCGAATTTGGTTTATAAATAGTACAAAGCCTAAAAAAGGACATGGGATCCATTTTATCCCGGAATATCCAGAGTAGTGAATAATAATACGGACGGACAGAGTCGCGGTTAAAAGCTAGGAGAAACAGTAGGTATGTTCAAACAAAGGTAGGGTGTAGGTTTGTTCTTACAAAGTAGGTACGGCAATGCCATAACTCTTTCTTCTTTTTTCCACATTTCTCCTTTTTAAACACCGAGTTGTCTCTAATAAACTACTAATATGGTGTAAATAGTTTGAAAATTGTCGTCGTTCAAGGCATCTAACCGTGTACAATAAACGTTTACTACTACCATTAAACGTTTCATAATTATTCAACCTTGTATTATATTGTAAATTCTCTAATTGTACTCGGAACAGCCCGTACCTATTCGCGTGAATTCAGGTGAAATTGTTGTATTTACGTTATATTCCAGCCGAAGCAACGATTCCCCTTCTGTATCTCGAATGTTTATTCGAAAAGTTTCTGATAAAAGCCAATTTGTGTTTGTTTCTTTGGTGTTATCGAAAATTAAGTTAACGTTTGGCGAGTTGTCTCACCTTGTAATGCTTATCTTAAGGAGTTGTTTATTTGTTACTTATTCGTATCACATACAAGAGTACAACAATTATGTTACTATGTTGTTTTCATATGAGATCATTGAACACATGTGAATTTTGAAATTGTAACGGATTTCTCCAGTGGGTTTATGTATATGTAGTAGGTATATTTCAGGGTTCCTCCTTTAACTCTCCGCTGGTCGTCCGTCCGTCTGACTGCCAGCGGACTGTATATTTTGAACCGTAATAACTAGAGAGTTCAAGTTTTTAAAGACTTTATTAAATATATACACTATAACGACATATAATAAAAACAAAATAATTTTAATAAATAAATGGAGCTCCCATACAAAACACGTGATTATTTCTGCATGGTTCGTAAACTGTATGCGAGTCAGCTTCGTACTTGGCCGGTTTTTTAACATTTGCTGCTTCGGACTTAGTCGAAAAATTTCTTCTTCTTCTTATTTAAGAGCTATGCTCTTGTCGGTGTAGCTCAAAACAAGCTCTCCATTTTGCTCGATCCCAGGCCGCCTCTTTGATGTTTTGATTGGACATGACCTTTACATTATTTTTAATTTATTCGAAAGAGTTACGTCTCCTAAAACAAATGCAGTGTAATTCCGACCATAATGCTGATAAAAAATGTATGTGGTCATTGAACACTTTGCTCTGACTTACAACATAGACCTATTTATGAAATAAACTATAATTCCTTCATAGTTAAGTAAGAACTTAATAGCGATTTAATTATAAGGGCACGTTGTATTAAAGACCGCAATTGGTTTACAGATCGGTTTTACTAGCTCCGATTAAGCCCACCGCTAATGCCAGGGTACGAGAGATTTCACTATAATACGGTAATTGGTACAAAATGTCTGACTATTCGAGGGAATAATACTAGCAATCATATCATATGATTGTTTCTATGCGGCTAAACGATTATATTGTTCCTTATTACAAATTATAACTCGTTTTTCTAGTCTTGGTATGCGTAGAAATAGTCTCTGGAATGAAAAGTATTTTAATGTACCAGATACGACCCGAAAAAGGCGTTACACATCGAAATCTTAATTAACACGTGACTTTATTCGTATCGTACAAACGATAGGAGTCGTTACTTAAAGTATGGTCCACTATTTTAATATAAGAACATGGTATTTATCAATTCTATCGATAGAATAGTAAATGAAACTAGCTTTCACGTTTCTATTATTAGTTGTATGGTTGGTAAGGTTATGGTGACAAAGTAGGGCAGACATTGTCGCATTTTAATATGTTTTAGGCGTTTGTCACATTGCATTGTTTGTCGATTTAAAAGGAATCGTAGCTTGTATTTTATATATGCGTATTAAAGAATAGAATAGAAATAAAGCGTAAACTTAGGATAAATTATTCCAACTGCTATAAACACAGATACAGTTTTCAGGCCGTTTTTTTAATTTCACCGCCCATGTTGCCCATTGCCGTTGACAATCCATACAAATGACGATGAAGGGCGCCGAATAATATTAAAATAACGAGCTAATAATGGCCGCAGCTCGAAGTCGAAGTCATGTCGCAACGCCGGTGTACCGCCGGCAAAAAGTGCGGGTTAAAGCTGCAAACGCACTGATAGCGGGGGCGGTGCGTCTGCATACAATGCTGCTACATGGCTTTATTACTAAGCCTTCTTTGTGCGTCCGTCTTAAATTTAAAGAGCTGTAGCACACCGTAATAGAGAGCCGGTTTATGTGTTACAAAAACAGATAGGTACTGTTTTCAGGCCGTTTTTTTAATTTCACCGCCCATGTTGTCCATTGCCGTTGACAATCCATACAAATGACGATTAAAGGCGCCGAATGATATTAAAATAACGAGTTAATAATGGCCTTTAGCAGCTCGAACTCGAAGTCATGTCGCAACGCCGGCAAAAAGTGCGGGTTAAAGCTGCAAACGCACTGATAGCGGGGGCGGTGCGTCTTCATACAATGCTGCTACAAGGCTTTATTACTAAGCCTTCTTTGTGCGTCCGTCTTAAATTTAAAGAGCTGTAGCACACCGTAATAGAGAGCCGGTTTATGTGTTAGAAAAATCAAAAAGTTCATTAAAAATTAAAAAGTTTTATAAAACGATATTTAAATAAACGTGATTGTTCTATTGCCAAACTGTTATAACAAGCGTCAAATTTAGTGTGATTAAAGTGCAAACCCTAGAAAGAAAACGTCAAATAATAGTAACCGCCCGAGTGTAAGTTGGACGGGGTACAGAACTATCGCTGCGTCCGATTTGCATTTTGCACGTAACCGATTTTTACTACTGGAACGCGCCGCAACGCGCCGCTTACGCTCTCAGTGCGTTCGCGGCTTCAATCGCCAGCGCCGGCCCTTGCCACCGGCTGGGCAGGCCCGGCCGCATTCTTAGACGCACACGACTGAGATTGCTAACTACGCATTAATATACAAGTTTTTTTTCCAGGTCTACTTAAAAGGTGTAGGTATTAAGGGTAAAGCGCGGTTAAATCGCAAAGCGCAAGCTCGTGCTTGATTGTTTATTTTCGGGGCCTGTTTCATTAATATGAGTTTACTACACGAGGTGTTTTGAATTAACCAATGCGCGCCCCGGTCTTATACAGTGTGTTACCGGCATGCGGGCATTTAATAAAACTGCCGATAATACGTTGCTTTAGCAATTGTTTGCAAGTATTATCAATTAAAAAATAATTAAAATAACTTCACAATTAATTTTCTTAGATACTGTCCATTTTTAATGTAGTGCATGTTCTGCGTGTTCATCGTTATCAGTATCGTTGTTGCTTGGTACAAGGCATGTCGTGGTACGGGGGCAAATCATAATAATCAAAGTATCCGTCGACTCATCGACTGTCATTTACACTTGTCAAATTGCTGTGCTTTACATTGCTGGCAATTGACAAGATTTCATATTTTCAAGACTTTAATTTTATTCGTTTTATAGATACTGTTTGGAAGGAGGAAGACACTAATAGTTTTAAATTTTCTCTAGAATGAATAATTATTTTATTATTTATTTATTAAGATGTACTTATTCTAAAAGGGCGTAACTTCATTTCTACGACACAATGGACATATTACGTTAGTCCAATCTGTATATAAAAAGATCCAAAGTATCATGTCAACCGATAATTCTCTAAGGGCCACTTGCACGAAAAGTTTAACCCTGGGTTAAGACACTAACTCGAGTTAAAATGACAGTTTTCGTATGAATCTAACATCTACTAACTCGAGTTAGTGCCTTAACCCAGGGTTAAATTCTGCGTGCAAGTGGCCCTAAGTATCTATCCATCTGTCAATAGTGTCAATGTCAAATTTGAAGAATGACAGCTTTTTTTCTCACGGAAAAGGCAATGGTATTATATCTATTCAGGCATAGTATTGGTAAAACTCGATATTTTGATTAACTTATTTGTAATTTTGTAAATAAAGAAAAATAAATCTAAATAAATATTTTGCCGTGTTCAGGAGGTAAAACCCTTTCGATTCGTATAGTAATTTGCAGGTGTCACCAAAATGAAATGTTGTCAATTAACATTTTGTTAGAAAGTTAACAAAGCCTGGAAAGTTTTTTATTAATTAAATTAATGTCATAGTTACGTTACAGATATGACGTTATTTTAACCTACTTTAAAAAAAGCCAGGGTGCTGGTAACACACTGTATATTCACCTTGCGCTTGCGTCAATGTATCTGTAAAATCAAAACCAGAGATTCACTGGGGGATTAATGTCCCGCGACACGTGTCGTCTGCGACGTCGAGTGTAGTGGCGCAACGTTGCCGGACTTCGCATTATATATTTGGCGACATCGTGCGATCTCGCCAGATGTGTAAAGTGAAGTCGCCTGGTTTTGCTTTGACTTCGCTTGTCATGTAGCCGACACGTTTGCGGGACGTTTGTTCCCTAGTGAACCCCTGGCATTTCGATTATTGAAAACACCTTCAACTAACCCGGAAAACCGTTTTCATAAAAGATAAAAGATATTTATTCAGTAAGTAGGCCGCACGGGCACTTTTACACGTCAAGAATCTACCAGCGCTTCCCAAGAGGAGACCATTGCCGAGAAGAAACGCCGCAAGAAACTCAACAGTCAGTCGTTTTTTAACCATATTTAATATTACAATGATACTACTTAGTCTAGCATTATATAAAGCTATAAATATTTTAAATATAATATCAAATAGCATGCGTAGTATTTTAGTCTTTTCTATGATAGCAATTAACAATCATCGATTATCGCCCAATATAATTACTATCATCAGCCCTACGGATCCCTGACCCACCATAAAACTGTCTCTGTGACGTTATGATTCAAGTCGTAAGAAATGTCAAACAAATGGTTATTTAATGTCATTGTGACACCGTTCTATGGTGGGTTCCAACGGGCTGATCCTGAGAACAAACTAAGAAGAAAATTATAACATCGGTGTTACTGCAATAACCCCCGTAACTGGCAAATTAAATAAGATGTAAAATACACCTTAGGAAGCAAGTTAGTAAGGTACATTTTGCAACATATTGAATTAGCTACTTACGCGGTATTGCAGTATCACCGTCGATACCTCGACTCCAAGCAGCGATAAATATTTTTTTCGTGGAAACGTCGCGGGCTAATAATAGAAAAGAACTCCATAATAACACTACTAGCTCTATATTAAGCTGGCGTTATCAAAATTGTTACAAATCATCTGGTTTGTGCAGCGAACTTGTCTCCACCCGTTACGTGATCAAAAGCCGCCGGCGCCTGTCAGCTCTAGTTCGCTTTGACGTTTCCGCGGGTGGTCCCAAAAGCGACCAATTAAAATAGTTTAAAAATAACTTTTTAATTCGCTTTCACGTTGACTAATATATGTTTAATGCTGGCAATGTTGAAATCCGTTCGAATGGAGTAAGATTTTTGAAACGAGCTCGTTTACCTTGCGTTTTGTAGCCTGCCAGTTATTTTATTGCGGCTAAATTATTGTAAATTACCTTATCGCCCAGAAGAATTAACGTACTTTCGTGTTTTAAAAAAGCAATACGAATACGTAGATATTTTTTTTTTTTTTAGATAGATTTTAGATATTGGCTGGCTAGCTATTTAACGATATTTTTTTTGGATCCTTTACTTGATATATATGTGGGAATAAGGAGTTTTTGTACTGTTTTGTCTAGTGTGGCAGTGAAACTTGAGATGTATTTCACGCAAAACTCTCTTTATGTTTTTGAGTCCCATTATTGCCGTGCTTTCTGTCGATCTATCTATGCCTCCATACGCTAACGTTTGTGGTTGCCCAAACTGCTAGCGGCGCAGCGTAGTCGTTTGATTGTGTTTGGGCTGAACACACAGCACTGGCCGCAAGTGATGTTGTTACATAATGTAACGGGTAAATTGGTACTCGTGTCCAATAGAAATTGGGAAACCCAAATTTGAATTAATATTGGGTTTCAAGTTGCAACAGTTGGTCGAGTGATTACGCTGACTATGAAATCAATTGTGAGCTCGATACCTTGTTGAGTGGTCTTTATGTTGTTTTTGTTTGTCTGCTTACCTATTCGTTTTGCATTCTCTGGGTGTAAGATGCTGGTTAAATGTGCTGATGACGATATTTATTTACCTATGTAGGTAACCACTAGAATGTCCTTTTTAGATAATTATGTATAAAGTTAATTCTTTAATCCCTCTCATTGTAGGTCTCAGGTAGCCCTAGTGATCACTTCCTTCTTCATGCAGATTGGTTCAATCCTGAGATTTGCAAAACCAAAAACTGGCATTTGCCCTGCAATGGGACACTAAAAAGGCTAATTACGTAAAATTATTTCGTTGCAAGAGCAATAAATCATGTTTTGGTACAGAGTTCCTACGGGGATCCACGAATCCACTTGACATATTTTCAAATATTTTAATATGAATAACATGAGATAATAATGTCTTTGGAATTGCGAATAGCCATTTCGAATTCCAAGCGTAATAATGAAATAAACAAAGCATTTAGTAATTGACGGTAATTCCACAAAAAAGCTGTCCGATAGTTTACGTCAAGATAAATGTGAAGTCCGATAAGGACCTTACTAATGCTCTCGAGAACAAACTGAGAGTGGTCTTAAGAGCTATTAATTTAGTTTCAGTTCTAGGTAAAGCTACTCGAATCTCACAGATAAGAATCTCCGCAGTACCAAGGGTCTTCCATGTTCATTTGGCAGAATTGAGATTATGTAGGGCCGGGGTCAATGTCGGACGCTTTGTCCCCTGTCCGGATAAATGTTTGTAGTTTCTCCCCCATTTGTTGGACGGTTTGAGTAATTTGATTGGTGTTTGTTTAGTCAACTGTAGGTTTAGTTTGGTAAAAATACCTACGAAGCATGTTTTTGTTAGCGCTTTATTTGGGCTTTGCTTAAATCAATTTAAGCTGAAATTGTATATTTTCCAGACAGTAAATGTTAGCTTAAGTAAGGTTTTATACCGAATAACTTTTCTAAATAGTATTATAATCTTTTTAAATTCATAGAATCTTTGGAAACATTACATTCTAAAATGATAATAGGTACCTATACATTTTGTGAGTGGAAAATTTAAATGTAAAGAAACGTGTACAAAACCAACTCGGTCTCGGATTTCAGCATACCTAAATGAAGTAATTAGAAAACGGTAAGGAAAATTACCATGCACGTTCGTTTATAAAGTATTTAACGTTTCACACTTAATACAACTTGGCATACGTAGACGACTTAAGAAGTCCCACTTAAGCTAGTCTTACATATTCTGGCATTTTAATTAAAACTTAAAACCCTTGTCAAGGAATTTGCCGGAATACCCCTCATACTTCGCCATACCTGCGTTAAGCAAATTGGTCTTGGAAAGTTAAGAACTTAATTAAAGTACCCTTCAGAGAATCTCAACTGTCCGCCGGTTGCAAACAATGTTTAGCGTACAAGTAGCTCGACAAAGGGAAGCGAATTATTATTTTATAATGGCGATAATGATGTGGTGTCGCAACGAAGATCCGATAGAGGGAGGTAAATTGTCTAGAGGATACGTTTTATTTTATTACTTTAAATATTTGCACCGAATATAAAATATGCTATTTGCTTTGTGTTTTATTGGTTGAATGGTAAGAAATCCTTCGTATTCAAGTTTTTGAGATTCTAGCAATTTCTTTTTCTAAATACGTCTAGATTAATAAATATTTGCGATAATTTAATGCGAAAATTATCATGAATGAAAATATGAAAAATAGGGCGCTTGATTTCGTGTCCCGCCTCAATCGAGTTCGCGCCTCGCGGCTGTCACGCCGGCGTGTGACGAAGACATTAACGCATTCACTGCCCCCAGTTACAAACTCTATGTACTTAATTTGAACCCACCTCGCGTGTCACTGGCATTGAACTCCCTCACGCATTCCTACTGGTTTTCACAGTTTACCGTGCCCGTGAAATCTTTTTAAACTGGTTGTCATGTCAAGTGTAATTGTTTAGCAAATACGCCAAGTACAGTTGGACTAGCGGCCGGGAAGTGGGCTAAGATACTTAAATGTGGGAGAGGAATGGAACAACGTGGGAAGATATCTTAAGATTCTTCTCTCGTGGAGTTCACGTCGTTCGCTTAGTATTTTTTAAAACGTGATGGTTATCAAATATAAATCGAATTTTACCAATCTAATTTTGTGCCACAATGTGACCAAAACATTCACAATTTTAAACAATTGTGATGATGAACGTACAATTACTTATAACTACTAATTATGCGGAACCACGACACGTTAACTAAATATTCATAGCAGTGCATAGCGCTGCCAATAAATGTCAAATTATTTTATCTATTATTAAAGTCTTGCGTGTTAATTAACCGCAAAATTTTAATTAACTTTCACACGGCCAGCACCGAATATGCACCAAATTAGTCCGTAGGTAATTTATGATTATTGGAACTAAATTGAGCTGTCAGTTTTGAGTTTAATCCTCCGCGTGCGTAGGTAATATTCGAAAAGTGGTCGCCCAAAGGACGTACAATGTAGGTACTTACTTAAGTTTATTATACTGACGAAAGTACAAACTAGATTATGCCACTGTACATCTAATCTTCATCCATCCTGCCTTGTAAGTCCCAGGTAGGTACCATGTTAAGTACAAATCTTAAATGTGTTCTATAGTTAATTTGATAAGGGATCAACCACAACTTAATTAAATTTATAGTGTAAAATTTCAGAGAAATTTCAAATATTAATTAATTAATTAATTTAATTTCTGTCTCAACATTATGAAAGTTTCTGTGAAAATAATCTTCATCCCTCCTGCCTTGTAAGTCTCTGCGTAGGTACTATGTTAAGTACAAATCTTAAATGTATTCTGTACTTAGTTAATTTTATAAGGAATCAATCACAACACAACTAAATTTATAAGTACAGAGAAATATCACATACACATACATACATAAACTCACGCCTTTATTCCCAGAGTGGGGTAGGCTGAGCTACAGAATTACCAACAACTCCAATAATTTGTTAACAATTCTGTAACCACATTTTGCACTTTTAGGCTAAAATGTTTACCAGTGTACTAGTGACAGGTTGCAACCTCAAAAAAAAAAAAAAAAATTAATGAATTTCTGTCCAAATATTACGAAACTTTCCAAGAGAATTGTTGCCTAATCGGCATTATGTCACAAAAATCATAACGAAAATGACCATAGCTCTTCACTGTAGTCTATGGCCGGAACAATGGCAATTGCGCAAGCGCAGGAGTCCCGGTCACGTTCGCCGTGACCAGTAGCCGTACTAATTGACGGCGAAAGTCCCGGGTCATCCGTTAGCCGGTTATGCAAACAATTGTCGCATTGGAATGGGTTTTCTATTCGAGATAGTGTCGACGCAACGATGTGTGTGGAGTTGAAGCACGGTAAAACGCACAAGTGATAGTAAAGTAGTGTTTCTATTTTCGTTATGTAATTCGGCAATCTTCGTTTATGTATGAAAGACGAGTGACAAATATACTGTCAGTTGCGAGTACAAAGGTGATAGCAATAGCCAGCCGAACTCCATTAAAAGCTGGGAGTAGGTACTGTAGGTATGTACCGAGTTAGATCCCCAATAGTATTTAAACAGTTTTTTTTACTTAAGAAGATTGTGAAACAACACGAATCGCGTAGTTGTATTTTTTTCCAAATAAAAAAATCTGGACGATAACGTTTCTCACTTTTTTTTTGGATATGCTGTAGACATTATGAAAACCTAGGTTAGGCTAGGTAGGTAAGTTTATCGACGTTTCTGTTTTTTTTTTCAATTTCTTTCAATACTCAATTATTTATTGCAATCATAATGTTTTACATAGATCTTACTTACTAGCTTAGAAGTTAACACTAGAATAGCTCTTCTTTCTTTCAAAAATGTTTTCATCAAGAATCCTAAAACTAGAACTAGCTTCAAAAAGAAGAGAAATACTCTCGCTCACGATCCTCTTAAGCATGCTATCTGAGTTTCTATGGTTACCGATGCTGTTTTTCGGTAAAGAAAAAGTTGTTAATAATACAATTTCTTATTAAACTTCAGCCCCAAAAAAGTCTTGCACAAACTCGGCACTCAATTCATGCAAAACACTGTGCAAGCGCAAAAACTGAGACCATTTTCGTAATATTATCGCTGCCGTCAGAGTGAAGTTGCAGCTCGCTCTCGACATCGCCTTATCTAGGGTTACCAGATCAACAAACACCGGAGCAAATCCTAACAAAGACTATAAATTATTATACATATATTTTGTATTTTCCCAACACACGGTACAGTTATTTCGTCCGTTCTTTTCCATTGGATTTTATATGAATATAATTTTTAGTAAACGTAAGACAAATATGTTCAAAAGCTTTGAGTTAGGCAATGTAACATCATCCCAGATGGAGAACTGTATTACAAAGCCCTCATCCCACCAGGGGATACTAAGAATTGATGATCTCGTTAATGATATACAACCTTATGTAAATAAATAGGCCGAAATCATTTAAGAGTCCATTTTTATTTTTCTTCCTTCATTCGCCGATATTCCGGACGTCTTAAAATTTCCCAGGCATGCATTAATGAATAACCCAATTTCCTGCCACAAAACCGGTGGTAGGGTAACCCTACTTCTAATATATTAGAGAACCCTGTCATAAAATGTGTTCGCTGCACTATGATGCGCTGAATTGCATAAGGTTTCTCTTGTGACATAACGTTCCGCCCGTCGCCGACGGATTTATGATTCTGCGGTTAACTGTACAAAACTGCGACAGCTGGAACTAACAACCTTTTTCAGATCGTATAAGGTTCACAGTGCCCTGCGGTAAAAATGGGAGTCCGTTAAAATGATGTAATTTGCGCATTTGCACCGCAAAGTAATTCGTGTGCGGTGAGACAAACCATGAAGCGGCAAATTTAGCCGTTGATGGTGGGACGCTACAGCTGATGCGGCGGCGTTGTTTTTTAACATATTATTTAGGTTTAAATTTCGAATTTGGGAGTAGAAAAAACCTGCGTCAATACGAATCTGTGAAGCCTAACAAGTTTTACAAAATTATAAACCGGTGCTCATGCAATGTTGACCAATCACACCGCTTGACTGAATTAAGAATGATTTAGATGTTTTTTACTTAGGTTTACGTTTTGGTACACCTATCATATGAAAATGAAATGAAAAAATATTTATTCAGTAACAACAAAATTTCTTAACATTAATCAGGGCCGGTGTCTCTTTTTAAGTATGTGGGATAGCTGTATTAAGAGACACCGGTCTTCCTTAAATAGTTACAGTATTATTGATGGTGCTTATACTAACTATTAACATATGAATCTCTTGTTATCGGACCTACAATCGAATTTTATGTCGTAAAGTAATTTCAGTTTAACAAAAGAGATGATAATGTAACGCAGCAGCGGTAGCATATTTGACTCGTCTCGTTACCTTTAGGTACATAGTATAAAATAAAGTCGCTACCCGCTGTCTGTCCCTCTGTATGTAGGTTCGCTTAGATATTTCGCTCCTTTAGGGTTATAGTGACCTATTCAAAATTTTCAGCGTTCGTCTTTGAGTCATCAATTTATTACTGTAGAGATCTAACTCGAAATCCAAAATTTGTTATTTAGGTCACTATGATTCTAAAGATGCGATTTCATGAATACCATTTTTTTTTTATGTATACTTAATAAACTCTGGTATATGTACGGGTGTTACAGAATCCTCGCATAAACCGAAGTGAAGCGAGGGCGGGTCGCTAGTTATCCATAAGGAGCGAAAGTGCACCCTTAAAACGGACGCTTTATTAAATGCTCCAAGAAAGATATTATCGCTTACAAGGCTTCGTCTAGAGCCTGGAGACAGACCGAAGAATTAACCCTGGGTTTGGCTTCAGGCTAGAATGCATGAACTTTACTACTTTTCCTTTGAGCTTTACCAAGTTAAACTTGCGCCTGACATTTGTTAAGTCGCTAATGCACTAAGAGCGGAGGCGGCACGTTTATGTTTTGAAGTCACTCTTTCTAAAAACGCCGTCACGCTTTGGAAATGCTTTTTAGTATAAGAACATGCCGTAGGTATTCGCTCTAAAGCTTGACTTTCATGGGTAACGGCCGATGCGACAGACGCGCGCGGCTCACGCTAGCGACAGTCGCCCGGTCTGCGCGTCAGTAATAATAATTATGAAACATAATGGCGCCACTTTCGAGGCCAGCGGCTCGAGCCGCGCGCGGCTCGCGTCAGTAGCGACAGTCGCGAGCCGCGCGCTGCTGTGTTTGGTTGGTCTTCTACTGACGCGTGATGCGCGGTAAAAAATGGCGACTATTGTACCGTTTTCTATACAAGAAGAAGAAATTCTTATTAATTTGGTTTCTATTAAAATACGATAAAATCCTTCATCACCTCTATTTCTGAAAATTGGATCAATTGAATTCCTTTGCTTGTAATAATATAGCAATAGCAAATCGTCATCCTCTTCTTCTTCTAGTATTGCTAGCAAAATATCTTTTTTAGAAGCCATCAGAGATCACAGATCACACAACTGCACTGGACGGACACTAACATAAATATGGCGTGCCAGCGGCCGCACGCGACTGTCGCATAGGCCGCGGGCCGCGACCCACGAAAGTCGAACCTCCGTATCAGCCGCGCGCGTGAGTCGCGCGCGGCTGATGCTGAGCGTCAGCCGCGCGCGACTCTCGCATTGGCCGCTACCCATGAAAGTCAAGCTTAAAGTGCATTCGCGGCTTAAGGCAGAAAGCACGTATCAAAATGCTCGCAGCAAAACTTACTTCTTTAATTGGCCGAGTAGAGGCTGTATTATGCATTGTCTTAACCTGGCAAGATTTACTGCAGGATATGACACTATACACTTTTTTTTAATGGCATACAAGACAAACGAGCACACATGCCACCTGATGGTAAGTGGAAACTGTGACCTATAGACATTCGCAATCACAAGTCTGCAATGCAATCCTAAGACTGCAAATGCGTTGCCAACCCTGAGGACTAAGATGGAATACCTCCATGCTAGTCATTTCACCGGCTGTCTTATTCCCCAACCGGAACGCAACAATGCAAACACTGCTGTTTGGCGGTAGGTTAATGGATAAGATGGTGGTAGCGATCCGGAAGGACCCTGCAAAAGGTCCAACCACCCGCAAATAATAATACAGGCTCAAGGGGCCTCAATCAAATTCTACGAAAGCTAGCGACTGTAGTCTCCCAAGATGTATGAGTATGACACAGGATGGGCACAGGCGAACGCTTGACAGCTAACGCCAATCCTATACCAATTCTTAAGAGCTGCAATCGTTAACAATCTTTCGCGTTTTCAGTCGGAGACCAAAATTTTTATAGTGACGCCGTTATCAACTTATAGACTAAAAAGCCGGGTAAGAATAGTGCCACTCCATGTCCTCCCGTGGATGTCGTAAGAGACGACTAAGGGAATAAAGGCTGTGTAGTACTGTTAGGCGATGGGCTTGCAACCTGTCACTAATACACTGGTAAACATCTTAGCCTAATTGTGCAAAACCTGGTTACAGAATTTTTAACAAGTTTTTAGAGTTGTTAGTAATTCTGTAGCTCAGCCTACCCCACTCTGGGAATAAAGGCGTGAGCTTATGTATGTATGTATGTAGACTAAAAAGTAACACTTACAGGGTGCTCGCTCAAGTATTAAATCTCAAGTCGTTAAAAGTAAGAAAGAAGAAAGTTAAAAGGGGCATTTAATTAAACTCTTTTATAAATGAAGTATCGAGTTTATTAAAAGCAGTTTAAAGATTATCCAATCCTTATACATCCCGTTTAAATATAGCGCTCCGTCCTACTTTTGCCTGCGGTATTTCGAAGTTCAAATACAAACTTTGAGCCCCCGTTTCGGCTCGTTAAAGGTCATCGCATTAAAATCCCTTCTTGGGACTTGAAAGCCAGAAGGATATATATATTTAGAAGGGAAAAATAATTACGTTTCTCTAGTCTACTAGTTTATGTAATAATGTTCCCGTTTTTTTACTATTTACCAATAATTTACCTAAGGTACATGCGCCTTGTAAGGCCCTTTTTTTGCAATGTTGAAATAAATAAAAAAATTGAAACAATTTAAGAAAATAAACTTTATCACAATATTGCTCATTTATTGATGAATCTAATCAACATAGGAATCAACATGTTTGATAAAATTTCTTTAACAAAACAATTATTTTTTAAAAACTTCTAAACTGGGCTTTTTTAGGCACATATGTACTTATCATGGCCCAATATTAATTACGTAATTTTTAACTGCTATCAAAGAAAAAAAAATATATAACGCAAAACTTAACATAATATTTGAGATTCTTACATAATCAGTCTGTTACAATATTTTTTTTGGTCATAAATTGTACGGTGGGCCATGTTAGGCTTACACAAACTTAATCTAAATACAATACAAAAATGGCATACTAAAATTAGTAAATAACACTTTTTTGCTGTTATTCTAATAATAAATTTCGATAAAAACAAGGTTGTTACTATAAATTAAAAAAATAAAAATTTCCTTCGCAATTCGGTGGGCCTTATTTGGAGTACGAAAAAAACAGGAACTAACAAAAAATCCGAAGCTTAATAGAGCATTTTTCAAAAATAAAAATAAATCTAATTTTCTCTTATAGTTTCCAAAGTAATTGATATTCTATAGTACCTAATAAGGCCCGGGGCCCTGGGCCATCTTGGGTACCCGAGTGGTGGGCCTTTATAGGGACTTAACCCGGTAGCATGAACTTGCTTCATTTAAATGAAAATTAACAAATAATACAAACAACACTTACCTTCTCTGGAGTGCCCATAAGTCTAAGAAACTTTGTGTTTACAAACAATACGCAAATGGATGGTTTTTCTTAAAAAAAAACAAAAAGTTTGTGAACAACAGGTTTATAACACGTAAGCCGTTTGTAACGTCACTGACGAACTGTCAACCATTGCAAAGATGGCGGCTCCCTTCCTTTAATATGAATTCGCAATTTTGTCTATGGTACTGACCGAACATGGGCGCGAAATTTTAACTCGTTCGTAGTTATAAAAGTATGAAATTTTGAAAGTGGGCCATCTTAGGAACAGGGCCATCTTAGGCGCAAGTACCTTAGTCCCAAACTAAACTTTAGGCTATGGGTACCTACTAGACAACGATATAAATACTTATACCGAGAAATACATATAAATACATAGAAAGCAGATAGATTCTAAACTATTTTTAGCTCTGCTAAAATTATTCAACACTACCGATCCGCCCTCGCTTCGCTTCGGTTTATGTGAGTTTTCTGTAACACCCGTACATAAACCAGAATCTATTATACATACAAACCTTCCTCTTGATTCACTATCTATTGCTGAAAACTGCATTAAAATCTGTTGAGTAGTTTAAAAGATCTAAGCGAACCAATAGCGGAAGCGACTTGATTTTATACTATGTAAAGAAGATAAGAAGATACTATTATACTATAGTAACTGTGTTTATCGTGCTCATTAGTTAATATAACTTTTACTGAACACATGCGTAAATCGTGAAAACAATAAAATCAACCTGAATGTCGCATTTATTACACGAATTTTGAGCAACATTAATTTAATAAATTGCAAAGAGTCTCGTAAATCTGTACAAGGGATTTATATTGTTAATTAAGATTTTAAGTTTTCAAAATAATCGAAACTGTTACTCAATTGTGGTATAGCAGTTACATTAAATTTTCTCTTATAAATGCCACATACGCTGCATAATACATTGCATTAATTCTGCTTTGTTAATTCTGCTTTGTATATTAAATCATAGATACGACGTATTAACTTTGAGAAGGTAAAATTTCGCTGTCCAATAAAAATGAATTAACCCGTACACTGCGCTGGATGCATTTTCCGAAGCATTTTCCGCGGTACGGTAATAAATTTGTTTCCCTACGTATTATGACAGTCGCAAATTAATAGTTAAGGGACTTTTAACAAGTACTAACGAGTTTTACCGTGGCTGTACCCTAATTAAAACATGTTTGAGTTGTTACGTTATTGTTTAATTTTATAATTAGCGATGGCGGTTGCGTTTGTTTTTCGAATATGTTTACAATTGTGGCGAACTAAAACTCTCACTTAGGTGTTACTACTCATGTCGAAAGCCCTTCTAGCTTAGGTATATACGCTCATCTCCGAAATTTGAAGCATGCTGTAGACGAGTTCCAGCTTGCAAACCACATCTACGTTTATACGTACGGTCAAACAAGCGAGCTGCAGGCGTCCGATGACGAAGACGTGCTTAGCTTTGCTTAACTTAAGTTCAGGAGCGACATTGTTGTCTTTCGCCCCGTGGCAAAACGCGTAAACAACATTTAAACAAGGCAATTTGGAAATCGACCAGTTACAATATCGATGATGCAGAACATACACTACAGTCACGGAATTGTTCTCAACTTCATAGTTGTTTACACAGGATGGGAAAATGCCGTTGGCTGTAGCGGTCTAACAGTTAATGGATTATCTGTGTTTATGAGCATCCTGTAACTACAAATGTTTTGTTACGATTATACATATCATTCCTCCAAGTATATTAATATTAATACCCGTGTGGTTGCCGGGTTAGAATAGTGCCACTCCATATCTTCCCGTGGATGTCGTAAGAGACGGCTAAGGGAATAAAGGCGTATAGTACTGTTAAGCGATGGGCTTGCAACCTGTCACTAATACACTGGTAAACATCTTAGCCTAAGTTTGCAAAATGTGGTTACAGAATTATCAACAAGTTTTTAGAGGTGTTGGTAACTCTGTAGCTCTGCCTACCCCACTCTGGGAATAAAGGCGTGAGTTTATGTATGTAAGTATATTAATTTGTAATCAAAATAAAGTTTCTGTATTTGGCTTTAACTTTTTTAAATTAATAATATTACTGGAAATTTACCACAGTCTTTTGAAATTCATTATGATAAGCAATCTGTTATCGCTCCAACTGTTTCAGATTGACTTAATTCTCCGAGTTTTAAACATGCGGACCTTGTTAATTTATTAATTGGCCAACAAATTACTTTCGCTCCCAAATTGAACTTGCCCGGTAGTCATTGGGGAGGAAATTGTTGCAATTCTGTACGCCTAAAGTGGTAGCGATTGGGTATTAGCGACACATAGTGGCCAATCAGGGACGTTCGTGTGATGTATTTGCATGTACACCTCAAATATTAAACAGGGTGTTGGGTAAAATACTACTACTGTTAAATGATTGCTTCATTTCGAACTGAAAAAGTCTTTTGTGATGATGAAATCTGTGGAGAAATATTATGCGGGATTTATATGGCAAGCGTAGCCGAACAAAAAATACATCGTGTCCTAAATTTTATATCGTGTTCTTAGTTCTTAATGTTAATTAAACAATGAAAGAATATTTTTACGTCTCATATATTTGGTCGTCAAATGAATTTATTTTCGTTATTTTTTTATAATACTATGTTTAACAATGTACGACGAGCAGACTGAATTGAATTAGTACCTAACTCTTATAGTTAATCAAGACTAAATCTCCTTACACTGAAATAAATCTGGTTGCTTTGCAAGATTCTTTTTAACAGCATTCCTTATAAAACAGGTAAAAGATGCACTTTTCCCTGGTAGGGTTTTCTCAGGGATTACGTTTATTTACGACACAAGTTTCTTTGTAAGAGAAGGAAAGTTCACTGAATTTGAAACCCAAGAAAATGTGGCGAGGAGGTGGCGAGTGTAAAAGATACGTATCATCTTTCCTTGCCTTCACCACACTGACGTAAAATCTTGAAAGGACATGGATAAACTGAAGTATGGGCGACTGCCCTAGCAATGTATACACATTGTAACTAGTAATATATTATGCTAGTGAGCTGAATATCAGTAATCAGCATGAAAACAAATTCAGGAACTTTTCAAATCGTTACAATCCTGACAATAAATCGTAACATTGTACGCAGAACGGATCATCATACTTACTGACAGATAACAGGTAACGTAAGATTACTGTAATCTGTTATCTTTCAGGTCTCGATGGGGAACATAAAATATGAAAAACCGAGTAAACAACTTTTAAATACTTTATTATTTTTCGAAGGTTCTAGGAGGATTATAAACATGTAATAATTCCTTATTGAATTTTCGAATGTTACGAGATAAAAAGAAATTTCTGTACATGCTTAGGGTAGTAGTTTAGCCATGTCCTTTGACAAGCGTATGTATTGCACTAAATTAGCGGAATTTTCTGCGGAGTTTGGAAACGATAGCAAAAATCCAGGAATTATTTACCGCGAAACAATATTTTCCACAACCTCACTGCATTTCGGTCGGTGTTTATTTAATACACTCGTGGAAAATTGCTCAAGCGCACTTCGCATAGCCCACGTGTTCGGTCGGGTGGGTTCGATCATGCAGAAATATACTGACCGGAGAGCTGGTAAAATTATTACCGGTTTTAAGATTGCACGTGTACGTGGAAATTGAATCAACCTGTATGTTTTAAGGCATAATTATGACGGGTAACTTCGAAACATCAAAGTGTTCACTTTGAATGTTCATTTTCGACTTCAGTTAGTCAAAGTAATAGAGGTAAGCTACTCAAACATGAAGCACCTCAAATATATCACTAATTTCTTTAAATTGGCACAACACTTCACTTAGTAAAACTATTTCCTTATGAATATTATATTCCTTAAGTATAACAAGCAAAATCATACTGATATTATAAATGCTAAAGATTTATGTATATTTGTTATATTTGTTACTTCTTTACGCTGAACGGCTGGACGGAGTAGATTAGTTTATAGTCCAAATTAACACAAAATCTACCTAAAATCCAGGACAAAAAAAAACGCTCTCCTTTCTTCCTTTCTTTCTTTATGGCATAGAGAAGACAAACGAGCACACAGGCCACCTGATGGTAAGTGGAAACTGTGACCCATAGACATTCGCATTCCCGAGACTGCAATGCAATCCTAAGACTGCAAATGCGTTGCCAACCCTGAGGACTAAGATGGAATGCCTCTATACTAGTCATTTCACCGGCTGTCTTATCCCCAAACCGGAACACAACAATGCGAACACTGCTGTTTGGCGGTAGGTTAATGGATAAGATGGTGGTAGCAATCCGGACGGACCCTGCACAAGGTCCTACCACCCGTAAAACGCCATACGAAACCCAACTAGCACTTAACCGATTTTATTTCTTCTATGAAACAAGTGACTACAGCTGGCAATTATACTGTAGTACATTATCATTCGCTGATCTACATTACGACATCTTCGATTAGCTCCGATAGATGGCATCGTTGTTCATTGAAAAAAATACCTTTTTTACTTACTTAATTATCGTTAATTTTTCTAAGAACTTTTAAAGTTATAAGCATTATTTCTTGTTACAGAGACGGGGAGCACGGATAAGAGCAATGGTATGAAGGAACCGGGATCACCTGAGGAATTGGTAAGTGCTTACTAAGCTAATGAATATTTAGTTCACCAGTACCCTTACCATGAGTTACAATCAACGAATTCGCTAGCGAATCGAAGCTCCTGTCCCTTGCAAGTATTCTTATAGAGTGCGAGGGACAGGGCACTTGACTCGCTACAGAGTACAGTAATTGTAACTCATGGTAAGGGTACAGTTCCCTTAAGGGCTTCGATTACGAACCACGCAGTAACTACGAATCGGTATTTAAATACACAAAAGACGCATTCTAGCGCAAAAAGCGTTCTTTTTACACTACGCGGGAATGGTTTTCAGATTTTAAATGCAAAAGCAATTGACAACAGAACCTTTTTTAAAAGGTGTTCCTAAAAAATCGTGCTTAGAGGTTACTCTTAATATAATTTAATAAAAACAATTAATTTAATAAGGAAAGTTCAAAGTTCAAACAAAAGGACTGTTTTCCCAATTGGGATTTTAATTAGGGAATAAAGGCGTATAGTACTGTTAGGCGATGGGCTTGCAACCTGTCACTAATACACTGGTAAACATCTTAGCCTAAGTGTGCAAAATGTGGTTACAGAATTATCAACAAGTTAATAGAGTTGTTGGTAATTCTGTAGCTCTGCCTACCCCACTCTGGGAATAAAGGCGTGAGTTTATGTATGTATGTGTGTTATAATTTTTTTAAATTAATATCTAGGAATACGCTTAAGTAGTCATCTTCGCGAACGTTTCATCATTAGGGTTCATAGAAATGTTTATTTAAAAATGTATTACAAAAAAAAGACGAAAAAAAAAGCGTAATTTTTTAAAACACCCTATTTCATCTTGCGACGCGTCTCTTTTGAATTTTACTAACAAAACGCTGCGCATCCAACAATGAAATCAAATTTGATTTTTAAATTGTAAAGAAGCAAATAAATGCGGTGAGGAAAACGGCAGTTCTCGGAAACCGAACAATTTACACATCAAACGACGTCCAAACCCAAACAGCGGATTTACAGATCCTTACGTTTTGCAAATGAGATAAAGGAAAGAATCTTGATCATTGACAACGACACCGATTGATCTTTTGCGGTTTCTTTAGAGTTTTGGATCAAGTCCTGCCTTTGTGGGCGGTTTTGGAGTATCCTCTTGAAGGAATTGGCTTTAGATTTTTGCGCGACGGTCTGATTTGACATTTTGTCCCTTGTATTGTGGAGCGTAACAATCTTTTCCCCAATTTATCTCCCCGTGGAT